>SWBG01000010.1:0-557443 GCA_023848605.1 Aureobasidium sp. EXF-10728
ACGTGGTCACCCACCGTAGTACTAATCTGCCGTTCAACTGCTTATGTATGGCAGAGCGGACGGGATGCCCAGTTTTCAGCTGACTGTGGCCGTACGTACTCGTGCTTCGGTCGTTGCTGTATATGACTGCACAATTTTGCAATGAGGCACGCCGGGCAAAACCGAGTGCAACAAACTCGAGCGCTCAGCTCCTCGTACAACACCGGCGTCGATAAATCTCTCGACTGTATAACAACCACGCCAGGAGAAGAATCAAGAACCACAACTCGAAAATGCCGTGTTCACGATCTGGAGATAAATCACCAGACTGCCACTTGCATCTCAAGGCTTCTTTGGACTGTTGCGGCAGTACAATAGACTTATCTCAAGCTCGACCATCCAACTCGCATCTTTTGACTCCGTCTGGCGGGCAGACCGTCATCCAAGTATTTCCCAAGAAGGGTCTTTCGATGTCAACAGTTGGTCATATCGCGACAAGCGGACCGTCTGACTTGAGTCCGTTAGTTGCGAAAGTTTTGTGGTCTCGTTGCTTCCCCACATCTGGCCACGAATGTGCATTCTGTCCCAAAAGGGTACGTGAATCCCGTCGCCCACAACAGCGTCGATCCCGTCTAGCAGACACCACCCTTAGAGAAGTCACGGCGTCCAGAATAAAGGTACAGGTAATCGAACATGGACGCTTCTATATCTACAGCATCTTCCCACGTTCGAGGTGAAGGCATCCATTTCACTTTGATCTATCTCTAACCTTTTGACACTCTTCTTGCACCTAAGACCTCCTCATCGTCTTTTGCAAGCATCTAGAGTACTTCCCTTCGACAATTAGAGCTTCGTCAGCAGAAATCAAGGGACACTTCCCGCTCATTCACAACAATGCTCTCCAAGATGTACTCGCCACGCGTGGTCATCATCGGTGCTGGTATTGTCGGCACCAACGTTGCTGACGAGCTGGTTGCACGAGGATGGACCAACATCACAGTGGTCGACCAAGGTCCTCTGGACATGCCCGGAGGTTCCACGTCACACGCTCCTGGTCTTGTATTCCAAACAAACGTCTGCAAGACCATGACTCTTTTCGCCAAATACACAGTGGAGAAGTTCATGGATCTGGAAGAAGACGGCGAAAACTGCTTCAATCAGGTCGGTGGCCTGGAAATTGCCACAGATGCTGCACGCATGGCAGAGTTGAAGCGCAAGCACGGTTACGCACAATCTTGGGGCATCGAAGCTCATCTCATCAGCCCCGAGGAGTGTCTGGAGAAGTACCCGTTGCTGAACAAGGAGCAAGTTCATGGTGGTCTTCACATCCCCACCGATGGTCTTGCCAAGGCTGCTCGCGCTGTTCAGCTCCTGATCAACCGCACACGCAAAGCTGGTGTTCAATACATCGACAAGACCCCAGTAACTGGAATTGCACGAGCTGACGGCCACGTCACTGGTGTGGAAACACCTAATGGTGTCATTCCAGCTGATATTGTCGTCTCTTGTGCCGGTTTCTGGGGTGTTGAAATTGGTGCCATGATCGGCCTCCCTATTCCTCTTCTCCCTCTGGCTCACCAATACGTCAAAACTACCTCTGTGCCCGCTCTGTCAAAACGCAACAACCCTGCGGGTGAGGCATCATTGCCCATCCTGCGTTATCAAGATAGAGATCTTTACTACCGCGAGCATGGCGATCAGTATGGCATCGGTTACTACGGCCACAAGCCCATGCCTATCGTAGCTTCAACCTTGGGAGTCACTCCTGAGAAGGTCGATCACAAGAACATGCCCTCTCGTCTTGAGTTTACCCGCGAAGACTTTGAACCTGCGTGGGAGCTCTCCAAGAAGTTCCTGCCTTGCATGGACGAAGTTGAGATCGAAGATGGCTTCAACGGTATCTTCTCTTTCACACCCGACGGCGGCTCCCTCGTCGGTCAAGCACCCAATCTCGAAGGCTTCTTCGTTGCCGAAGCAGTCTGGGTGACACACTCTGCCGGTATTGCCCGTGCGGTAGCTGAGGTGTTGACGACTGGAAAGAGTCAGATCGATCTCGGAGCTGTCGAGCTCAATCGCTTCGAGGAAGTTCAGTTGTCTAGCTCCTACGTCAAGGAGACTTCCATGCAGAACTTTGTTGAGATCTACGACATCATGCACCCGCTACAACCTCGCGATTCACCTCGCAACCTCCGTGTCAGCCCCTTCCACGCTCGTCAGAAGGAGCTTGGTGCTTATTTCCTGGAGGGTGGTGCTTGGGAACGTCCTTACTGGTTCGAGGCCAACGAAAAGTTGGTCAAAGACTTGCCTGAGGAGTGGAAGCCAAAGGACCGCGATGCTTGGTCTTCGAGATACTACAGCCCAATTGCAGCGGCAGAAGCATGGAAGACTAGAACAGCAGCAGCGATGTACGACATGACACCACTGCGTCGTTTGGAAGTCTGTGGACCTGGTGCCGTCGAGCTGTTGCAGCGCGTGAGCACTGGTGATGTCGGAAAGAAGCCTGGTGCCGTCACGTACACACTTTGGCTTGACGACAAGGGTGGCATCAAGAGTGATGTGACTGTTGCCAGACTCGAGGACCAATTATTCCAGGTCGGCTGCAACGGGCCCGTCGATCTTGTCTTCCTCCAGAAAGAGGCCAACAAGCAAATGCAGCAAGACCCCACAAAGTGGTGCACAATCCGCGACATCACCTCCGGCACCTGCTGTATCGGTTTATGGGGCCCCAAGGTCAGAGAGATCATCAGCAAAGTCAGCCAAGATGACTTTTCAACCACAGCCAAGGGTCTGCGTTACTTCCGCACTAAGCGCGCAAACATCAACGGCATCCCTGTGACCATTATGCGTCTGTCATATGTTGGTGAGCTCGGTTGGGAGATCTATACCACAGCAGACCGCGGTCAGGCACTGTGGGACGCACTTTGGGAGGCAGGTCAGGAGCAGGGCATCATTGCGGCTGGCCGTACTGCCTTCAACGCCCTCAGACTGGAGAAGGGCTACAGATCCTGGGGATCTGACATGAACACCGAGCACGACCCTTACGAGGCCGGTGTTGGCTTTGCCGTCAAGGCAGGCAAGCTGGGCTACTATGGCCAAGCGGCCCTGGAAGGACGCTCAGTCGAGACAGCAAAGAAGCGTCTGCGCTGCCTGGTCGTCGACGACGGTTCCTCAGTCGTGCTTGGCAGAGAACCGGTGTTCGTCGGCGGAAAGCCCAGCGGATATGTCACTAGCTCTGCATTCGCATACACTATCGGTAAGCCCATTGCTTATGCATGGTTGCCAAGCTCGATCAACGAGGAGGATAAGGTGGAGATCGAGTACTTTGGCAAGAGGATCGAGGCTACGGTCACTGCCGAGCCATTGTTCGATCCTTCCATGTCACGTCTGCGTGGTTGATCTCGGGGCTTCTAGAAGTAATGAAGATTTATTTATAGCATAGATATGGCGCACTTTAATGATCAAGGCATACTTCAACGTTATTCCAACCGTTTCCTGTCAAGTCATGGATCCTTGTGTGTGTAATGTTCAGAGGCCAACGGAGCATCGTGAAAGTCGGTTTGCACTAACGATTGAGGAATATGGATGGAGACATATCGGTTCATCAGGCGGACATGATACCCGGCTGATGTCCTACGAGCAGAATTAGCCGTCCCAAATGTCTCTGTGGTGCCGTGCCAGTTTTGCCGAGCTCATACGTTAGTGTCAAAGGTTCGAAAAATGAAAGTGTGAATAACACCACCGGAAATCGTCAACGACGGTTTCAATACTTTCAGCAGCTATCTTGAGTAATGCTAGTCATGACTTGGTGTCTACTTTAAATCTTTTGGGCAATTTGCGCTGATATATTCATGTTTTCTTCACGGCAGAGAAGAAGGTCAGGGTCGGCATCTCGACGTGATTCAGCTACAAAATGGAACATGTGGCTAGTATGGGTCCCGATAACCTTCAGACAGAACAGTTCCTGCTTTGTAGAGCCCTGGATAGGTCATAGAATTCTCGATTCTGAATCTATCTTGTTGGTGTGTGGGAGAATCCCATGTACGGATTGGGGCAGCATTCTCGGTGGGCTTGTAGAATCGTGGGGTCGTGGCGGGGCAACAGGCCTTTGACACGTGAGATTGATGGATGAGACTTCCGTAATCGGAAGTGGATTCGATGACCGGACTGAGCATCCACACGACCCTGACGACGTCGGCTACGAGCCGACTCTTATAATAAAACACAACCGGCAGCATGTAGTCGTTGTTCGTCATATCTTCCTCTTTGCATTCATCCTCTACACCCCAACAATGGCCGACAAGTCGTACATCATCGTTGGCGCTGGCGTTTTCGGTATCTCGACCGCTTACCATCTGATCAAAAAGTACCCCAACGCAGACATCACCGTTGTCGACCGCGATGCCTTCGATCAGGATACCCGTGTAGCTGCTTCGTGGGACTGGAACAAGGTCGTTCGTGCCGACTACGACGACATTGTATACTGCAAGATGGCCATTGAGTCACAAGACATGTTCAAGACGGACAACCTGTGGAAGCCGTACTTCTACCAGACCGGCATCTACTGGATGTGCCGCAGCGACTACGCTCAGGACGTCGTCAACAACTACAAGAAGCTGGGCAGAGCGGCTGACCTCAAGGCCGTGCCCATCGACGAGGCCCGCAAGATGTACGGTGGTCTGTTTGAGGACGCCGACTACAGCGACGTCAAGGAGGTTCTCGTCAACAAGACCAGTGGCTGGGCTACTGCTGGCGAGTGTCTGATTGGCATCACTCGCGAGGCCCTGAGACTTGGTGTCAAGTACAAGCAGGCCGAGGTTGCTTCATTGATCTTCGACAATGGTCGCTGTGCTGGTATCAAGACTGCCGATGGCGAGACACTGAAAGCCAAACACACTCTTCTCTGCACTGGCGCGTATACGCCAAAGTTGCTTGAGTACTGTGCCCAGGCCAGTGGTAACAACGACCTGTGTGCTGGCGAGAGAATTGTTGCTGGTGGTATCACCACTGGCATGACAAGGCTCGACGAGGATTCATACCGCAGATTTGCATCCATGCCTGTTGGTGTCCAAGGCTACACCGCCGAAACTGGTAATTCTTGATTTTCTGTCTGTATCACGACTAGTTGCTTACCTTGATGACAGGACCCTTCATCGGCAGTCTGCCACCCACCAGAGATAGAGAGCTCAAGTGGTGGGGCCAGAAGATTTTCAAGAACGACACAGAAGTTTTGCCTGGACGCATCGTATCTGCACCTCCAGCAAAGCGCGACTACGGCCAATGGGACGTTTCAAACAGACTCAAGGAGGACATCCAATACGCCAACCACGTATTCTACGGAAAGAAATCTGCTCACTGGACCATGGAGAAGCACCGTATCTGCTGGTAAGTTATCTAGTCTTGTGTACCTTGCTCTACATACTGATTCTGCATAGGGACGCCTTCACAACTAGCTCGGACTTCATCATCTCGCCACACACCGCTGCCAAGGGCCTATATGTCGCAACATGTGGCAACTTCCATGGCTGGAAATTCTTCCCTGTGCTAGGCAAGTACATCATTTCCATGTTGGAGGGCACATTGGAACCCGAGTTGTGCGAAAAATGGGGCTGGGACAGAGACCGTCCTGACCCCAAGCACTTCGCCGACTGGCCAAGACATGATATGAAGGATATGTTGGACCCCGTCAGAACCGCCAGGCTATAATACACTACATCGACAGCTTGATATACATGAGGAAACGCTTTTTAATTTCTGACATCGCTCGGGCAAGAGATAGCACATGGTGACAGGCGTCCTGAGTGAACCAGAATCACATCTTCATCCATCGCGACACAGTTTCCGAAGCGACCTACTTGGCCACGTTGAACAGTGTAACCCCAAGCAACTCAAATAGCCTACGCGACCAAAGTTCTCGAGCAGCGGTACCAGGACAATACTCGAACGCGCAGTAAACGCCCAGCGAACATCTCGGACCTGGTAGCCACGAGATTCGTGGCGAGCGATGTTACACGCGATTTGTGTTGCGTGACCTCTTGTGCACAGGAAAAGATAGGCGACATGGATTCCCAGATGTTCTGCCAGCTGGATGGAGAGCGCACATCAACATGGCTTCAAGACCTTGCCTGATCATCAGAATCACGTCGCAGCATCACTACTCTAATCCTCTAGCGATGGTGCGAAAGTGGACTGCATCTTTGCTGCAGTCGTACAGCCATTCTCCGCAATACTTGCGATAGTGAGCACAGGAAAATGACGCTTCAAAGGAGCTTTGCTTATCAGGCCAAGATCATTCTTATCGAAACTCCTGAGTATCAAAGGACCGGTACGAGTCGCAGATCTCATGCCAATGATTCGTGGCTGCACGCACTGCGAGCGTTTAGATTGTCATCGACGCGATCGGACGCGAAGCAGTGTATCGGTGTCACATTCCAAGACTCGCGGTCAGAAGAGTTGAAGTCTCTTTCTGCATGAGAAAGAACGAAGCGGTCAAAAAAACAAGCAGAGATCCTGATTTTGTCCCAACGGGAGATAACGGAACATGGAAGTATGTGCATAGGACACGCTCGAACAGGATCTCCGTGCCATAGCAACATATCGTGTACGACGATCTCCGAGCACTGTTTCCCCTTGAGTTTTGTTGTATCCCAAGAGGGTGCTTCGAGAAAACGCCTCTCATGGAATAATTTCACTGGATCTGGAGTCACCGTTTCGCTCGACGCCCATTTGCAAAGCATGACCTTAAAGGAGAGCTGAGGAGGAGTTCCAGGCTTCTAGAATACATCTCTCTGATTAGAAGTCGAGACCGACTTGGCGAGTTCGCTGTCGAGATAAGCTTACGGAAGCCACTGTCCCAATTTGGTTGCGAGTTCCCAAAACTCAGACTACAGTTACTGCTATCTTTGGTTTTGATCGGCCCCGTGATTTGCCTGATTGCCGTACTGCAACTCCCCCAGGAACGATGGACTAAAACTGGTCAGCTCGTTTCGACTTGCATATTGATTGGACGATCATGGATCGTGTGTCATGATAAGGTCACTATGCAGGGATAGTGAAACGATATGGTCATGTATTCGCAAAACCTGACCTCGTACGGTAACCCACGACACATGAGGCTGTACACTCCCCGGATGCATCCCCAGCGTGCGTACGTACCCGACACGGTAAAAGCAACCACTATGCCTAGATATCAACTAGTAAGAATCTCTATCGAAGACGGATTGAGTACATTTCTACACACCGTGACAGCATATTATTGATCCATATTTCCTTCCAAGTCCTCATCTCCGGACTTCAGAAGAACATTCTGATAGCAATCGCCGCTTCAAACACATACCACCACGCCACGAAGATGTACGCAGAAGCCCCACAGCAACCCAAGCCTTGGGCATGGACACCTTTGATCGAAAGTCGACCGCTCTCAGAAGCAGCAGGATGGTATGCCTTCCAGTTCACATTCCCAGTCCTTCTATCAACCCCCCTTCCGACACTATCCATGTTTGAAAACGATTTCTAAATCGCAGAAGTAGAGTCTTCCTCAAGCTGGACAACCTGCAACCATCCGGCTCGTTCAAGTCTCGTGGTGTAGGCAACTACGTCCTCCAGCGTGCCGCCGAACGCATCTCAGCTGCTGGAGTCCCCAACTCGACACACTTCTATGCAGCATCAGGTGGCAATGCAGGAATTGCCTGTGTCCACGCTGCTAGAACGCTTGGCTATCCTGCCACTGTCGTTGTACCCAAGAGTGCCAAACCAGTTATGATCGCTAAGATCTGGGCCATGGTATGTTCTCACTATAATGAAACGTTGATTACTTGACTGACGAATGAGCAGGGAGTCAAGCAAGTCATCCAGCACGGCTCTACCATTGCCGAAGCACAAGAGTACATCCTCAACACACTCTTGCCTGCGGACCCAATCGGTGTATTCGTTCCTCCTTTCGACCACCAGGACATCTGGGACGGCAACGCAACTGTCATGCAGGAGATTGCATCTCAACTTGGTGACAAACCCGACGTCGTTGTCTGCAGTGTCGGTGGCGGAGGCCTCCTCAATGGTATCATGCAAGAATTAGACCACAAGAAGTGGAACGACGATGTACAGGTCCTCGCCATGGAGACCAAAGGAGCAGACTCACTGAGCCAGAGTCTCATCGCCGGTCAGATCGTTACCCTCCCCAGAATCACATCGGCAGCCACTAGTCTTGGAGTTGTCAGAGTCGCCGAAAAGACTTTTGAATATGCTCAGAGGCCTAATGTCACGAGTGTTGTTCTCACTGATGACGAGGCTGCCAAGGGCTGTTGCTTGTTGGCTGAGCACGAGAGAATGATGGTAGAGCTGACTGTGGGCGTCAACGTCCCTGTCTGCTTTGATGGCTTCCTCCAGAGCCTCTTGGCCAACAAGAAGACCATCACCAAGGACAGTAAGGTGGTATTGGTTGTTTGTGGCGGCAACGACATCTCGCTTGATATGCTCATGGCATGGCGTATGGCCATGGTTGGCAGTGAGACTGTCCAGGAGACTACTTCATTGACCGCAAGAGTCGGAGCTACTGGAGTTACAGCTTGAGAAGCTGAAATTGATTTACGAATGAATGGAAGGATGGCCACTGCCATACAGATTAATGGGATATGCATGTTATTGGTTTTGGATTTTTATATATATATGCCATGGAATGGAATTTCTACTACAATAGATATGACCTCCATTGTCTACGAATGTATTTTCGCATCGAGAGGCATGCAGCATTATGCTTCTGGTATGTCAATACAAAGATTGCGAGTATCGCACGTGAGTCAGTACAGAGCCTCATCAGGCATCACTTATCAGAACCTCATCGAGGTTGTCCATCTCGACTTCGGTCCTTCTCTATCATCGCTATCTATCTGACCATGACCATGATCATCAATCGCATATCGAAACACACCAGAACTGAGTTGGGATTTATTTCCCTACCACACGTCGTCGTTGCCAAGATTGCCAGCCACGGATTAGAGTTGCACCAGCTCGAAGGGGTCCGGCTGTGGGCTGACCCCAGATGGGATTCATATACCTATTTGGGTCAGAATGCACATCCCATCGCCACAATCGAGATTCCGATAGCGCTGCCAAAGTCGAAGCGACTGGTTCCGGGAGTCACAAACCGCGACTCGTCTTGGGTATCGAATCCTGCTGCCATCAGCTAATGATTACGCAAATCGAGCAGTTTTGTCTCTAAACGAGCCTGCTGATTGCTGGCGCAGAAGAAATGCTGCAATGCGTAGGCATACCCCACGGGGCTCTATGGACCGTCCTTCCTGACCAGTAGGTTCACCAAATCGTCCATATAATTAAGGAATGCGCGAACTTTTGTTGTGATCTTTCTCTCTTCCATCTTCAACCTTGAATATCCATATCAACCCTCCCCCTTCCCATCTTGTCGAGTATTGCTTTGCTCTACTGCAATCTCTACAACACAACTTGATATCATAATCACAATGGCATCCTTCCTAAGTTACTTCAACCGCAGAGATAGCGGAAACACAGCAACGAAACCTGCCTTGGATAAGCAGCCCGTGAGAGCTCTCCCTGCATCATGGTACACATCTGCCGACATGTACGAGCTCGAACGCCGTGCCATCTTCTCCAAGCGCTGGCTCCTCATCACACACAAGCTGCGTCTCACCAAACCCGGTGACTTCCTCCGCTACGATGTAGCAGGCTTCCAGTTCGTTCTTGCCAAGGACCGTCAAGGAAACATCAACGGTTTCCACAACATTTGCCGTCACAGAGCATACCCCGTTGTCGAAAAGACCGAAGGCACAGCTCGCATTTTCGCATGCAGATACCACGGTTGGTCGTACGGATTGAACGGAAAGCTCGCCAAGGCACCCGACTACCAGGAGCTCGAGGGCTTCGACAAGGAGGCCAACGGACTTTTGCCCATCCACGTTCACGTCGACAAGAACGGTTTCGTCTGGGTCAACATGGATGCAAAGGCGGAACCCGAGATTGCCTGGGAAGACAACTTTGACGGCGTCGACATCCAAACACGCTACGAGCAGTTTGACTTTGAAAACTATCAGTTCGACCACAAGTGGGAGATGGATGGCCCTTACAACTGGAAGATTTTGGCAGACAACTACAATGAGTGTTACCACTGCCCGACGACCCACCCCGACATTCCGGCTCTGGCAGATCTGGAAGCCTACTATGTCAACACAACCGCAAAGCACATCCAACACGAGGTCGCAAGTAAACCGGACCAAGTCGCCGCTGGCATGACTGTTGTCCCGACTTACTACTTCCCCAACGCCTCTGTCAACGCAACGTAAGCATCACTCCCCTGAACATCCATCTCCGCACGCATACTAACGAATTTCCCACAGACCAAACTTCTTCTTCATGCAACGCTTCGTGCCCCACGCCGCCGGTAAAGCAACCATGAGCTACGAAGTCTACCGCAACAAGAACGCCACCGACGAAGACTTTGAAAAGATCAACCAAATGTACAAGCGCATCATGTCCGAAGACAAGGTGCTGTGCGACGCCGCCCAAAAGAACGTCAACGCCGGCGTCTTTGTCAGCGGCCTCATGCACCCACGCATGGAAAAGGGGCCCCTTTACTTCCAGAACTTGTGCAGAGAGGCTGTCACCGAGCACCATGACAAGGAGAAAGCTGCTGGCGCAAAGATTCATCCGGCGAGACAGCAGATGAGTGCTGCTGAGATGCAGAGTGAAAAGGACATTGAGTTTTGCTCTGGACTGGCTTGTGGAGAGGAGCAGCAGGAGGCTTTGGCTTGGTGAAAGTCGAATTTCGGGGGGAAACTTTCTCGACCAAAGAATGATACACATGCATAGCGTAACGACTCCTTATTTTTCTGGTCTGATGGGTTAGACATTTAGCGATTTTTTTTTTTTTTTTTTCGATCTAATATGGAATTCGATCTTGACTTGTTTCAATTTTGTTTCCTTGTCGCCTGGCTTGCATTGTGATTGCATTCACTTATCAGTTTTCGACTCATATGAAGATGTCATTATCCATGTGATTGACATCAGGAAGTTGGCCGTATGCATTAACGTTGAGCTTGTACTCTTTTAAGTAGATACTCGACAAACATCAGACCTCGCTCATAAACCGCGAGTGAAGTAGGCCAGCAGCGGATTGAGCAGCAAAGTGCAGAACTCGTGCATTCGAAGGTGCTCCTTTTGCGCTTCAGAGGTCGAAGGTGGGTATATCGCAGTGAGCAGCTAACGGCTTGCTCGAGCAGTGGTGGACAGTTCTTGATGGTTATGTAGAGTACTCGTAATCGGCCTATGGCTGTTGGCCTCGAGGTTGTATACTTGCGCCATTGGTCTAGAGCCCAAGTCAACAAATCGTGGTTTGTCGAGAATTGCGAGAGAGATGGCTTGTTGGCTGTCACTACCTCGAGCATGCCTAAGGAAAGAACATGAGCCAGGATTTTCTCTGCGTTCTTTTGTATCGCTACCCAGACACTGCGGTCGAGGATCTCTTGCTTAGTCTTCATCGGTCCTACGAAATGTCTTTGGCGTCCCCTGGAGCAGCGGCCTGCTCTAGCATGCTGCCGAGGACAACAACGTCATCAACGCGATATGCATCGTTGACTTGGACAGAAAGAGGTGGTCTCAAAGTTGATGAGATTCTTGTTTCCATGTCTGGAAACGTAGTATCTCGCCGTCTGCTGCCTTGTACACATGAAGCCGAGTGAGTGCGGATGGACCTGCCGTTTCGGGACCGCATCCTTTGACGTCCGTGCACTGATATAAAAATCTACTCTCACCGACCCCCCAAACCGAGATTCTTTTCCACGTCGAGATTTGTACATGCAAGATGTCTGGAACTGAACAAGAAGATAGAGATGACCTCGCAAGGTCATTCAGTCGTGTCTCTGAGGCCAGACCAAATGTCCTGAACACCATCTGGCGCAACAACAAAGGCGTACTTCTGATTCTGCTTGCCCAAGCGACGGGATCGAGCATGGATGCCATTGTGCGCTTCCTACAGCAAGGAGGTCACGGAATGCATCCTTTCCAAGTCATTTTTGCGAGAATGAGTATTACGGCATTGCTCAGTACTATATACATGTGGTACACAAACGTGCCTGATTTTCCGCTGGGAGCGCGACAGGTCAGGGGCTGGTTGATATTGCGAGCGCTGGCAGGCTTCTTTGGCTTGTTTTGTCTTTATTGTAAGCAAAACACGATACTTTTGTCTCTTGAATTGCGTGAGAAAAAGGCTTATGAAAGTGATCATTAGATTCGGTGCATTACCTTCCACTGGCCGAAGCGACGGTCTTTCGCTTCCTGGTACCTATCATCACGGCATGGGCATGCTCTATATTCCTCGGACAAAGCTTCAGTAGGACTGAATTCTTGGCCGGAGTCATCGCTTTGCTGGGTGTAGTCATTATTGCTCACCCGGCAGCCATTTTCGGCCGAGTGGACGATGACATTGAACTCCCACACAACCCCAACAAGATCGATGAGGTGTCTTCTGGCCAACGTCTGCTCGCCATCTTTGTTTCTGTCATTGGTGTGTTGGGTGCCTCTGCAGCATACACCCTGATCCGTGTGATTGGCTCTCGCGCTCACGCACTCATCTCAGTCAATTACTTTGCTCTGATCAGCACTTTTGGGTCTGCGGGCGCTTTACTCGTGCTTCCAGCCATGAGCTTTACAATGCCTCACGGTGCACGTGAATGGCTTTTGCTCTCCTTGCTCGGTGTCCTCGGCTTTGTACTCCAATTCCTACTCACCGCTGGCTTGCAGCTGGACAGAACGAGCAAGGCCACCAGTATGTTGTACACAGGCATTCTGTTTGCGCTTGCTTTCGACTGGGCGATCTGGGGTGTCTTTCCTGGGGTTTGGAGTTGTGTGGGCGGTGCTGTTGTTATTGCTAGCACGCTTTGGTCTGCGTTGCAAAAGTCAAGGGGTGCGGAGAAGGGCGTTGTGGCCAAGGAGGAAGTCGTTGATGAGGAGAGTGCTCTTCTTGGAGCCCAGGCTGGGGCAAGTGAGGATGCTGCTCAGGCAGGCGCGAGGCGTGAGTCTATGTAGAATGAATCCTACACGCGGACGTCTGCTTACAACAAAATCGCACTTTACTCACAAGTCGTTCTATAGAAACACAATCATATTTTTGAATCATCAATGCAGAGATCTGGTTAGTATCATTGGGTATGGGGCTGCGAATATTGACGAGAATACATGTACGGTAAGGGATAGACCCAAGTTTTTGGAAGCTACAGACTTGGTCGCAAATACCGTATCCCAGGAATCGACAACCTCGTGTCGATTCTGCAACTAATACAATCCAAAGTCCCGCTTGACCTCTCTGCCCTCGGCCTGCAACGTAACCTTGAACAGCTTGTACTCATTAAAGATATACATGCCACCAGGCACGAACGCAAAGTTTGCAGCTCCCCCAGAGACAGCAAAGACACCCAACAACACACCCTCTGGATTCCAACTACATCACCTCATATCAGTTTCACCATTCGCAGAGACAGAAAGAAGGGGATAAACTTACACATGGATACCATCGCCAGTACCAGCATACACATTACCCTTAGTATCGCAATGAATCCCATCCGGCAACCCAATATCAGAGTACGCAAACATCTGTCTGTTCTGCAATCTCTTGCCATCAGGCGTAACGTCATACCGATAAATCGTGCTCGGCATGGTCAAATTGTCCTTGTTGGGAAACGTATGCACAGCAGTATCCGTGATATACACATGCTTAAAGTCCGGCGAAAACTCGATGCCATTGGGGGCAATTTGGTCATCAGCAACGGCTTGCACAACGCCAGTGTTGGGTTCAAAGCGATAGGCTTGGTTTTTGATGACGGGGGCAGGGCGGAAGTATTGCCAGTATCCGTAGGGCACGTCGGTGAACCAGAGGTCGCCGGTGACAGGGTGCTGGCGCACATCGTTGATGGAAGTAAAGTTTCGGCCCAAAAAGTTGTTGATGAGGGGCCGGCTGGTGTTTGTTGCTGGGTCCACGAGGACGAGGCCGGCTGGGTTGGTCAGGTCGCCTTCGTCGCAAAAGACGATTTGTTGGCCTGCGCTGCTGTTGGCTGGGCTGCCGACGGGGTACCATGCAGTACCTCCGTTGGCTTCGGCGAGGTACTTGTAGTGGAAAGATTCGATGCTGTTGTTGCCGTGGATGTCGATGGCTGTGACATTGATGGGGTTCGAGAAACTGCCGTTCCAGTTGCTGGTGGCATAGAGCTTGCCGGTCTTTATGTTGTCTAGCAAAGATGTCAGTTTTGCTTTCAGTGTCAGCGATACTACCATATGCACGAACAAACTCCGGCTTCGTGAAAAGCCTGATAGCTCTCGCTCCTGACCAGTTGCTGAGAGACATTGGGACCCAAGATATCGGTAACGAAAGTGTTGTCTTTTGAAACCTTCACGTTAGCCAATCCCAACCATCTTCAACCCAAGATGAAGAACACTACTCACTATAAGACAAGAACGAAACATGCTCCGTCGACGCATTCGCAATCCCATACAACTCCTGCGCATACGGGATACTCGTCGCCAGCGTCAAAAGGTTAACGTGAGTAAGATTGACCATCTTGAACCGAATCTTCAATTCTCGCAAGACACAATGAATTGGTTCCCACACAAGCCATGGCGGCAGCAAAGCTGTTTTATAATTTTGGTATGAGGGGTGCTTGGAATAGAGATCGTCCTTGCAATGCTCGGTTCCCCTCCTTGGTATGACGCTGCATGCTACATCCTTGGTATTAGCCTAAAACCTTAAATGGCAATTGATGTCCCATGCAGTTACCTGAACAGCCGATGTCGAGTCACGGCAGTTGCGATACTTGTACTGACGAGGAGAGAAGACCGATGCGGTGTTCACAAGCAAGATGTCGACAATCGAGAATTGAAAGTGTAGGGTTTGATATATTCAAAAGAAAAACTCAACATCTATAAACGCCAGAAAGCCAAAAACGAACAATCCTGTATCCTCACTCCACCATAGATAAGCACCGTTGGTATTTATAAGAAAGGTTGTGGTGTATCAACCATGTAGAAATGGTTTTTACAGGGGACGACCGCCGATGAAGTCGGCCCAGGGGCGAACCTCGGAGGGAATGCCCTCAGGCTTGGGGAGCTTCTCACTCATGCACTGAGCAAAGAGAAGGGCAGTCTTGGTCTCCATGAAAAGAGGAACACCAAAGTCGACAGCGTTACGGCGCATAACGTAGTCCTCGTCAACGAGACTGCTAGCACGGACCTTGGCCAAGTTGAAGACACCACGGATGTCGTACTTTTCAAAGACCTCACGGAGAGCGCGCTTGTCCTCCTTGGGGAACTCGATGACCTCGATCTTGACACTGCCATCCTTGGAGTTCTGTTCAAGGTGGTTCTTGACAGACTCGTTGGCGGCGAAGAGCTTGTAACCGAGGGGGTTGACGAAGTCGACAATCTTGGCGAGATCGGGGTTGGCGATGTCTCCACCGAAGAGGAGACCCTCACCAGGCTGGGGGCAACGGAAGTTCATCATAGACTGGGCAGCAGTCCAGTAGGCTTCAACAAGGTCGGTACCGAAGCAAGCCATTTCACCAGTAGAAGACATCTCGACACCGAGGTAGGGGTCGGCGCCGGCAAGACGAGTCCAAGAGAATTGAGGGACCTTGACAGCGAGGTAGTCACGCTTCTCGGACATGAGATCGACAGGCTCGGGGACGTTGGTGCTGGTAAGAGCGCGAGTGGCGACGTCGATGAAGTTGGTACCGAGGACCTTGGAAACGAAGGGGAATGAACGAGAAGCACGGAGGTTGCACTCGATGACCTTGAGGGAGGATTCACCACCGTTGGGGCTGTCGGCATCGATGATTTGCATGTTGAAGGGACCAGTAATCTTCCAGGCCTTGGCAACCTTGTCGGCGATAACCTTGACGCGCTTGATAGTATCCTCAGAGAGCTTTGCAGGAGGGAGAACAAGAGAAGCATCACCAGAGTGGACACCGGCATTCTCGATGTGCTCACTCACAGCGTGGACAAGAACCTTTCCGTCGTGAGCGACAGCATCGACATCGATTTCGCGAGCGCCTTCGATGAATTGAGTGATAACGACAGGGTGGTCAGGGCTGACTTCGGCGGCGGCGTTGAGCTTCTCCTCGAGTTCGGCTTCGGAGCGGATGACAGTCATGGCAGCACCAGACAGGACGTAAGAGGGTCTAACGAGAACGGGGTAACCAACTTTGTTGGCGAACTGCTGGGCTTCGGCGTAAGAAGTGAGTTCGCTCCAGGCAGGCTGGTCAACACCGATAGAGTCGAGGATGGCAGAGAATTGTTTACGGTCTTCGGCCTTGTCAATGTCCTTGGGGTCGGTACCGAGGACCTTGGCCTTGCCGCTTTCCTGGAGCTTGAGAGCCATGTTCTGAGGGAGTTGACCACCGACAGAGACGACGACACCTTGGGCAGATTCGAGTTCGTAGATATCCATGACACGTTCGTAAGAGAGTTCTTCAAAGTAGAGCTTGTCGGCGACATCGAAATCGGTAGAATAGGTCTCCGGGTTGTAGTTGATCATGACAGTCTTCTTGCCCTGCTCCTTGAGGGAAAGGGTAGCGTTGACAGCACACCAATCGAACTCGACGGAAGATCCAATTCTGTAGACTCCGCTTCCGAGAACAACGATTCCGTGATCGTTGAACTCGACATCGTGGGAACTTGCGTTGTAGGTTGTGTACTAATAACAGAAGTCAGCATGATACTCAAGATGGTGTCATGTCAAGGGCTCTCCCAGCAAAGCACCTCCATTTTACCACCTATCAAAATGCAGAAGGGCTAACAAAAGGCACATAAACCCATGGAGAGCCATAGCCATCTTTCGAATGTTAAGACTATCAATGGATGTGTGCAGTTTTGTAAAACCATTGTGCCTTTCGATGGGTGTAAGAATTTTGGCACCTTGCTCGGAGAGTCTTGCGACAGGGAAAACTGAGGTATAACTTAGGAGGCGCGTACAAGATAGTTCGTATCGGCTGGGAACTCAGCAGCAAGTGCTTAGAAGAATTAGTATAATGGTCAATAATGGTGTGCAAGTGGTATACATACTGTCGATCTTCTTGACGAAGGGGGTGATGCCAAAGTTCTTGCGGCGCGCACGGACCTCATCCTCGGTGCTGTTGACAGCCTTGGCAATCTGCTTGTCGGAGAAACCTTGCTTCTTGGCCTTGTGCATGAGCTCCTTCTTGACGCCGTAGAGGCTGCCAATGGCTTCGAGTTCGTGGGTAGTGTCAACAATGTTCTGAATCTTGTAGAGGAACCATTTGTCAATCTTGGAGAGTTCGTGGACGCGGTCGACAGAGTAGCCTTCGTGCAGCATGGCCTGGCCAACAGCCAACCATCTGCGGTCGGTGGGGTTTGCCAGAACGTCGTCGAGGTCCTCGAACTTGTCGCCTTGGACTCCGAGGAATCTGGGGTCGACTTGACGGATGGCCTTTTGGAAGGATTCTTCAAAGGTACGACCGATGGCCATGACTTCACCGACGGACTTCATGGCACTGCCAATGTCACGCTTGACGTTCTGGAACTTGCTCAAGTCCCAGCGAGGCATCTTGGTGACAATGTAATCCAGAGAGGGTTCGAAGTTGGCAGTGGTAGTTCTGGTGACGGCGTTGGGCAGCTCAGGAAGAGTGTGACCAAGACCAATCTTGGCAGCAGTGTAGGCAAGAGGGTAACCGGTAGCCTTGGAGGCAAGAGCAGACGAACGAGAGAGACGGGCATTGACCTCGATGACTCTGTAGTCGAGACCATCAGGCTGGAGAGCGTATTGGACGTTACATTCACCAACGACACCGAGATGGCGGACAATCTTGATGGCGGCGGTACGGAGCATGTGGTATTCCTCATCGCTGAAGGTTTGACTGGGCGAGACGACGATACTGTCACCGGTGTGGACACCGAGAGGGTCAAAGTTTTCCATGTTGCAGACGGTGATACAGTTGTCAGAAGCGTCACGAACGACCTCGTACTCGGCCTCCTTCCAGCCCTTGAGCGATTTCTCAACCAAGATCTGGGGGGAGAGAGTGAGGGAACGGGCAGACAGGTTGCGGAGCTCTTCGGGGTTGTTGGCGAAACCAGAACCAAGACCACCCAGGGCATAGGCAGCACGGACAATGATGGGGTAACCGACCTTCTCGGCGGCGTCGAGAGCCTCATCGATGGTGCTGACGGCGATACTCTCGGCGATAGGGATGTCAATCTCCTTGAGAGCTTGAGCGAACAGATCTCTGTCTTCACTGGTCTTCAGGGTCTGGATGCTGGTACCCAAGACTCTGACGTTGTAACGGTCGAAGATGCCCATCTCGTCCATCTTGACACCCAAGTTGAGGGCAGTCTGGCCACCGAAGGAGAGGAAGATACCATCGGGGCGTTCCTTTTCGATAACGTAGGTAACGTACTCGGGAGTGACGGGGAGATAGTAGATCTCGTCAGCGAGAACGTGCGAGGTCTGAATGGTAGCAATGTTGGGGTTGATGAGAACAGAGTGGATGCCAGCCTCCTTGAGGGCCTTGAGTGCTTGGGATCCTAGGGCGTCTGTTAGTGCTTGTCACGCATGCTCGGAGCTTGAAGCCTCGACTCACCAGAGTAATCGAACTCTCCGGCCTGGCCGATGGCGAGACCACCACTGCCAATGACCAAGACCTTCTTGACATCAATCAGGTTCTGGGCACCGGCAATCGCTCCACTCTCGAGGTAAGCCTTTGCACTAGGAGCAACCTGGGCATTGCTGGTTGCGTTGCGGACTTGGAGGAAGCGGTTGGTGGATCTCTTGGGTGCGCGAGCAGCGCGGGGGTTGCTAGCAGCAAAGCTCGACTGGGTCGTCAGAGTGCGAGCAGCAAGTCTGGCGGACATGGGCTGCTGGCTCTGACGAAGCAGGTTCGAGGCTGTCTGGCGGGCCAGACGCCTGGAGAAAGCCATGGCTAGGGTTGGTTTTAGGTAGAAGTCGGTAGTTTACAGGGATAACAGGCCAGTCTCAATTGACGTTGGCCTTCCACAGGTGGTCGCTGATGTAGTCTGGGAGAGTGTCAGTTTTCATTCACACAGCTCGGCACTTGAGCACCGACATGCAACGCTCGTGCAGAGCTTCGCGGTGTGCGAACGAAAGACTGACCTTGGGAAGTGAAAACGGAGGGCGCAGTCCGCATAAGGGCGAATCGCGTGCCAATGGCAGATGGGTGGATTGAGAGCTGATTGCTCAAGATATGGCTGGGATGACAAGAGGAGAACGGTCAGAGAGCAGCGACGTCGACTTATTTTTCACATCGGCCCCTGCACGGTACTCTCTGTCCCCAGATAAGGAGCACAGCTTATCGCACGCTGGAGCTCGAAATGCGGATTTGCAATATTCCTGGCTCAGCTGCCACCTATCCCACCAAAAAATCTATCAAGCCGACGCTGGCCGACCCAGCAATATTGCAACTCGCTTGCGTCGGTGCTTCAAGTCCGGCCATCCGGCGAAGCTCTATCCATGCTTTATTCCCACCGCATGGCATCCTTCGACAGCAAGAGTAGTCTTTGTAGAATCTAGTCAACTACTCTCTACCGAACAGGAGTATCTACTGAGATCTCGTCTACATAAGATGCTGCAACAGGTGCACCTCACGGCTCATTCTCAAGCTCAGCCCGTTTTCCTGCCACTTCTTTTTCTCCCCCAGACGCCTATCCCCGAGACCGGCGGCGCGAATCTCTCACCTTTGACTCATCGCAAAACACATCCAAATTTCTATCCATCGTGACTCAGAAGCAATCGCCAAGGAGAACGGTATGGCCCAACACAAACTTTGAAAAATAGTCATGTCATATCAACTCTATCAACAAATGTGGTATAAGAGAAAAAAGAAACCATATCTTTGAGCAGTCCATAAATCAAACGACC
The DNA here is from genome assembly GCA_023848605.1 of Aureobasidium sp. EXF-10728. NCBI lineage: Eukaryota > Fungi > Ascomycota > Dothideomycetes > Dothideales > Saccotheciaceae > Aureobasidium > Aureobasidium sp. EXF-10728. Next base: position 19,880 of record SWBG01000010.1, read on the forward strand.
CCCCAATGCCTTTTATGCAATAGAAGCAAATGCACGTTTTTTGGTTCCCCTCTCCAGCTTTTCTTCTTGTTCTTCTGGCTCGTCATCCATGCCGTGGACCTGTGCTTCCTTGATCTCTCTGCCCATGAGACCCAGAGCGGCCATGTTGAATCCGAGCATGTTCTTTTCTTCCTTGACGAATTGGCCATAGGCTTCGAGCACCTCGCTCAATACATCCTTGAGCTGTTTGCTGGCTACGATTTGTGCGTTGTGTGTTTGTAGCAAGAAATAAAACACACGCCATGCTAGTTGCGGTTGCATGCGACGCTGGATAAAGACTGAAACAAACATGAAAAGGACTGGAAGAGATGAAAAAGGCACAACCATCAAGGCATCATTGAGAGATGCATTCGGGATCCTGCGAATCGTCTGCAAGACATGTTGCTCAGCGCTGAGGTTGCCATATGTAAAGACTGGGTTCCGTTGCGGCGGTGCAAGGTTGGGTTTCGTTGCTTTTTCAGCCTGCCATGCCTGCATGATTTGATAGTCTGCGTAACCGAGCTCGAGCGCTTCCAAGATACGTTCACCGTATGTCAAGGTGGCTATCGTCTGCTTGGATGCAGCAGCAACATCGTCCTCGGCGCCTTCATCGTCATCGGCATGATCCTTGTCGAGTTGGGTGGCCAGTGTCGACTCATACATTTGTTCGAGCTCTTTTTCTCTCTCTTCTTCCAGGAAGATGAGGTCATCTGTGACATCCCAGACGCGGATACTCTTGTCGTGACTTGCTGTGATGACCTTTTCGCCAGTCCTGCTGACAACCATGGCCCACACTTCTCCGTGATGACCCTCCAGTTTTTGAATCTGCTCAAACCTGTCGCCGTCCCAGGTCTTGACAACCGAGTCTTTACTGGCACTGAAGAAGAGATGTTGCTCTTCCTTCTCGACGGGGTGAGGAATGAACAAGACTTGCATGACACTGTCTTGATGAGCGAAGAATGCTTTGTGGCAGTCACCAAAGTCCAAGCCCCAGATGCGGACGTTCTTGTCTGCACTACAAGTGGCGATGAGTTTGCTGTCTGATGAGATGGAAATGTTGAGGACGGGGAGCTTGTGGCCATAGAGGGTAAGGAAGAGTTTGAGGGTGTCGACGAAGAAGACCTTGACGGTATTGTCGAGAGTGGATAGAGCGAGCAAACGGGAGTCAGGAGAGAAGCAGACACTCAAAACATCGTCTGCGACCTTGAGGACGCGAGTCTGGGTGAGCTTCAGTTTGGGTGTAGTTCTTCGAGTACCTGGAATCTCTTCCTGGACAATGTCGAACTTCCAGAACTTGGCAGCCTTGTCGGCACCTCCAGTCACGACTGATGTTCCGTCGGGATGAACTTGTAGCGTCCACACGGCACCATCGTGTGCTTGGAACTTGTCAATCAGGGCAGAAGATGCAATGTCGTAGAGCTCGAGTTCTCCGGTCTTGGTTCCCACCAGAACAATCTTATCACCGGGCAAGAATGTGCAGCAGAGCGACTGACCACACTCGAGGGTCCTCAGACAGCTCTGGGTCTTGACGTTCCAGATCTTGAGAAGTCCAGCGGAGGCGGATGCAAGCATGCGATCGTCGGAGCTCAAGGCCAGAGCACGAATATCGGTTCTGTGCCCAGGCATGTCCACAGCCAGAGCGCGGTTGTACTCAGGAGCTTCGGCGGTTGCCTTCTTTGACTTTTCTCTGCTGGTAATGGTGTAGGACTCGATCTGGTTGTTGGTAGTAGAGCAGACCAACTCTACATTCTTGGAAGATCTGCTGGCAGCCCAAGCGGCCGAACGGACCTTTCCACCAGTGCGGACGATGACATACGAGACAAAGACCTCTGCTACGTCGGGTGTTGTGTTTTCCTCCTCTTTGTCTGCTTCAGCAACCGAAGCACCGGCAGCAGCAGCCTTTTCTCTTCTTCTCTTTCTCTTTCTGGCCAAGCTCTTCTGTACTTCCTCGTCTGATCTGATGCGCCAGATCTCAACGGCCTTCTCGGATCCGTGAACGGCAATGTATTCGCCCTTGGGGTGGAAAGCAACGCTCAATGTCCGGTCCTTGCTCTGACGGAGGAGAATACCCTGGGCAGTCAAAGAGTTGGACTGTTTTGCCTCTGCAATGTTTGCGCCAAACTCGGCCAGACTGTCCAGATCGAGCGACCAGACCTTGAGCTCACCGTCGTTACCAGCAGTGATGCAACCCATGCCGTCTGGAGAGACACCGAGAGCCCAGCACTCGCCGTTAGTCTGGGCGACATGTGTCTCGATACAGTGGGGGGTTGAGAGGTCCCAGATCTTGATCAGAGCATCCTTGCTGGTGGAGAGCAGGTACTTTTCCTCGAATTCTTCGGGCTCGCCCGAGGTGACGTCGACAGCCTCGTCGGTGTGAGGCGACTGGCGACCAGAGGGTCTTGTGCGAATGAAGTGGAGGCCGGTGATCTGGTCCTTGTGTCCTCGGAGACGGAATTCCGCGGTTTCGGAGAGCAGGTTCCAGATGATGATGTCGGTGTCCTTGGAGCCACTGGCAAGCCTTGCGCCCTCGGAGTCGAAGATCAGGTGGGTGATGGCGGAGCGGTGGCCGTTGAAGCTCATGATGGGGTTGTTGGACAGGGCATCCCAGACTCTGATGCTGCCATCCTGGTATCCGACGGCGAAGAGGTCGGGTTGGGCAGAGCACTGAGCGATGGCCGAAACCTGAGATCTGCAGTCTTGGTCGTGCCAACGGCTCAGCAGCTCGCCCTTCTTGACATCCCAGGCCAGGACATGCTCGTTGGCGCCGACATAGACTCTGCCGGCACCAGTGTTGCGCGACGACGACGAGACGAGGTTGTCGGGGGTCCAGACGAGGTTGGAGAGGGCAGTGTTGACAAGACCAAAGGTGGCCGACTGCTCGTACTTGCGATAGGACTTAACCATGGTGCCGACGACGGCAGCGAACAATGTCTGAACAGGCAAAAAGTTCTTGAATCTCAAAAAAGTTGGCTGATCCAAGCGTCCGGGAGATGCCAAGAGCAGCAAAAGTCCGGGGAAGTGGTCGTCGACCTCGCATGACGATCCCGCAGGGCTGCGACTGCCCGCCCGAGCGACGCTCTTGCTGTTCTTGTAGCTGTTGCTGTACACGACATCTTTCCTCCTCTGTCCTTGCATTTCCTCGCCGCCATGTTGTTGCTCGATTACCAAAATGTCTTGATCGAGTCGCTGCTCAAGGACCGCTTCTCTGGGTAGCTCCCCCTCGTCCCTCGTCCCCCGTCCTGGTCCCACGCGTCTAGCACGTCCGACTGACGCCTTGTCTCTACAGCGCTACCCCCACTTCAATTGACCAGGTCGTCTCCGACTTTGACGGCGTCACCTTCCACATCTCGACGCCCACCTCAAAGTCAAAGATTCTCATCTCCATCAACATCCGATGCTACCACGAGCTTGTCCAGTATGGCGCCGAGCAGGTCCTCCAGCGCGAGTACGAAGGTTACATTGTCCAGCCCGAGTCTGGCTACAATTTCTCCATTGAGGTCGACCTCGACAACCTCCCTCAAGACGAACAAGCCCGCACCGACCTCATCTCCCGCATCAGTCTGCTAAAGCGCAACGCCATGGCTGCTCCCTTTGAGCAGGCCTTTGATGAATACCAAGCCCTGCACGAGGAGGCTTCCAAGTACACCTCCGAATCTGCTCCCCAGGGTGTTCTCGAGGGTGGTCAGGTCAGAGCCATTCACTACCGCGAGGAAGAGGCCATCTACGTCAAGGCCAGCCACGACCGTGTCACCGTCATCTTCAGCACAATCTTCCGCGAAGAGACGGATCGCATCTTCGGCAAGGTCTTCTTGCAAGAGTTTGTCGACGCTCGCCGCAGAGCCATCCAGAATGCCCCTCAAGTGCTCTTCCGTCACGACCCGCCTCTGGAACTGCAGGGCATGGCCGGTCTGCCTCCCTCGGGCACCGCTGATGTCGGCTACGTCACTTTCGTCCTGTTCCCTCGCCATCTCCAGCCCGCAAGAAGATACGAAGTTATTTCCCACATCCAGACCTTCCGTGACTACTTCCACTACCACATCAAGGCCTCAAAAGCCTACATCCACTCGAGAATGCGCAGACGAACTGCCGACTTCCTTCAAGGTGAGATTTTTCCTCACCCAACCCTCAACACTGTACTGACACCCATCCAGTCCTACGTCGCGCAAGACCAGAGGCCGAGGAAAAGGAGCGCAAGACCGCCAGTGGCAGGACCTTCAGGGTCCAGGCGTAGATTTATACCCTGTCCATACCTTCAAAAACATCAGAAACTATACGCTCCAATCACGTCAACATTTCGCCTCCATTGCGTCTGCCCACTGACCGTCGTCTATAACCTGACTTGAGAATGCTTTTTAGAGTGACCTGTGAAATTCGACAAAAAGCTACCTGGCTGAGGTCATGACCCTGCCAACAATTTTGTCACGCGAACATTGCTCCACTCGACGCAGAGAACAATGCTCAAGTCACTTTTTCGCGACTCCTTTACTGCTTTTGTATATCTTCTGTTCCATTTTGTATGCATTTGCAATCCGTGTTGCCTTATTGGTCATGATGTGAGCGCAGTGGTTTCTTCAAGACGATGTAAGCTGACTGTGATATCTCTCTTGCACCTGAAGAGACTCGCGATTGTTACGACAAAGTACTCGGAATCGACGTGGGACAAACGATCTTCGGGAAATGATATGGTATAGTGGTATCACAGCACGCATGTTCCAGAAATGCATATTGCCGTTGTGAAAGAAATGGAACACGTCAACGCAAATGCCCTGATTGATTGATTGAGAAATCTATCTTTTCATACGCATTATATATTGCTTTTATGGACAAATCTGCTTGTAACGTCTTTTGCCTACCTTTATTCACAGCTATTCCTTCACAATGAAGTTGGAAGAGTGGTCATGTATTGTCGGAGACGACTGGTTTGCGAGGTGTACAAGATCTCGAGTGTTCCTTCTCGGAACCAAGACTTTACTGTGACTGGCGGTATGTCGTGTTCACTTTCGAGGCGAATCGTGTATTGGCCATTGATGATGCTCATGGTTGACATGGCGGTCAGATGGAGGCGACAATGGCTTTTGCATGGCCAGAGACGCAATCGCAGGGTCAGGTCTACTCCATGACTGCCTATGAAAGATCAGCTTCTTGGATTGCTTGGACGGTTGGCGATGAAATTGAACTGGGAACCACCTTCCGAAGATCTTTCGGCAGAAGATTCGCAGAGGCAGGGTAGGAAGGCACACAGTATGAAGCACCAGTGGTGGATGATCCTGTCGTCATTGTTAACCAATTCAATAATGAACATGGCGGGCTGGTTGACATGAGGGTAAATCTTCTGCTTCAGGATCGACGAGGGCGCAGCTACCTGTCTTTCCTTGTCATGGTTGTCAAGCTGTGACTTGGCAAGAAGCAAAAAAAAAAATGCTCGTATTGGCCTAGCTCGCGTTGTTTTACCAGACTCCGAGCTTTACGAACGGGCCAAACAGCGAATGCATCAGGCCATCAGGTCGTACTCTGGGATGACAACCTGCTCAGATTGCTATCGTCACAGACGTGTTCAAAAGCAATATGGCCACCCCGACTGGGAATCTCGCTGGAGGGTGATGCTGTAACATGTATGCCGAGGCATTTCTATCATAAGACTGGGCTTGACCAAGAGTCAGCCAAGATGCCTCAACCAAGGATGTGGCTGCCAGATCCCAAGTGTGCTGACCGCCGGCTCCAGGCGGAGGAGAATGTATGAGACGAATGCAGAACAACTGAAGTCCAAAGAAAAGCAAGTAAAACTCAGCGATGTGCCAAATCATCGTGACCAGTCCAGCACGCTGAAAGAGGCAGTGCGTCCATGGCCCAGACCAGGATTGGGGGATTCCGAAAGCTAGAGCAAGCCCGCAGTCTCTATCGAGGTGTCAAGCGCTGAAGGCAGCGGACGAGTCCCACAGGCATGTCTTTATCCGGAGGATCCGCCGTTATGATGCATGGAAGTTGCGTGTGCATCAAAGACAAGGCATGGCGTTGGGTTCGGCTTGCTCGTAGCTGCAAGTGATGAGCCCTCGTCGTCTCTGAAGACCTTGAGGCTCGAGGAAAAAGCATGTCTGTAATTACTTGTCCCATCCATCTATCCATCCATCCGGAACTTCAACGAGGATTGTACGATGGCAAAGATTAGAGTAAAGGTCAAATTGTGGTCATTCGTTCTTTGCCGTTTGAGGATGGCTGAGATGCCAAGTATTGCAGGAGCGGAGGTCGTCGATGGCCACGCTGAGTGTGGGGGAATCCGAGTGTCAACAACCAGACTTTGTTCGAGAAACCTCGCATTCTCCATCCAGAACAGCCGGATGATGAAAGGTGGAAAATTGGCTTCGATCATGATTACTCTGCAAGAGGATTGGTCGTGTCGAACTGCATCGTGGTGTACCGCCGTGGCTCCTCCACTAGCAGTCTTTAGCGACTTGGCAGGTCGCGTGCGCCAAAGGCAATCTCAAGCGGTGTTGTTGCACGTTCGTAGGTTTGTTCTTTCCCCTTCTCCACACTTTCCTCCAACATCATCTCCTCCCTCACGGACAGATGTTCTATCCTTCCATTTGTCTGCAGCAAGATGAATAGAGGATCAAGCATTTTTGTGTGTATGTGGCTCGCAGCTTCCTGCTGGGCAACACGTCAAAGATACGTCGCTTAGACACAGTCAAGGCGGAAGAAATGCTCAGGTCGACTTCCAAGATCCAGCCTCCGCCACGATGTCCTTGGCACAGCGGCTCCCCTTTGTGCGTTCTGGCAAGGTTCGAGACTCTGAGACTTTGAGTGTCGAATCATGCACGTGGGGGTCGCATGCCGTCTGCAGCATCAAACTCTCTTCTCCTTTTTCGCCTACACGACCGTTGCAAGAAATCAAATATACAGCTTCCAAGACTGTGGCTTTGCTTGGCCTTTCATCCGACGCTGTTGGCTGCCTCGATAGACTCGACTTTGGCGCTGGGCACCGCTAGTAAGGTTCCAATACGTTCAACGGCATCGACACGATCCACATGTTGTGATACCCCGGTCTGGAGAAGTCTGGGGTCTGGGGTATGGGGTACCTCTAGTCTCCCCAGTAGGGCAATGGCATATATAAGATGCCCTCCGGCCGTACTACTCTGCAGGGTAGATCTCATCTCAGTCTGACAGCGCTGATCAAGGGCGTTCGCGTTTCCTGCATACAATCGTTGATCCTATTGACAACTCTCATTACATTTCTTTCGTTCAAAGTCAGCACTCACTCACCATGGCAATCATGACTGAGGAGAAGCATACCCCTACTATCGTACAGGAGAAGGGTACGGTCGAGCTCTACGAGACCATCTCAGCCTCTTCAGAGTCGGAGCAAGAACATCTCTTCGATGACAAGGCAACTGCCCGCCTGGTCCGCAAGATCGACCTGCGCCTACTGCCTTTCCTCGCCCTGCTGTACCTGTTGAGTTTCCTCGACCGTACAAACATCGGTAACGCCCGCCTGGCCGGCTTGGAGAAGAGTCTTCATATGGAGGGGCTTGATTACAACGTGAGTAGCATTGGAAGACTGTTGACCATTGGCTGACAATTCGATGACAGATTGCTCTCGCCATCTTCTTCCCTTTCTATGTCTTGGCTGAGATCCCCTCCAACATGATGATGAAGCGCACTCGTCCCGCACTGTGGATTCCTTTCATCATGGTTCTCTGGGGTATCACCACCACTCTCCTCGGTATTGTAAAGAACTACCACGGCTTGCTTGCTGCTCGCGCTGCTCTCGGTCTTGCTGAGGGTGGTCTGTTCCCTGGTGTCACTTTCTGTAAGTCTCAGGTGTGGTTATTATCACGTATCCTTCGCTGACCATGTCTGTATAGACATCACTATGTGGTACCGTCGTCACGAGTGCGGTCTTCGCTTGGCCATCTTCTTCAGTGCTGCGACTGCCGCTGGCGCTTTCGGTGGCCTGCTCGCCCGTGGTATCATCGAGATGGACAAATTGGGCGGCCTCCACGGATGGCAGTGGATTTTCATCCTGGAAGGTCTCCTGACTTTTGTCGTTGCCATCGTCGCCTTCTTCTACATGAACGACTACCCTCAGACCGCCAAGTTCTTGAACGAGACTGAGAAGAAGGAGATTTCCCGCCGCCTGGAGGAAGATCGTAGCTCGCTCGCAGACGAGTATGGCTCCAAATACTTCATGCACGCCGTCAAGGACTGGAAAATCTGGGTCCACATGTTCATCACCATCGGCATCTACACCCCTCTCTACAGTTTCTCTCTCTTCCTGCCCACCATCATCAAGACTCTTGGCTACAGCAACGAGAAGGCACAGCTCATGAGTGTTCCTCCTTACATTGTTGCTTGCTTCTGCTGTATCACGGGCGGTTACTTTGCTGACAAACTGCGTACTCGCGGTGTCTTCATGATCGGCTTCACCCTGACTGCCATGCTTGGTGTCATTCTTCAAGTCTCATCCGACAACCCCCACGTCAAGTACGCCGGTGTCTTCCTCTTCGCTTGCGGTATCTACCCCAACGTTCCTCAAGGTGTTGCCTGGAACGGCAACAACATTGGCGGTTCCACCAAGCGTGGTGTGGGTATTGCCATGCACGTCGGTTTCGGTAACCTTGGCGGTATCCTTGCCTCCTTTGTCTACCTCAAGAAAGACGCTCCCAAGTTCCACACTGGCCACTTCATCCTTCTTGGCTTGATGAGCATGTCTTTGATCCTCCAGATCTTCATGACCACTTACCTCCGCCGCGAGAACGCCCGCAGAGACGCAGAGTACAAGCGTCCCGAGGACTACACTACCGAGGAGAAGAACCTTGAACGCGAGCGTGGTGACAACGCCACTTTCTTCCGCTACACTGTTTAAGATACCCACAGGGACTGGGAGTTTCGGGATGGGATTTGGTTATGGACAAGGATATGAACATTGGATACTGGCACGAATATGTACGACTCTCTTTTTACATGATTTGTAGATTTCTCATCTTGCGATAGACGAAGATCGATCTGCAATAAATCACATTCATGACAATTTCAATTTCCACTCCGGTCGTGCTTGCCTCTTATCCCTGACCGAGCCTACCTCTTTTGTCTGACCGAGCCTGCCTATTCGACTCTACCTGGCATGGATCTGTGCCTTATTCCTCTTTCCCCATCCAAGGGTAGTAATCCCCTGTGTACGCTGTCATGCTGATCTCAGTGTAACAATGCTATAAGAATCCCCTCTCAGTGTCTTCTTCTACGTGTACCTACTGCTCGCCCTGATGCTTAGTGGCACTTGGAGACAATCTCTGCGCTGGAACCCGAGGTTCTTGACAGTATTGCGACCGCCACTGGAGTCGTCAGTCAGGTCGATGAAGTCCGTGTTTTTCGACGAATGCGCCTGATAATGTCGCGATCTTATACGAGCGGCAAGCTTGTTGCGGTCTTCTCAGCTCCATAAACCATTGAATGCGTCGATGCGTCGTTGCATACTCGCTACACCTGCCTTCGTCAACCATGATACTCGCAGAAGGATCAGAGATCGACAAGATCATCTCACATCGTGGAACACCACTGCATGTGTCTCTGGTATCCCCGCATCTGTACCCCACCGGTGAGAACCCCGATGTGGGTCAAGTATACAAGATGCAGAGGTATCATGCAGCTCCTCCACATGACGATCAGCAAGAATAACAATCAGAAGAAATAAGACTATTCATCGCGTCCTCGTCGACGCCTCTTCAAGCTCTCCCGGCAACTCAAACACCTCACCTCGAAACTCTCTATTCTCTGAAACTGGCTTCGAGATGGAAAAAGACATCCATCCAATGGCATCTCCAGCCTCCTCAGCACAGAAAGAAGACATTATGCACATCGAAGATAAAAACATGACCAAAGACGAAAAAATCGCTGCCATCGATGCAATCGCGGAGGATCCTTCGGTCACGCTCGAGAGTTTCGCACACCTGGACATCAACAAAATACTGAAGAAGATTGATATGAGACTGGTTCCCATGTTGACTGTTTTGGTAAGTGTTGGAATTGCCATAAATGTAGTGTGTAAAGGAGGAAAATGCTGATGTTGGAGGACCAGTACCTATTGAGTTTTCTGGACAGAGGCAATATTGGCAATGCGAAGATTGAAGGTCTGGCTGAAGATCTTCACCTCACGGGTGCGGAGTATAACTGGTGTTTGACTGGTAAGTCGTTTGTGCACCGGCTCTTCTCGAGGATTACCGACTGACTTTTGGCGGCGTGTCAGCTTTCTTCTTTACATATTGTGCTTTCGAGGTACCAAGTAATATGTTGTTGAAAAAGTTGAGACCTTCAATCTGGCTGCCGTCTATAATGGTGGCTTGGGGCATAGTTGTGAGTAGGGACATGGATCGATGGCGTTGAAGGAGACTTCTAACAGAAGCAGATGACTCTGATGGGTCTGGTGAAAGACTTCAATGGGCTACTCATTGCCAGAATCTTCTTGGGAGTCACGGAAGCAGGCCTATTCCCTGGTGTAGTCTTTTGTAAGTGATGGATCCTGATAAAACTCGATGTAATGTGCTGACTTGTACTGGTTGGAAGATAACACAATGTGGTACTGTCGATACGAAGTCCAGGTCCGACAGGCGTACTTTTTCAGCGCGGCGAGTGTTGCTGGTGCATTTTCTGGGCTTCTAGCCTACGGCATTTCATATATGGAAGGTTAGTATGTCTTCTTGTTTCTGGAGGATCGAGATGATACTAACGTCTTTCGTGCAGGTGTCGGCGGGTTGGCAGGATGGAGATGGTGAGTCTCCCAACTCTGGTCAAAATAAGCTTACTGACTTTTGCTAGGATCTTTATTCTCGAAGGATTGCTAACTTTTGTCGTCGCCATCGTTGCCTTCTTTGTCTTGGTCGACTACCCCGAGACTGCATCCTTCTTGACAGTCGAAGAACGTGCCTTTATTACCTATCGCCTCAAATACGATGGTCAAGACGCCAACACAGAGCACGGCTACCGAGTTGCTCAAACCGATCGTTCCGACAAAAAGTTCCTCTTCGCCGCCTTCAAGGACTGGCAAATCTGGGTCAATATCGTGGTATACTGGGGCTATGTTTGTCCATTATACGGCATTTCGCTGTTCCTGCCCACAATTATCAAAGAGCTGGGATACAAAACCACAACAGCACAATTGCTGACAGTACCCATCTACGTCGTGGCATCTGCAATCACGATAGCCGTGGCGTATGCTGCGGATCGCAAACGCCTTCGCTCACCTTGGATTCTGGTAGGCTTGTGTTTCCAGGCTGTTGGATTCATCATGTGTATTGCAACCAGTCATCCAGGTGTCACGTATGCAGGCATCTTCATCGCGGCATGTGCTTTATACCAGTGTCAACCGAGCAACATTACCTGGCTGAGCAACAACTTGTCCGGCAGCTACAAAAGAGCCGTTGGAATGGGCATCCAGATCAGTGTTGGGAACTTGGCCGGAGGTATGTTGCTCCTGTATCCTGATTTGTGTTTGTCACGCAACTGACGGGTGTCGTAGCAATGGCATCCAATTTCTATCGCAGCACAGATGCGCCGAGATATATCCTTGGCCATGGCCTTGAGATTGGGTTTATCTGTATGGGTATTGTGGCTCTTTTGATCCAGGTCTCTAGCTATCGTCGCATCAACAAGCAAAGAGAGAGTGCGCTGGCACGGGGAGAGGCGGAGAAGTATACCCCTGAAGAACTGGGTGATCTTGGAGACAAGGCTGTTACGTTTAGGTACACGCTTTGAAGAGAATGTAGTGCTTAATAGACTCTGTTGATTATCTACATCTAGTGATGCTCACGAGGTTGAGTGTGCTCATTCCTTTCTTCTTTTGATTCACTTCTTTTCCCACTTCTTACCTTGTGCTTGGCTTCTCCCTGACATATCTCTTGATCTCCATAGTGGCTTGATATGGCCAAGATCAAAATCTGAGACTGCTTGCCAAAGAAGAGCCAAACAACTTGGCATGTTGAGTTACAGCAACCGGGGTATCAGTTTCTGAGCAGCAATACTCAATCAATCTTGCCCAACAACTCAGCATACCTCAACGTATTCCTCGACGACGCAACATCCGCCAAACTCGGATTCAAACACGCAACAACCACAGTCTTGGACTCCCTCCCTGCCTCTCCATCAAAAACATGCTTTAGTATCTTCGTCAAAGTGCTGCCACGAACCGGCACATGCAACTTTTTCTTGCTCGTTGCCGCTAGCGCTCGTTGCCTTATGCAGTCTTTGAGGACGGAGAGACTGACGTTGTTGTCGCGGGTTTCGCGCATGAGGTCGGGGCCGTGGGCGGTGACGTCGCGGGCGATCTCTGAGCCGGCGAGGTCGACCATGTAGAGGTAACCTGGTGGTGCAGAGGTGGGTGAGGTGACTTTGATGCGGCAGATACAGTGGGAGCGTGAGGAGGCGGGGTTTTTGAGGGTGGGTGCGGCGTGACGGAAGGACATTGCTTTGTCTAGTAGGTCGATGGCTTGGTCTTTGGTGGTGACTTGATGTTCGATGGCGCCGACGAGTTGTGTGGTTCCGGATGCGTCTTCGCGGACGGCGATCCGTTCACGTTGGTTGAGGAGGTCGAATGCCACGTTTCCTGCTAGTTCGACGACGGTGATGTGTAGAATAGCCTGACGGTCCAACAAGTCCGCGACAGCGAGTTTTTGCAGCTCAGTGACGGTAAATGTCTTGCCAGAGCTAGTCTGGCCATACGCGAATAAAGTCCCTAGCTTTCTATCTGCAGCAGACAGAACCAAGTCGCGCACAACCTCGTCATAGACCTGCGTTGTGCTCACGCTGGCATCAAACACATTTCGAAGCCTATGGGTCGAAGACTTGAGGATGGGACGAGGTCTTCGTGGATGGTTGTAGAGATCATGGACATCGATGATTTGGTGTGTTGCCATCGGATCGTGAGGACGAGGGTACACAGCGCAAGGAAAGCCAGAAGAAATGTCGTCTTGGAGCATTGGACGGATGCGAACGCTGATGGCCATGTTGGGATTGTCATTGTCGATGACGGGCTTTGGTGCCTGAGGCGCCAAGTTCATAAAGTGTGCTTGAGGCTTGGTCGGGTCGAGTTTGTCGACATAAGTCTGATAGAGCGCTGCATTCTTCAAGTAGAATTGATCCATGCTTTGATGTGCGTGTGATTTTGATATTCAGATTGGCAAATGATGCTGTAGCTTATGAAGCGCTGCAATGTTATGCTGGTGCCTACCTTCCAAGACATGTCTTCTCTGCCCAGGTGGTTGCCCCGCCAATGTATGCAGCTGCTCTTGCTCCCCTGGACAGACCTCAAGTATCATAATGATCATGCCCAGGATCGTTTCGCACGACCGTGTTATGCGAGTCTCACCGTAAGAAGCACGATCCTCGGAGGATCAGCTGTGGCCCTGTGTGGCAAACAGAAGCCATAACGACGTTGCCAACGTGGAGAGAGCCTGTTGCGAACTAAGTGTGTGTATCTCCCTACCTGAGACTCAACACATGGATCTGCTGATCGTGATAGCGAGCTCGCAGTCCGCAGACGAAGGAGTGGACAATTTTGACTTGGAGCAGGAAGCATTTTGCGTCAAAAAGACGATTCATTGTATTTTCTCTTTCTTCCCGCTAAACGCTCGTGCGGAAGACAAAGTCAAACAATGACAGAAAAAACAACACTTTTGTACACCAGAAAGACGGGATATCCAGCTTCTTCAATCTGATCCGTCTCTTAGAGTAGAAAAGCAAAAAGGTAGTCCATAGATATAAAACGCCCCGCGAAGAAACCACATTCTTTTCCGCTGCCAGATATGCTCGAAAAACACCAAAAAAAGTCATGACGAAGGGGGCCAAAGGGCCGTGGAAATTTACACAAAAGAAGGGAAGAGACGATTCATCGCATCAGAAGGCGATTTTATCTTCCACTGCGATCTCTTGTTTGTTGGCGGCGTTCCTTCTCCTTGGCTTCGTCGTAGACGAGGAACTCGTGGAGGGCAGAGCCACCAGGGACCATGGGCAAGACGGGGATCTTCTGGTCGGTGACGACCTCAAGAAGGGCAGGACCCTCGCCAGAGCCCTCGATGAGCCACTGGAGACTGTCCTTGAGGTCGTTGATCTTGGTGCAGCGACGAGCCTGGACACCCATGGCATCACCAAGCTTGACAAAATCGGCATTGCGCTGATGGGTGTGGGCGAAACGGTCGTTGTAGAACAGGGATTGCCATTGTGTGACCATGCCCTGCTCTTCGTTGTTCAAGATGAGAACCTTGCAGCCAATGTTGAACTCGGCAGCGGTAGAAAGCTCGGTCAAAGTCATGGAGAAGGAGCTGTCACCGTCAATGTCGATAACGAGCTTCTCAGGGCATGCAACCTTGGCACCGATAGCAGCAGGCAGACCGTAACCCATCGTACCAAGACCACCAGAAGTGATCATGGTGCGAGGGTTGCGCCAGCGGAAGTGCTGAGCAGTCCACATTTGATGTTGGCCAACACCGGTGGTGATGACGGTCTTGTCCTTCATGTGGCTAGTCAGGTCGGAGAGCATGCTAATGACAGTCTGAGGCTTGATGAGCGAGTCGGGGCCAGACTCCTTCTCGTAAGCCCAGGGGAAGCGCTTCTTCCAATCGGCGATCTGAGCGAACCACTCCTTACGGTCACTCTCGGCAACATTGTTGACCTGAGGGAGGAGGTGACGGAGGTTGTCAGTCACATCGCCCTCGACAGCCTCGGTGCACTGAATGACCTTGTTGATGTTCTTGGGCATGATGTCGAAGTGGACGATACCACCACGGCCTTCTTGGGCGGCCAGGCGGGCCTGAGGAGCGAAGCGAGGAACGTGACCAGTGATGCGGTCGTCGAAACGAGCGCCGAGAGCAATAATAAGATCTGCCTCTTGCATGGACATGTTGGCAAAGGCGGAGCCGTGCATACCGAGCATGTGAAGGGCCTTGGGGTCAAGCTCGTCGTAAGCACCGAGACCTTGGAGAGTGGTGGTGACGGGGATCTGAGCCTTCTCGGAAAGCTCTTTCAAGAGCTTGGGACCGTCCTCGTGACCGAGTATACCAGCACCACAGTAGATGACGGGCTTCTTGGCCTTGTTAATCATCTCGGCAGTGCGAGAAATGGCAGTGTCAAGCTGCTTTCTGCTCAAGTCTTTTGCGGCGAGGGAGGCGGCGCTAGGGTGAGTAGGGAGAGTGCTGCTCATAGGAATGGGGCGGTTGAGCATGGCGCCAGTAACATCCTTGGGCAAGTCGACCAAGACGGGACCGGGCCTGCCAGAGGTAGCGATCTCGAAGGCCTCGTTGATTCTGCGTGGCAGCTCGGCGATGTTCTTAACCATGACGTTCCACTTTGTGCAGGCTCTCGAGATACCAATGACGTCGGCCTCCTGGAAAGCGTCCGAACCGATTGCGGTGGTGGGCACCTGACCACAGAAGACGACCATGGGAGTTCCGTCCATCAGAGCGTCCTGCATAGGGGTGATAACGTTGGTGGCTCCAGGACCAGATGTGACAAGGACGACACCGGGCTTGCCGCATGCGCGAGCGTAACCTTCAGCCATGTGGCCAGCTCCTTGTTCGTGACGGGGGAGGATGAAGTCGAAGTGTTTTGAGTTGTAGATGGCATCGAAGACAGGCAAGATGGCGCCTCCAGGGTAACCGACTGTGGTAGAGGATTAGTCGCAGGGCTGCGAGACAGAGAGCGGTTGTGGCTACTCACAGACGTGCTTGACGTCGTGTCTCAACATCATCTCGTGGAAGATCTGGCCACCGTTCATGCCGACGAACGAGTGGTCCATCTCGGGCTGTCTAAAGGCCTGGAGGGGAGAAACATCGTCCTTGGAGGAGCGGTTGAAGGCTGGGCTAGGGACGGCGCGGGCTGGCGAGGAATTGGCTGCTTGTGCGGCGGCAGCTGTGCTCTGCTCTCTCTTCTCGACCTTCTTTTGTGACTTTGTGGAGGGATTCGGCGATCTGTATGGCGAGATGGCAGCGACAGGGCGAGTTGTGGAAAAGTGGCGAGCGCGGAGCGACAAGCGGAGAGCGCGATTCGGGGCTTGTGATGAGAGCATCTTGATCAATGTGCCGCAAGCAACGTGTGTGTGCGTGTGAGGAAACAGGTCTTGATCGAGGGCCTCTGTTTCAATGAGGGGGCGCTGAGCGGATGACTCAAAAAGATTCCTCGTGCCTGCTGCTTTAGTTTTCGGGAGTGCGACAGCTGCATGCCAAGCGCCTGGATCGTTGCCGCCGATTGCGGCCGTCCTCCATCTCCCCGGCACATCAGAGTGGGGTAGTTTGGCTGTACCTCGAACTACGCCTCTGTCCGCTGACCCATCTCCTCATGGCTCTCGTTTGTCTCGACGTGTTGACAGCCACTGTGACAATCCTGTATACCTCGGCTGCTTTTTGATCTCAAACTCCAACATCTTCCAGTCGAATTGGTTGTGATGTTCTAGAAGTTGAAAAGCCAATTACGTAGGTCTGTCAGCCACGCACGGATCCGCGTCTGCAAAAAGTCCCTCCGACTTCGCCCATACCATCTTCTACTCATTGTTCTACTGCAAGCCAAAGCCGTGACCTTGATTCTACTATATCGCTAGAGAGTTGCCATATGACGAGCTGATTCCTCACAAACAATGCACTCGGTACAAGACATCTCAACATGAACCAAATGCTTGACATTCTGGCCGTCGACATTATGCGTAATCTATCATGACTGTTCGCTTGATCATAATCTGGTCAGATCCCTCAGACAGCATACTTTGACCTTCTCCGTGCGTATCCGATCCTCCTTCGGCGATTGTCTCGATACCTTCTCGCTCTCTGTGCTCAACCGCCGTGTCGCTGCGCTGTCCACTACCCGTCACATAAGACAGAGCAAATGATGGCCCTTTACCACTGCTGCCTGACCTGGAAGAAGCATATGCTGCACTTGCTGCCGGATCCATCTGCTCCAACGTGGTGTTGAGATATCCCGAGTTGAGCTTGGTAAGAGGATTCCGAAGAATCGGTATTGTCGCAGCTAGAACAGTAAAATGCATCTCGAGCTGTGTCAGGACTACCGGTAACGTCATGTCGAAAGTACCATCTGCTCCTCTACTCGCTTTGGTCAATGCCACCAGTCGGAAGATGGTCAGCATGATCGTCCTAACTCTATCAGCAACCATGGAATTCGAACCATAAAAAACACTTACGGGACTCGGAGGCTGAAATAAACCGCACAGCCAAGCTTCTTCTTCAGCGGCATATGAAGCGTCCATAACAGCCAAGCGGGACATATGATCAGCAGAATCTCGATCAACATGCTCAAGACACCAGTCGCGATCCATCGATAAAGCTGTGGAACCATCAGCGGTCTAATCCACACACAATTCGCTTTTGCAGACTCACTATCGATCTGTGGCCCACCACGATAATTCTCCATACGCGTAGACCGTGCTCTACTCTGATCGCAATCATGAGGAAACATACAATCGCAACAAACACTGACGCTCCTGCGATGAAGCGAGCGAGTCGATGGAAGAAACTCCGTTCGGGTCCAGCGAGTCGCAAAAAGAAGAGGCTGACCGCGAGTTGTGCAATAAAAATGGTTGGCACATAAAGGATATCGCTGACGTAGAGAAGCTGCTTGTGGTCAGTATAGATTATGGCAGACTTAATGCAAGGCCCATACTTTGAGAGCTGCTCTTATTTGATGCGACGAAAGCACCGACTCAGCCCTTCCAAGCCCAGCTTTGGCGCTCGAGAGCAAAACAATACTTTGGCATAAGGCGCAAACCTGAAAAGTCAGTTTGATCACTTTGCTCCTGGGCTTGTGGACCAACCGAAGCTAAAATTGTCGTCCAGTCGTCAGGTCCGAGAGACCGCTTCCATGGATATCGAACGACGAGCCGAGCAGTCAGAAAGAGCAGCATACAAACAAGACATAGAGCTGTTGCTATAAAGATGAATGCCGAATGGTCTGTAGCCGTAATGGCAGGCCGGGATTTCGAACTTACTGCCTCCATCTCAGCCTGTGGACTCTCGCAAAGATGACTGTCAGAGCGAGAAAACGAAGGCCAGATGCATACGCCGACATAGTTTTAGGTGAGAGGACCCGAACACAAAATGACCGTTTCACCGAGCACCATCTCAATCATTCTTCACAATGGGCAGCGGAACCCGAGGCCAAGGTCGCGCAGTCAAAGCCAATTCTTTCAGAGCAGTACATGGCTGACTTGTGCGATTTGTACTGTTGGAGGGCATTGTCGGACGCGCCCAGGAAGGGTACCACTTGAGAGCCCAAAATGCTTTGTTGTAACCAAGGTCTATTCCTGGTCTCTCGTGAGCGCGCCTCGACGGGTGCTTACAACTTGAGTCTCATATTGTGCCACTGGCGGCAAATGGTGCTCGCTCTGCTGCAGCTGTCAAAGATGATGAGTGGCGGTTCTGGAAGTGATGCTTACTTGGTTTTGGTTGAACATTTGCAAGCCCGAACCTGCAAACTACATCAGACCTCCTTCTTGATGATACGTCTTTCCACGGATCACTGGCTTCTGTACGACATACCGCGTGCTCTCCCACGGGTGCTAACAGCATAGTCGTGCATCGCCGCACGTGGCAATTGTGTCCTCAGCCTTACCGGAATTGGTTTTCATACGTCCTACACACCAAGAGAAGTCCAAGCCAAGGTGAGACAACACACGCCCGACATCAGCGTTGTCACACAAAGTATGCTCGTCTCCTTTTCTAGACGCACGTAGGTTCACGGCGTCTAAGCAAATGCGAAGCATTACGTGGTGCGTGTTTCGCCCAACGACAACAGTTCAGAATTGTAGCAGGTCATACTGCTTACTTCATGCGATCTTGGATTTGGAAGTTGCCGAACATTGCTTCTGAAGTGTTGAGGAGATGGGCCGACGTGCATTTCCGGGTCGCGCAATGCAAGCGTAGATTCTGTCACACCTTCGCTACCATCCTGCAACCAGAGCGATCGTTCGCATGTGGTCGCAGCGCTAGTCTCGTATCACGCACATTCATGCACAGTTGCAAGCATATCATGTTGATACGAGGCCGGGTATCTGCTCACGCCACACAATGAGTTTTCTGTACGACTGCCCTCACCAGCTACAGCAGGAGGGAGACGATGACTGAGCCCATGTCGCTCAGAAACGCTCGGCCATGTGCAGCAAACCGCAAGTGCCGCTCAACCGTGCGGAAGCATTGGGAACTCGACTGATCAAGATCAGAATGCAGGATGTCGAGTAAGATGGACATCGATGCCCAATCGATATTAGCCGGCGACTGGTAGACCCAGTATATGTTAGGCATGTTTCCACTACCTGACATTCTTATCGCCTCATCATTCAAGGTAGCCGACATCGACATGCTCGACAACAAGCACGAAGCCTACGAGCTTCAGACGCCCATCAGCGAGAAAGGTTATGAAATGCAACCAGGACAGGGAATCAAGTCTGGCACCGCTCGAGATGCTGCCGATATGATGCGTCTGGGAAAGAAGCAGGAATTTAAGAGAAACTTTCATGCTTTCTCCATGCTCGGGCTATCTAGTGTCCTGTACGCTCTCGTCCCTTCAAAGCAGATTCAATATAGCTAACTCAGCTTCAGCATGGGAACATGGCAAGCATTGATAGGCTCCGCAAGCTTTAGCCTGATCAATGGTGGACTTGCTGGCTCCATCTGGTCCTATATTGCAACCTGGATCTGCACCATCACTGTCACTTTGTCTCTTGCGGAGATGGCTAGTATGGCACCTACCTCGGGGGGTCAATACCACTGTGAGAGATCTTTCAAAGATGCCTCGATTGAAAGGCATGCTGACTGTGTGTGCCTCAGGGACCAGTGAGTTCGCTCCTGCAAGATACCAAAAAGCTCTCAGCTATTTTGTCGGCTGGCTCTCCGCACTAGGCTGGCAAGCATCGATCGCACTCACGTCTTTCGCTGCTGGAAACGTCATACTCGAACTTGCTTCTGCCATGCACCCTACGTATACACCTGCCCTTTGGCACGGCACTCTTATGACCATCTTGATGGCAATATTGGCTGTAATGGTCAACACTCTGGGAGCCAAACGCCTCCCTTTGCTCGAAGCAGCCATCTTGTTCTTGCACGTCTTTGGTTTTTTTGCTGTGCTGATACCACTGTGGGTCATCGCTCCCAAGATCTCGGCAAAGGAGGCGTTCACTTCATTTTCCAACACTGGCGGATGGAGCAGTATCGGAGCCGCGGTCGTGATAGGTCAGCTCACTGCTGTGGGATCTCTTGGAGGTATGTATGAGTATTTGCCTTGAAGCAGTTCTCGCTAATCAGTTGCAGGATCTGATGCTCCAGCCCATCTTGCTGAGGAGGTTGCCAATGCAAGTTATGTGGTTCCTCGCGTCATGATAGCCACCGTCCTGCTAAATGGTGCTCTGGGCCTCGTGTCGATCATTACCTTTGTCCTCTGCATCACTGACTACGATTCCATGGTTGCAAATAACATGGCGGTGTATCCTTACATCTCCATCTTCCAGCAAGCCGTTGGCTCTGATGTCGGCGCCACGCTCATGACAACACTATTCGTCCTCCTCAACTTCTTCGCGGCACTGAGCGTCGTCGCCGCCGGATCTCGTCAGATCTTCTCATTCGCTCGTGACAAGGGCATGCCTTTCTCCGGATGGTTCAGACAGGTGAGTGACGCCTTTCAAAACCAATACGAGGTTAACCTACTAACTGCCAAAGATTGTAACCATCGGCACACCAATCCCCCTGAACGCCATCCTCTTCTCTCTATCCATCACAGTCGTCCTCGCCCTCATCAACCTCGGCTCAACCACAGCCTTCAACTCCATCGTCGGCTTACTCGCAGGCTCGGGCGGCTTCTCCTACTCCATCAGCATCGCCTGCGTGCTCTGGCGCAAAATCTCCAAAAAGCCTTTACCACAAGGAAGGTTCTCTCTAGGCAAGATGGGGATTTTTATTAATGCGTTTGCGGTCTTGTATATGGTGCAGCAAGCCATCATTAGTTTTTTCCCCATGTTTGCTGTGGTAACGGTCAAGACTATGAATTATGGGTGTGTGATGTTTGGGGGTGTGGCGATTGTTTCGGTTGTTTATTATGTTGTTAGGGGGAGGTTTGTGTATAAAGGTCCGGTTGTGGATGTTCGGAGGGCTTAGTTGGTGTTTATATGGGTGTGGAGACTTGCTTTATGAGGGGGTTTGGGTGCTTGTGTTGTGGTGTGTCTTTTTGATACAGAAGTTGATCGCCTCTCAAGAAAGATTTCCGTCAAACGCATTCACCGGGGTGCACCCAAGACATGCGTACAGCTTGGTTTTAAGGTCATTTTTTCCACTTGGTCGTTCTTGAAACCCTTTCAATCGCGACGCCAGCGATATGATACGTCGTGCGCCGATAGTACAAGACAATGTGTTGTTCAACATACCAAGCAAAACCAGTTGCGTTATATGTATACAACTCAACAAAACCTCTCACACGATTATCGGTTTCAAACAGTTCGACAAAAGATGGCTGCTCCCCGGGCTGATCATAACCCCTTTCGAACCCCGCCCTGGCCTATCTCCTTCCTGTTTGGTATTTCTCAGGAAGGTGATCAAATGGCAACAAACTCGGCGATTCTAGATTCTGTTCACAAGTCCTCACAATTCTCCTGATACATCTCTGTGACACGTTTACTATCTTGATCGGATAATATAGTGTAGAAAACAAGTGATTCGCCCACCTGCTGTGCCACATCCTTCGGAGACTCCGCATGAGCTGCATGCAACATCATTGATAGGGAAATCTATAAAGCCAACACATCATCCCCCCTCACTTTCGATTCCTGCGACACCGAGAACATTGATCCTGCAATTTTCCGTTGCAAATCCTCCAACCACTAGACATCCCAGAATATTGCCGTCAAACAAAAACAGAAAACATTCGATGGCGACACCAAACCCCTCAACCCCACCATTCACCCTCTCCCGCGCAACAACACCCCAAGACTTCACCGCCATCGTCGCCTGCGAATTCCGCACTTTCCACGAAACCTTTATCCGCGACATCTTCATGGGCCCCGATACAACCTCCAACAAATCTCGTCTCGCTGCCTACTACCATAACATCTTACATACAAACCCAGCAGACATTTGGATCAAGGTTACAGAGAGGGATACTGGCAAGATAGTGGCGGCGAGTAATTGGAGAGTGCATATGGGATTTGTGCCGGAACATGAAGAAGAGGATATGGGGTGGGAGTGGTTGGCGGGCGATGAGGAAAAGTTGGAAAAGTGTAGGGAGGTTATGAGGGATATTGCTGAGAAGCGGAGGATGTTGTTTACGGAGCCGTATTGTCGTAAGTTTGCATTCTTTTGTTTTAGGCTATCTGATGGTTTTCTTTGGTTGTTCGACGATACACTTTCTGCCTTTTCGTGATTTCGTGGAGTATTACTGACTCGGCAACTAAACATCTGTAGAGCTCCATATCTGCTTTACGGATCCAGATTATCAACGAAGAGGCATCGGATCCATGATGCTGCAATGGGGATGCGACCTTGCAGATCAATTGTTCCTGCCCTCATGGGTCGAGGCGTCTCCCACAGGAAACTTTTTGTATCGTAAGCATGGGTACGCAGATGTCGACGTGAAGAAAGGAGGAGGCATGGAGGGCAGTCTGATGAAGAGGGAGGCAAAGGTGTCATCTGTCGAAGGTGGAGCTGACTGACCACAAGGTCCACGTTGACGTGTCGTCGCTTTGAACATGGAAGTAAAGGTGGGTGTATACCTGAATCTGGAAAGAGAGCGGCCTCAATCTCGTCAGCGAATAGATCAAAGAGGGAATAGACTAATGTTGTGAAGCTTACCAATATGTGGTTTTTCTTGTATGACATCTTGCCCAAGAGTGCACCATGGCTGATTCACCCTATAGCCTGGTGAAACGGAACCAACCTCAGCTACCCTAAACCCATCCACGTGCTTTCAATAGTTCTGAGAGACCGTTGCTTATCTCTTGTTGTCCTTCGCACAAGAACCCGAATCGGTTCGTGTGTGTCACAACAGTGTAAGGACTTCTCTCACGAGACGATTCGTAGTATGATGAGGACTGTTTGAGCTGCTGGTAGCGAGGTACCTTCTTCCGCAAGGCTTCGTAACGAGCATCGATACAGAGAATTCGAAGCTGCGAGAGATTTGAACGAATCGAGTCCAGAACTTCGAGCCATTTTCCATCCACGAGCATACACGCTCTGATGCTGAGCTTAGAGAGCGTCCCACCGTGATTGACGAGTAATCGTTTGAGAACGCTCGCAGAGACGTAGAGGCGGGCCAGAACTAATTCAGTCAGACAGTCGGACCTGATGCTACTCAAAAGCTCGTCGTTCTGATCAAAGTTGTGACGATGAACCCCAAGCCACTTCTGCCATTTTGTGTCAATAACGCGGTCGGCAGGAGCTTTGGGTTTGAATGTTTTGAGATGAATAGCTGCATGAACCACTTTCTTCCACGAGCGGACAGCACCAATGCAGTGCAGAAATCTAAGATCTTGCAATCGAGAGTAATCAGGCTCACCTCGACCCTTCTTCCGTACGAAGTACTTGGTTGGGCAGAGTTTTTTATGCTCGTGCCCATTGAACAACGACACACGTCGTACATACCCACCCAGATCTGAAGGTAGCAGATCCGAGAACCAACGAAAGGCATTGCGCGTGTACCAGACATCCAAGTCGACAAAGAGTCGTCGGCCGAGATGATTCGAAGCGAAGTCTTTGGTGTGCTTGCAAGTAAGACGAAGGTTTGCGAGGTCGGTGTTTGTGAGGTTCGTGTCTTCTATGATCATGGCAAGGAGTTCGTTCGGCAAGTTGAGAAAAGACGGTGATTCGAACATTGCGGTGGCTTGTGATTTCGGCGGCGCTTCGTGTTTCACGGATGATAAGGACCGGAAGCTGTTTATGGATGATCTGGCGAGTGAGAAAAAATCGTCGTTATTTGGCAGTGTTGGCTTGAGGAACAGAAACCCGTTTTCAGCCTGCCGTGTTGTTGTAGAAGCCGAGTGAGTTGCTCGATGGAGAACTGCACCTTTGTGAGTTGGTGATGAAAGTGTTGGGAGAGAGATTGACCTTCACTTCCACTAGGCGAGTTCTGGAAAGCTCGATCGGTTGTTCCGAACCTTGACGCCTTGCAAGGAGACTCGAATTAATGGAAGTGCGACTTCCCGCGTCCAGTCGAAAGGCCAGAATGGAAGGAGCCCTCATCGAAGCTGTTTTCTCCGTACACTCACGACTAATGTGATAATCGCTAACGTCCGGGTTATCTTCACATCCGGTCCATCTGCCATAGCAGTACTGAACAATATCCAGAGGTATCAGAATGTACAAGTCTTCGGGCCTCGCCGGTGTACCTATAAGAAAGCGGCCACGATGACAGCTCATAGCAGATGCCTGCTATTTCTCGAGGACGCTGTGCATTCTGGTACAATTTATCTATGACTGCTGTCTCGTCTGCTTTGTTTCAAAAGCCGATTTTGATACCATCTCCCTAAAACCTCAATACTTTGTGATACATCGAAGTAAGCATTCTCCTCGCCCGAGGATCCCTCTCTCTTCGACTCGCCCAGCTTCGTAGTCCTTGAGCAACACAGCTTTGATTGCTTATCTTCAATTTGACTGGATGACTGTCTCGACCACCTATCCGGCCCAAATCGGCCGACTGTCTGACCTCCATCAGGCAAAATCGCTCCTCTTTAAAGTAGCAATGTAAGCATCGATCTTACCCTTACTTGAAATTGTGAGCAGGTCTTTCCACATGGCAGTTGAGTAGTTGCGGGGGCCGGAGATGACGTGCTGTAGATGTTGCAGATCCAAAGACTCAAGACGGGGAAGGTTGTGGGGGATCCATTGAAGAACATCGAGCCAATTGCCTTGCTCCAGAGCGCATGCTCGTAGTGAAAGCTTGCGAATGGTGCCACGATGTCTCTCAAAAAAGCTTAGAAGAGCTTTCTGGGATAGTACGGTGTCTGCAAGGCCCAGCTCGGACAGAGAATCGGATTTGATGCTTGAGAGCATATGTTTGGTCGTCTCACCACTCCAGCACTCGAAGAACGGGCGGTGTTGCACGCTAGTGTTATGTTGCTGGTGCCAAAGAATACTCGAGCGAACATAAACTGTGCTTAGAGTAAAGATCTCAAGATGGACACTTTGTCGCAGGACCTTCGCGAATAGGTGTCTACAGTCTTCGGCTATAGAGAGAGTCATATCCTCCCAGAGGGATCGTACAGGTTCAGTCTCAAACTTGATTTTTCTGATCGATGAATAGTCGGCATGCGTTGTTGCGTCAACTTGGGCGACATGGCGATTGATCTTGTTCAAGGGGGCAGCAGACCAATAGGATGGATGGTATCGATTCTTGCTACCATCAAAGTGTAGAAACTCAAGAAAAGGACCGAGTTCGGAAGAACAAATGGCTGCGAGACGCGCAAAGTCGGATTTAGACATCTCGAAACGAAGACCGCCACTGAAACGTTCTTTGCCGAAGGCTTCCGTAGCATACAGACTGAACTGTTTGCAAACAAGGCGCAGGGTAGCCAAATCATCCTCGAACAATTGAGGGTCCTTGAAGATTCTGACGAATATCTCAGGTGGGAGAGAAAGTATGAAGGGATGTGCAGGTGTGTCGATGATCTAGAGGCACGCATTAGATCAGATATAACGCTTTGCAACCTGTATGAGTTGTCCTAACCTTCTGAGACTTGGATGTTGGTGTCTGATCAAGACATATACGCTCGTCGCCATCGCGTTTGGTGCGATAGGCGTAGCCGGGGCGCGGCGGGCGATTGAGGGGGTAGCAGTAGAGCATCGCTGGGAGACTTGTGGAGATCCACAAGGACAATTTGCCTGCGTGTAGTTGATGATTCTTGTTCAACAGGAAAATGGATTGGAGAGATGCGGCGCTTGTGAATGCCGTTCGCGCAACGCGTGTCGTGACTTACTTACTGCTAAACGAAAATTCACTTCTCGATTGTCAGGCGCCTCTTGCGCAGTGATTATACGGCAGATAGCAAGTGATGTTTTTCTAGACATGGAGACCTATCAGTCGCAGTCAAGTGAGTGCTGTGACATAGAGATCCCAATAGACCAGAGACACTGAGATAAGATACCGACGATCACCACATGAAGAGACCGAGAGAAGTCGAGTAATTGAACAGCACTCGATTCATTCTCATGGCTCTGAAGCCCGGCGACTACTCTCAGCGATGGCTTACATCCTATCTTCATCTAGCTGATCGAAATCTGCAGTGCCGTCGCGAATAGCTCACGACAAGACTCGCGTTTTAACGCATCATTGTAGACTGCCGTCTGACTAAAATTCAGGATTCTCGATATCAAAGATTGGCATGCGGGCTTGAGAAAGCTGAGGATGATGCCCAGTTTCAACCATTCGGAAATACCGCGGCGTGATGTCGCCTTGATCGGGGCGATCGGGATATGATTATAAGAGCTTGAGATAGCTCGGATAGCAAGCCACACGTACAAGAGTGGAAAGATGATTTGAAAACACGCAAGGACGATAGAGCAAGGCGTTCGGCAATCTGTAGGCAAACATGTCAAGCCGACAAGAGCGCAAAAGGCAAGAGCGAAGGCCGACGAAGAGAACATGAAATCAGGCTGAAGGAAAGAGCTCGCGAGTGACGTCAGAAAATGCCCCACACCGAACAACATCATCGGCGGGCTGGGACAGCTACATCTACCACGACCTCTGCTCTTTTTCTTTCCTGTCAACAAACATCTCACTCGAACCACTCAACTCCCTCAACTTTTCAACCCCCACAGTAAGTTCTTCTCGCATTGTCGCATCACCGATCAAGACACTGACAGCTCTCCCAGCAACCCCAGACACCTCAGTACGCCGACCCCGCCATCCTCAACGCATCCCTCACACGACGTGTCTAACAACCCAACAGCAATGTCCGCACCCAACGCCGGCCGTCAGTCCCCCGAGCCTGAGCAGCAGAGCTCCAAGCAGCAATCCGCCCCTACCTCTGGCAACCCCAACCAGCAGGGCGCCGAGCCCTCGCAGGGTTCCCAGCAGGCCTCCAAGGACCAGCTGTCCAGCCTCGAGAGCAACCCCACCGGTCCCCTCGACCAGGCCGCCAAGGACAAGACCTCCAAGACAACCTAGATTGTCTCCCTTGTCTTTTTCACGAATTCAGATCCCGCTGCTTTGATCACGGCGGAGGAATGTTTATGACATGATTGTTTCGACTCATCGGGGTGGACCATAAACCGTGCCCGCCCTTCAGATACCTTGAATGTACCAAAATTCTATTCGGTTCAGGCCAAGCATTTTTCTGCTCCTCAACTCGTGACTCGCTCCCACTCGTACCCGTTGTCGTTTTGAGAATGACATACCAAACATTTTGGCGACGGATATGTTGAGAATCCATTACGGCTTTGACCTTGATGGAAATACGTGTAGTATTTAGAAATATTCGACGTGAACATTCGATCTGGTCAGTCTGATTTAAAGTGTTCCTTGCTGTT
This sequence comes from Aureobasidium sp. EXF-10728, assembly GCA_023848605.1. Taxonomy (NCBI): domain Eukaryota; kingdom Fungi; phylum Ascomycota; class Dothideomycetes; order Dothideales; family Saccotheciaceae; genus Aureobasidium; species Aureobasidium sp. EXF-10728. The sequence goes on from SWBG01000010.1 coordinate 47,383, forward strand.
CTTCTCCCCGAGACTGCTTGGGTCACCCTGTTCACCAACGTATTGGCGTAAGGCAGTTGGTCAGTCAAACACTTTCTCGGCCCGCTCTCCACTGACCAAGTGCCGAACACGATAGCATCGGATCTTCATCTACATAGAGAAAGGCTGCTTGTCACAATCACAGTCGTTGACGTGTTTTTCGGAAGGCTTTGGCAGGTCAAGGAGCCAGGAGAAAACTGTTTCTCACAAAGTCGAGATCAGACCTCCTGTCGGATGTTCAGTCTCCAAAAGCAGGGACGTATCGGCGCACATCTTCCGTCAACTTTGCCGGCTCCTCCCCTATCTTTTGCTCAGGCTCATCGTGATCTTCGCTTCCCATGAATGCACTCTGCTGTAGCGGGATTCGTTCGCTCTCTATGCTGCGAGATGAATCCACACCTTCAATCTCGTTCCCATGATCGGACACCGACTCAATAGCACGATTCCTGGCTGCTTCAATTTCCTCCTTGAACCCGTCTATCGCGTCGAAGCCAAAGCACTGCAGGACCCGCACTACCGCTGTGATGGTTCCAGCATATTGCGCGTCCAACTTACGTATCGTCGGAATTTGAGCACTGTAGATCGGCTTGTCGTCTTTGTCGGCTTGGATTACGTACCAGTATTGCCACTGTGGTCCTAATGTGTCAAGCTTCTTGCGTACATATCTGAAATTCTTGATTTCCAACTTCTGGATCAGGAATTGGAGGGCTCGCTCAGCGTTCCCGTAGCTTAAGATGTCCAGTCTGTCTCTGGTCGCTTCTCGCGAGAGGCGAGTTTTGACGCCGTGTTTTCTGACCGTCGCCTGATAGGTCTCAATGACAGCACTCAAGGCTTCAATGTAAGTTGGGGCACTCGACTGTGCCTTGACTCTCCATTCAGGCACGGCCAGGGTGATCTGATAATGAGCGTCGGGTTGATCATTCGACAAGCTGATTTTGAGTCTCGGAATGAGGCCATATCTTGCAGCCTGTAGGTATATCTGTGTATTGCTTTAGTGCGTGTGCAAATTGGCTAAGTGAAGCAGATCATGAACCTCTAAGAACTTTCTTGATACAAATGTTCCCTCGTATATCGTGTCCAGCTTACCTTTTCGATATAGCGCCGAGATGCGTGCAACCCTTCGGTTTGCATATGCCTCTTTCTGTAAAACATGGATCAATTTTAATAGACGTGACAGCCCAGCGGTTCCAGACATACCTTGCTATATCCATAAGAGTCTACAACCCACTCTCCCAGCAAAGGCAATGAGTCTTTGGTAGTACACATGAAAATTTTGCGCTGGCCCTTTGACAGCTTGTGCTTTTGTACGTGAATGTGCACGTCGGTGTATGAATTTTTCCAGTAGCCCACAAACTTCTGAGCTGTAGCAAGCCCGCCGACATCCGTATCCTTCAATGTGGGTTTCCATTTATCCCAGTACTTATCCGACGGTAAAACGAGGCTGGATAGCCATTTGTCGACATCAACATTTGCGATGTCTCCAATGTATGGAGTATGTTCGACTTGCTGCAGCGGTGCTGAAGGCCCCTGTTCGAGAGGGACGTTGCTGGACTCCGGAGGTCGTTCTCCAGACTGCGTATTCTTGGGAGAATATGTATGAGGAAGTCCCTTGATAGTTCTTTTGGTCTGAGGTTTTTGAGTGATCACCTGGCGAATCTCGAAATGACGAATAGGACCAAGACGACGAAACTGATAGAGGTGCGTACTTAGTGGCGTTCGAAGAGATGTGTATGGTCCCGAGTGTCTCCCTAGTCCAGTCGCTGTACAATATGTCCTACGAAAAAAAACATTCATCATCGTTGTCTGCCCATCGAGAACGATGGCGAGAACAAGAATATAAGGATATTGTCGTGATGCCAAGACCATCCGCGCGCTTGAGTCAGCAAGGACGATCATGACTCGAGGCACCACTTGCCTCTATCGCTTACACCTGTCGTTTCTTCCACTGTCGTGTCAATCATACGAACATCACAAACAAAAGTGCGGAAACCCTACTGGCACCAGGCACTCACCTCACACAAAGTAGTCACAGGTCTGTGGTTGAACTTGCTTCTCACAAGAAGCCCTTCGCGGCTCAGACGTCTTCACCTCCAGAACTTCTTCGTTGGTATTTTCGCATCACGCTTCTATCGCTTCGCAAGAAAACCTGAACAGCTAGTCGTTTAACTCCCTCTCGCACTGAGCGAAAGTCTCAGAGGAGCAAGATATCCGACATGGACGCCATCACACCAACGATCTTACTACTAAATCTGCCACCCTCGGCCTTGGGAGGCATGGACTTACTCTCCTTCACCACCACTCCAAAATTTCAAGGCATCAAAAACATACCTCCTGGTCTGCATTTTGTTTTTGTCGGCTCGACCAGCACGTTATCTGTCCGTCATGGCGTTTGGATCAAGGTCAATGCACCATCTTCCGGCCCTCCAGATTTATTCATTCGCAAATGGGACACGAGCAGTGAAGAACTATTACCAGAGACGAACGTTACCACACTTCTACAGCAGCGAGCTAATCTAGGACGGATTTGGAGAGATAATTTGACACCGTATCGACAGAGCGCTTCTCAGGATTCTGTAGCCTCGGAAGAATCAAATCGTTGGGTGCAATTGACAGACTGCATCTCGGAATCACTTCTGCAGCGCGTTTTGGATGCAGACGGCGAGATTTGGACGCTCACATCCTCCAGCAGTGCCAAACAAGACTTTGACGACATACCAGGGCTCTCCGCTTCTGATCTCGCTGGCAACGAGCGCGAACTGCGTCTCCTGCCGATTGATTTGAAACAAACATGGCGAGAGGGAGCAACAGGGCGTGAGCGTACTGAAGCCGCGCAAGATCGTTCATGGCTACTGTCAGATCTGAGTACCCGCTTCTGCAACAACGACACTACCCAAATACTTGGCGAGCTTCAATTCTGTTTCGCCATGGTTTTGACGTTAAACAATTATTCTTGTCTCGAACAATGGCGTAGAATCCTCTCTTTGGTCTTGACTTGCGTCAGCGCGGTGACTACCCACCCATCATTTTTTGTACGCGCACTCGCCACTCTAAAGCTCCAGCTCCAACACGGCCAAGACGTCGAAACCGGCCTCTTCGATCTCAGCGACGACGGCGCCACATTCCTGAAGTCTCTTCTTTTGCGGTTCAAGAAAGCGGTCGATGATCTACCAGGAAATGCTCATGCCGATGTGGTAGACGAACTCGACGATTTACTTTCCTACACCCAAGAATCTCTAGGCTGGCAATTACATCAAGGTTCTTTTGCGCGTACAGGAATGTTGTCACTCGAGGATGGCGAAGAGGTAGAAATGGACAATACAACTTTCGACGAAGACGACGAGGCTGGCGAGTATGCGCCTACGGTCGTCGAGTTGAGCGCCGAGCAGATGAAATTGTTGGGGATTGATGAGAGTGTGCAGCAAGTGATGAGCGGCAACAAAACGCCTAATCTACGTGATCGTTTGCACAAGGACGAGGTGGACGCTGGGCGGGATGGCTATCAATATGAGGTGCAGAGCGATGAGGAGTCGGAGAAGGAGGTTCCGACATTCGACGACGACGAAGAGGAGGAATTGGATCTTGAAGACATGGATGCGCGATACTGAACTCCGATTCACTCGACATGAGATTTTATTTGACTGAAGACTCGAGCGGGACTGACAAGCAAACAACAGCCAATTCTCAAGAGTTCAGCATACACGCATCTCAAACCAGTCAAACGGCTCAAACTCTTCGAATTTGATCACTGGCTCAGCAAGGTGTCGCAGCTACATCGCGCAAGTATCTGGCTGACGCAAGACAATCTAGCCTCTGATATCCTGGTCACTCCGGCGTGAGCGGACACGCAGAGCAATTTACAGACGCGATATCGTGACCCAAGCCCGCGAGTTGCGTATTCATCCTCGAACGTCTACGTTATGATCTTTGGCCAGTCCATCCCGAGATTATTCATTACATACTCGTACTGGAATCGACGACTACAAAGCTTCGACCCCCAAACTCGACAATATTTACATTTGTGCGTTATTTCTGCAGTCCCAGAGCCTGTAGGAAGTGATTCAATCCATAACTTTTAGATCGTAACCCAAGCTCGTCGGTTGCGGTCTCCTTACAATAACCAACGACTATCAAGCTTTGGCTCCCGTACTTTGTAGTATGTTGCTTTCATGCGTCAGTCCCGAGATCTAAACAACTTAAAACATTTGTAGGCAAGTAAATGATCTATAGATGCGGTATCGTGACCCGAGCCCGTTTGATGTAGTCTCGTACGAGGCCTAACAATTCTAGTGCTTTAACTTCGGTACTTTGCAGTACTTTCCCTCTATGCGTCGATTCCGAGATCTGTAGTCTTGAACGATTAACAGGCAAACAAACGACCTTGCAGCTGTGGTATCGCAACCCAAGCCTGTCAATGTAGTCCCGTATAAGACCTAACAACTCCAGCGCTTTTAGCTTTTGTACTCTGCGTTACATTTCATCGTGCGTCAATTCCGTTATCCACACAACTCAAACATCGATTAGCGAGCAAACAATCCATAACTTTCCCCTTATAGCCCAAGTCCCTTGATTATATCCTCGTACGACAAGATCCAACAACCCCAGTGCTTTGGCTTTTGTACTCTGCATTATGTTTCTTTGTGCATCAATTCCGAGACCTATAATTTTAGACATTGATACACAAGCAATTGAGTCTATAGCTTTTGGCATTGTAACCTAAGTGCGTTTGTCGCATACCTATACAAGGCCTAACAACTCCAGCGCTTCGGCTTCCGTACATCATATCTCATCCCTTTGTGCGTCCGTTCCGCATCCTAGAGCCTTCAGATATTGGTAGGCGAGCAATCTAGTCTGAACCTTGGGCACCGTAGCCCGAGTGCGGTCGTCGCAAACCCTTACCGCGAGTATCTGGCAGCAAACACGATCAATGAGCAAGTCATCATCGGATTCGTTTTCCATTTCAGGTTTCTCCTTTCTTTGCACGAGAAGGATGGGGTTTGATGTAGCAGGGTAGGATAGATCCAGCATTGTGCGTTTTATACAACGCAGTTTCTCACTTGGTGCAAAGGACACTTTATCGTGATGGCAACAATAGTCTTTTGTGATACTACTACTGTATACCCAAGATTGCAAAGTCGTCTTGGAATAGACAACCTTTGACACTTCCATCATCATCCCTCAACCCTTGCATATATCCACTCCCAGTGATCTTCTTTTGTACATGAGGAAAAAAACGCCCGCCGAAAGAAAAACGCCATATGCTAATCACCATCAAATCAACTCAGTAAGCACCAACATCTCCACCGACACGGGTAAGCACCTCAAACACTCTGGGCTGCAGCTTATATTGGATCAAGCCAGCAAAGACCATAGTGTCCTTTGCAACCTGAAGAATATCATCAGCCACCTTCTCGCGGCCGCGCTCTTCAAAGCCCGAAGGCGAGGCGCGGAGGTACTCGCGCTGTTGGCCGCAACAGGTGATGGTCCAGATGAGAAGATTGCCAATGTTGCGGGCGACGGGTGGGGGCAAGTTGCCAAAGGCGTTGGCGGATGCGCGGATGAGGCTCATGTTGCCGCCTGCGGAGATGGGGAGGCAGTTGAGGCTGTTGAGGGCGTCGAGGGCGAGGGCCCAGCGGCCGGAGGCCACGAGCGATTTGGCTTCGGCCATGCCGAGGAGGAGGGTGCAGGACTCGCGGTTGATTTGCTTGATTTTGGCGGCGTGCAGCTGGTTGCTCTCGTACAGGGCGCGCATGTTGCGGGTCAAGGTGTATGGGTCCTCGACGGCGGTCAGACTGAGAGATGCAGAGGTTTCGACAGCGGTGGGATCGCGGGGCTTGAGTGGAGTGAGACGCAGAGGTGCATCGCCCAGCTCTACGCTGATGGCTTCAGACAGGGCTTTGTTGCAGATGGTAATGACGTTGTCGTATTCCTCGGCCAAGTGGTATAGCAGAACGGCGTCAGTAACGCGACCATTGTCGTCGGCAATCTGAGCAGCACTGATGGTAATGTAGCGCAAGAATGCCTTCTCGTCAGCGATGCGGATGATCTTGAGGCGTTGTTCGATAGAGCCCGGGATGCGTTGACCATCAGAACGAATGTCTCCGAGCAACTGAGCGAACTCGCGGGTCTCGAGCACAAGCTCGCGGAGGCCATCGTGGCAGAGAGCGACTTGGCGTTGGCCAATCTCTCCACCCAAGTCTCCGTTCAAGCAGATCAAAGCAATATAGTCAGCGGCAGTAGTCGGCGATTGGGCACGGAAGTCCTTGGTGTAGTAGCCAACCAGATGTGCGAAGCTGATCTGGGGCTTTTGGCTTGTAGTGTATGACAAGAGGTCTTCAGAGTTGCTGTAGTCATTGACGCGTAACAGGCCGTAATAGTTGAGAGCGATTGCAAAGTGCACAGCGCTGAGGTAGTTGTTGGGGTATAACCAGGCAATAGCGCTCTCGAACTGACCGGCCAGAATTTGAAGGAAGAAGTAGGTGCCATATCCTGCAGCACCTTCGGCACCTTGGACGAAATGCCTTTGACCAACCTCGTGAATTACAGTTCTGACGTCCTCGAGGCCGAAGACCTCTGAAGCAGTCTCCTCGACTCGGTTGACCTCGCGGGCGAGTACGAATTGGAGCCAGACCCAGTCTTCCATGTTCTGGTTGATACTGTCGAGGGTGCGTCTGCCAAGCTCGCAGCGACCAATGATCTTGAAACAAGCCATGCGGTAAGGGTCGACGCTGTTCTCGGGAGCGAATTGTGCACGTTGCGAGTAAGTGTTGTTGATTCTGGTCTGCAGCTCGGGAGGAAGGCGACGGTCAGTGCTGCGAGCGTAGGCGGCAAGGAAGAGAGGGAAGTTGCGGTCGCAAGCCTTGATGGCGCGTTCGTTGTCGGCGACATATTCGGCAGCTTCGTTGACGAGACCGGCGCGGAGAAGGTAGAAGATGAGAACCCAGGGGTAGTCGTCATTGATCATCTGCAGTTCGCTGGTGTCTGGACCGAGTTCCTTGCGCGCAGCACGCAGACGAACATAGGCGCGGACCTTGTTGATGACTGAAGGGATACCTCCGAGAGCAGCCTCCTTGGCATTCTTGAGGATGGCCGTCTCGAGCTGGGCGAGGAACTGCTTTTCAAGGAAGCGTCTGGAGCCGTCAATGATGCGTTTGCGAAGATCGAAAGCCTTGCGCGAGTTGGGTGCGTCGTCGAGGTAGTCTTGTGCGAACTGACGTTCCTTGATGGCGCGAGGGTCGGATGAGGTCTGGATGTCGGGACTTTCGCCAACAATGTCGGCAAGAGCCTTGTAAGCGTCGACGAGTTTTGATGTGTCTTCAGCCGAAGGTTGTGCTTCGACGTCGACAAAGTTGTGTAAAAGGGGATAAAGGCGGCCCTCGATGCGGGCAATGTTGAGCTCCTTGACCTTGCTCGAGTACTTGTCCTGCTTGTCTCTAAGCATGCGGTTCTCGCTCACGTTCTGCAGACCAGCAGGCGCCTTCTCGGCCACGTCGGTGAACTGGCTGGCTCTGGACGTCTGTCTACCAGTAGCTCCGAGCACAGACTTGGAGCCCATTCTCGAAGCACCAGCCGAGTTGGCGAAGGGAGCTCTGCGGCTTGAACGGCCGAATGCGCCGCGTGCGCCATCGGTTGTTGTGCCCTCGAAGCTGGCTTCTGCCTTGTCCGACTTTTTTGTGATTCCAAAGTGCTCGTAGATTTGCTTGCGCTTCTGCTCCCAGTTGCATTGCAGGTTGTCCTCGATGAACTGGTCAAAGTCTCTCTTGGAATCTTCCATGAACTCATCAAACAGGTCCTTCTTTTCCTTTTGGTAGAGACTTTCGACGTAGGTATCGAGATCGCCGTATAGAGGGTCGTTTGCAGCGATGGGAGCGGGAGCTTTTGCGGCAGAGCTGTTTGTGAAGAGGTTGAGGTCGCGTAGGGCGGCGCCTGTGTTGACACCCGAGGCAGCGAGCAGGTAGTGAGCCTTGCTGTCAGGTGTGTACTGCTGCCCCAGTCCGCGCACCTTCTTCTGAATGTCGCCCAAGCCTAGTTGCAGTGTAGGTAGCTCTCCGAAGGCGCCCACGCGTGCGCTGGTGCCGGCCTCGGCTCCCTGTCTCTTGATGTTGCGCTCGATCAGATTGTCGAAGTAAACGGGTCTGGCATTTTGCTCTTGTTGTCCAGCAGGTGCGGTGCTTGCGCCGAGTCCTGGATTCTGGTCAGTGCGAGTCAATTGATCATCGAGGACTGCTATGTCTCACCTTGAGTGCTTCCACCAAAGGCAGATTGCTGAGGGTTGGCGGGAGCCGGCACATTACTGGTCGCACCAAAGAGACCGCCTCCAGATGCGGTGGGACCTGTTCCGAAGAGACTTGGAGCAGTGGTAGTAGGTTGTTGTGGGGGATTGGATGCGCCGCCGAAGAGATTGGAAGTGGTAGATGAGGGTTGCGTGTTGGAGGTTCCAGAGTTGTTGCCAAAGAGCGACAGAGAGGGCTTGGGTGGTTGTTGTTGCTGCTGGGCGCCAAAAAGACCTCCAGAAGAAGCTCCAGTAGTAGGAGGAGCTCCAGGCGCAGTGCCAAACAATGATGAGCCCTGTTGTTGCGTCGTCGCGGGTGTGGATCCTGTGTTTCCAAAAAGCCCGCCAGAGCCAGAAGGCTTGTTGCCGCCGAGATTACCAAACAGTCCCGACATGGTTGGTTTTCCTGTCGTGGATGGTGCTGGTGAAGGTGATGGTGGAGGGCTCGATTCTTCTGCAGGTAACGCGAAACTGACTCGCTTTCCCTTCTTGACGCCAGCCATGACTCGCGGCGGTCCGACGTATTGCCGTGGTACGTCTGCCATCGCGCCTGCTGTTCAATCCTTGTCCACTGCGCTTGCCTTCTTGTTTGTCTTTGTGTCGTCGCCGTCTGCTCAATAACACAGAGAAGAAGTACGCTCAGAAAATTTACGACTAGAGTCCGTCGTTGGCGGCCCTCGCTCAGCTGAGCTCGGCGTGTTGCGCTCTATTATCCACCGCTGGCGGCCCTCAGCGCAGTTATATCTTCAGTAAGTCGTAGCACAAGGCATCATCTCAAACTCTTCTACCCAGAGTCCCGAAGAGATCAAAGACATCAGGGTTGCTTGCTCCTCGCTGTACGTCCATGACACTGCCTTTCACGCATGTCTCCCCTCTCTGTCTAACATGTGGCACGAGCATGGAACAGTCTCACTCTTTCTACATCTCATCTGCAACACTATCAAAAGGTACAATGCCATTCATAGAATTGCTTTGTCTCATAGAGAATCCCAAGATCTCGCGTTTCCCTGCCCTTTGATGCTTCTTTGTTCATCACCTTATGACTTTATATCGTCATTGATGCCGCATTGCTGGAAATCGACACAACATTCGTCTCTGCACTTGGACTCTCGGCTTTATAATCCTGCCCCTCTTCTCTTCTTATGCTTTTCTCGTCTTGAGTTGCAGCACTTATCCTCGTTTCTGTTCATCACTGTCTCTACCACCACCAACTTTCCTTTCCTTGTCGTATTCAACAAGCACATCTCGCGGGACGAGGTTGGCGCTCTTCTCTCTTTCTGCCTCTTGTCCGTCGGTTCGACCTTTCGCCATGCAACATCAGCCAAACGACACTGTGACGTTGTCTCTTGACTTTCGTTTGACGTCAAACCCAAAACCGCAGTCCACATCTGAGGTCGGTACAATGCCCGACACCACTCGGCTTGCCAACCGACCTGTTCATCCATCCTCCAGCCCACGACCTCAACTCTCTGAGCACAATCTTGCCTATGGTCCGAATGATGAGAGTGACGCATCTGTTGGGCATCCAACCCTCTTCTTTCTTTCCGACTTGAACGACGACAGAAGCTCGTAGTTTAGTTATGGCAGCCTTGACGGCGACACTCTGGTAGAAGTCCCCTCGCCTCGAACTCCGTTCTCTGGGCCCGGAACTATCACTACCCTCAATCCCATGCCTGACGATCCTTCAAATACCGACAGTGACGCGTTCTCGTCCCCCTTTGAGAACATTTCACCAGAAGAGCGCGCTCTCATGACCAACAGCGCCAACTTTGCTCGTGGCCGCCGCCAGCGTCGTGGCGCCATCCAACCTGACACGCCTTTGGAGCCTGCTCCATCTTCACCGCTGTCATCCGCCACTTCCGCCAACCTGTCTCCGCCTGCTTCTCCTCTTGGGTCTTCTTGGGACCAGGTTCCTCGTAATGATGGCAATGGAGGCATTGTTCCGACCCCTACTTCTCCTGCCGCTCCTGACGGCTCCACAATGCCCTCTCGTGGTCGTCTGCAACGTTCGTTCACACCTTTGGAGCGTGACGGTGCTGGTGTAGTTTCGGTGCCCGGTTTTCTTCATCGCCTGCGCCACTCGTGCTCTGGTCCCTGGAGAGGCCCATCGTCCCCTTTGACCCCATCCTCGTCGGTTGATTCGCCTCCTACTGCTCGTCTGTCTCGCCTGCGTCGTTTCTTCTCGTGTCGTCGTTGAACTTGAGAAATGGCATGCGGTGCCTCCAGTAGTCGTCTTTCATGCTGTTTGACATGGTTGTCCTGTTGCTTTCCGTGGGGTTTGGAGTGTCTCTGTCTTTTGCGTTTCTTTGATACCCTTGTCGTTCGCTTTACTCAGACTTTGTAATGCCAGCTTTGTCTCTGATTGTCCTGTTCCTGTGCTTTTCGCGATGTAGATGTGAGTTTAATACAGTTTTCAGCTCATCTCCATGGAACCGATTGCTATATGCAAGATTGTAAAAAGGCACAGTGATGTCCGTCGAAGTGGAGTGGCCGTGGAGATCGCTTTTATCAAGCAGCAGGTGTTGATTCTGTCTACTCAACATCATTCAACCATAATCAGACTGTCAGAATCTATGCCCTAACCTCAAGCTATCAAGAACACCTGTAACAATGAACTCTGTTGAAAAATCCAAGCGCGAAGCCTTCATTGTAAACTTGAGGTCACACTTGTGAGGGAATCCCTCGCATCACGCCATCTTCGTCGAACTCATCGCGTTGAAGCAAGGTTTCCACAGCTCCCAAGAGGTACAACCCTCCAGTGCCTAAGATAGAGTAACCAGCATCCAGTCTGATCTCGAACCACTTCAAGACCTCTGTGTCCTCTCTGAGCTGATCCAGGTACTCGGCGATCTTGTCTTTGGTCTGCTCTACATCGGTGGTGAGGTCTATCGTAGCGATTGAATTCGAGAGAAGAGCCATGTCTTCATCTGTGCCTTCATCCCAGGAACATCGTGTCAGAGCTTGGTCATAATCAGTAGCTCTATCCCATGCCACTCTGATACCGGCTTCTTCGACGTCGTTGACCAGATCCTGGACGAGGAGAAGAACAGTATTGTCCCTTGAGGTTCTTTCATCGATGATGCCGAAGCAATCGCCAGATAAATGATCATAAATATTGTCGCCTTGACCGAGTCCATCCTCGCCGAGTCGTTCATCCACAAATGCTTTGATTTGATCTAAAGACCAACTCGAGAATCCAGAAACAAAGTCAGGAGGCACTGAATTAGTGGGTTTGGAGATTGTTTGTTGGGAGGGATGTTGGATGATGACCCATTGGTTGTAGAAGCCTTCGCCGAGATGCTGATGTTGTGCGGCTTCTTGCTGTGCGCTTTGGAGGACTTTGTTGATGACCTTGGATATTGTTGGTATTGTTTGTGAGTGGGAGTGAGAGCATGTCATACCTCGACTGGGACATCTGCTGTTACGAATAGAGGAGTCCACATTGCAACGCTCATCTTGGTTTGCGTAAAGCGTTTCTCGTCTCGTGAGTCTGATCTTATCCGACGCTCTTGAGTTTGGACAGGGACGCGAAACCCTCTTGTTTTAAGCGCCGTGATGATGCCAAGAATGTGCTCGTTGGTGGTGTGGAAAATCTTGTGATCTTACCGCCCTGTTGGTAGAGTGCAAAGCTTCGGGTTTCGGATCATCAAGTCGTAAAATATCAGATCTTGCAGTTTTGTGTTTCTCTCGACAGACCATGCATGGAAACATTAGGTAGAAGTTTGACCGGGGAACAAGAATATGTCCTGTAACAACTTGTACAAATCAAAAGGCTTAGATTCACTCCACTTTGTGAGCAAGGGACTGGCAGCGAATGAGCTTAACCAAAAACACCCCAAGAGCCCACCGTGTGGCATCAATATGCGGAGAAGCAGGCGAACTATTGTGCAGCTCCTGGCTCAAGTACAGTTGTTGACAGACGTCCCTCCGTTGTTCATATCGTTGGGATATAACAAGCGACAAAGGATTCGATTTGTGCTTTAATCGGCCAATACGGAGACGCTGTTCCGTGTGCAAGTGACTGTCCCGACGCTTGGTTGGACGACCTTGTCAACTACAGATTATCTGGGTGGACCACATGTTTGGCTCCAGGTGTATCAATCAGATCGAAGTCGGGCCGGATGGACTGTGCTATAAGAGACAAAGTCGTCAGCCGTAGCGTTGTCTGGCGAGGTTTCTGAGCATCTCCATGGTCTTATCTTCCTTGGCTCTGTGATGTGCAAGTCGCTCCTCTCGCTCTGCCTCGCGAGCGCGGAGGATTTCCTCTTTCCTCAATTCACGCTCCGACTTTTTGCGCTGTGTGGCCTGAAGATGAGCCTTGATGCCGTCCTCGCCACCTATCAGGTCGCCCTCGCCAACGTCCTCGGCTCCTGGCGACTTTTCCTCGCGGAAGGCACGATTCGCAACAGCCTTCTCGCGCTTCTTCTCGAGTTGACGTTCTCGGGAGCCCGGTTCAGCGCGTGGGTTGAGTTCCTCTAAGCGCTCTTTCTGCAACTTTCGATCCATCTTTCGGTCGAAACGTAAGTCTTGTCGGCGGGCGATTTCGTCTTCCTCGGCAAGTTCTGTAAGGTGTCAGCCTGCTGGATATGTCTGAGCGCCTTCCCAGCACAAGCGTACCATTTCTGTATTGCAGATCTTGAATGGATGGTACTGCAGGTCCAACACGAGCTATATTAGTCGGCATTGAAGGCGCATATTCGTCTTCGCTGTCGTCATGGTCGGCGGGTGGCTGGCTAGCAGCTGCTTCTTGCCCATGCTGGTGGTGGTCTTGTTCTGGCTCTCTCGGCGGTGGGCTACGGCGTGTCGTCTTTGGTTCGGCAGCGGCACGGTCGGCTTTCTCTTTCGTCACAGGGTCATACCAACCTTCTGCTAACTCGGCTCGATTCCTATCCTTTGTCAGATGCTGTGCGCTCGATGCTGTGGAGGCTTCAAGTTCACTAACCACTTTCCTAAGAATGACTTCCACCTACCTTTAATCTCAGTCTCATCCAACTCGTCTATGTCAATCTGCTTCTGAATGTCAAGATACAGGGCAAACAGTCTCTTGAACTGCTTTAGATCATGTTTGACCAGGGCACGCGCGTTCAAGGGCAGCTGAACCGGAGCTGGAGATCGACTTCGTCTTTCTTGACGATGGTCATGATCACGTCTTGAGCGACCTGGTGAACGCGATCGCCGCCTGGAAGAATGATAGTGATCCTCAGGCATGTTGTAACGATAAAGTGAGACTGGCTATGATATCAAGCCTCTGCAGAATTGCGGCGAGCGTCTTCGGCGGCAGTTACTCCAGCCTTGGCGACCCTGATGACGTTCTCTGAAGCCGCAACTCGGGACATTGATGCCCCACTCTTGCCCTGTCACCTTAACTCCTTGAGCACTTCTTCAGGGCAACTTGGCACAACAGTAATTCACTGTCTGAAATATACTCACTTGTAGAGTACGACAAGTAGCTTGTGATGAAGTAAGCATGAAACTTTGCAGTGAATTCCAATCACGTTGCAGAGCCATAGACGGACTTCTCTCCATGCTGGAGTTAGGAGATAGGCAATAAGTTTATGCCATCAGCCTAAGGTATGTTATCATCGACGGCCGGGTCGTTGCCCGCTATATAATTCAACATTGCCCCTCTTTCGATCGTCGTCCTCAGAAACAATTACATTCCTACTTACAACTTATCATCATGACCCGCGTACTTTTGACTGGAGGCTCCGGCTTCATCGCTGCCCACGTTCTTGACATCCTGCTCGATCATGGTCACTCGGTCGTAACGACTGTCCGCTCTCAGGAAAAGGCCAACAAGATCAAGGAGGCCCACCCCAACGTTTCCGAGAAGCAGCTCTCCTTCGCTATTGTCGAAGACATTGCACAAGAGGGCGCCTTTGACAAGGCCGTCGTGTCAGACCCTCCTTTCGAGGCCGTCATTCACACTGCCTCCCCCTTCCACTTTAATGTCACAGATATCCAGAAGGTCAGTCGTATCCATTCTCCTACGTGGAATCGCCTGTGCCATAGGACTAACTATATTCTAGGAACTGCTCGACCCTGCCGTCATCGGAACCACCGGTATCCTGAAATCGATCAAGAAGAGCGCACCATCGGTCAAGCATGTTGTCATCACCTCGAGCTTTGCATCCATTGTCAACCCCAGCAAGGGTAACTGGCCCGGTCACAAGTACACCGAGGCTGATTGGAACCCCATCACCCACGAGGAGGCGCTCCAGAGCCCTCCTGCTGGATACCGTGCTAGCAAGACATTCGCCGAAAAGGCATCTTGGGACTTTGTCGAGAAGGAGAAGCCCAACTTCACCCTCTCGACCATCAACCCTCCCCTTGTCCTCGGTCCCATCGTCCACTACCTCAACTCGCTCGATTCGTTGAACACCAGCAACCAGCGCATCAGAGATATCTACCAAGGCAAGGCCAAGGACGAGATTCCTGAGACTGGTACCTTCTTGTGGGTCGACGTTCGCGACCTTGCACTCAGCCATGTCAAGGCCATCGAAGTCGAAGGCGCCATCAACAAGAGATTCTTCGTTACCGCAGGCTACTTCTCCAACAAGGAGATTGCCCAGATCATCAAGAAGGAATACCCTCAGACCAAGGACTTGCCTTCCGACAGCACTCCCGGCGGCGACTACCCCAAGGATGGTGTCTACGGCTTCGACAACAGCAGAACCAAGGAGGTGCTGGGCATTCAGTTCAAGTCGCTTCACGACTCAATCACAGACACTGTCAAGTCATTCCAGTCGGTCGGTGCATAGATGTAAAAAAGCAGCAATGAGCTTGCATTATGATTAAAAGGCTAGCTAGATTTATATTCCTATGACTGCAATGATAATGCCTGTACACTTTTGAAATGTTAGTCGATGTCGCAGATCAGAGTAACTGTGAATAAAGTGAGAAGTTTGCTGTGGATCAGGCTGTTGAGCTTTGTTGACAATCACGAAACCTCAAGTGGGTGTTTGAAGTCCATTTTGAGGCTCCATGGGTTTGCGTCCCGAAGGAGGGCCCATGGAAGTCATAAGTTATCGTTTGTTGTATTCATCATAGTGGGCGGGCAGAGGGTAAAAAGAGATGCGCACTTACAGAGTACAACGTGGCCACTGCCACGATGTCTATGGCAGCAGCAGTTGTTGGTGTTTGATGCAGTCGTGAGAGAAGGAAAAGAAAGAAAAGCTGGACTTTATGCGGCGGGCGGAGAACGCCGAGCGGGCTCGTGGCAGCCCCGCCAACAACACAAGAGTCGACGACGCTCTGCCACAACTCGAAAGCTTGCACCAGTCGCATACCTCTATTTCTTGTACCTCTCTTTCGTTGCGCTTCTCACATCACACTCTGTCAAAATGGCCGGTGAGTTTGTGCCCTCCTCAAGATCCCTTGAACAACAGGCTGCCTCGACCTCCTGCTTGCAAGCGCCTTGGGCCGACATGCACAACGAGTATGGCTGACACAGACCTCGAACAGACTTCCAGAACATCGCTGGTATGCGCCGACCTTGACCCTCACGCTGCGATCCCTCGAGTCTAACGCAACACTCAGAACAGTTCGTTCAGTTCTACTACAAGACCTTCGATGAGAACCGCTCCGCCCTCGGTGCCCTCTACGTACGGATTCACCGACAATGACTATTGAGAGAAGGAAACACATTCTGATACGACTGGAACATGTAGAAGGACCACTCTATGCTCACCTTTGAGAACTCTCCCGTTCAAGGTGCCGCTGGTATTACCGAGAAGCTCGTCGTACGTTTCGCAAGCCTTGTTCCTCGAGCATACGAAGGAGAGGACTAAGCAATTATACAGGGTCTGCCTTTCGCCAAGGTCCAGCACGAGGTTGCCAGCTTGGATGCTCAGCCCTCCAACGAATCCGGCGGTATCCTGGTCCTTGTTGCCGGAAGACTCCTTGTACGTCGAGCACGACTGCGAGCAAACACTGACAACGACTGACGACTCGATTCACAGGTCGACGAGGAGCAGAGACCCATGAGCTACACCCAATCCTTTCAGCTCCTGCCCGATGGTGCCGGCAGCTACTACGTCTTCAACGACATCTTCAGACTCGTCTACGCCGCCGCATAAGCAAATCGAGCAGGGAAATGGGGAAAGGAAGAGCAAGAAGATGCACATATGTCATGTAATAATTGGATCTTCTTCAAGCCATGTGGCTGATGGACGAAGGAGCAAAATCCAATTGATGAGCCGATAGTTATAAAATATCAGGCCAACGAAATCCACGAATCTCGACATTGAAATGTACTGTTGAAACTGCTTTGACACCCCTTGCCCTTTGATGTGCCATCGCCGCGACAAGTCAGCAGAGAGCTTGTTAGCGAGATGAGTAGCGTTGTGTGAAACTGCTGTCTTGTTGTATAGATAGTAGCGTCAGGACGAATCTGAGACGATGATCAGACGCAGCGGGACCCTGAAAGTGGTCTGTTTTTGGCAGCAGGTCGGGGAAGGTGACGGTCTTGACGCCGGTCGTTCCTGCTGCGCGACGCGAATCACAACCGCCTGGTCGCAAGCTCTCTCACTCATCGTAGGCATCTGCATTTCACTCTCGTCAACACGAGACACCCTTTCCATCCATCGAGCCTTTGATCATTTCTCTGTGGAACTTTGCATCCAACCATAAACAAAACAGACTCCCAGAATCTATCTCCACCGTGCAAACGCTACAGCTTGGTCCGAGCCATTCATCACCTATTCCGATCAAGACAGCTTTACCGGCATACTTGGCCATACAAATTCCGCTGTCGCGACACTACACACCTCACAGATCAGCATCTGCTAAACCGACAAGATGACGATCGCAGAAGAGCTCCGGTCGCGTAACTTCAGTGAGTCTTGTACCTGGACTACGCTGCCTGTTTGACAGCGCGCTGACTCGCAATAGGTATATACGGCCAATGGTAGGAACAACCACGCAACTCGAGCAGCAATTGCATGTACTAACCTAATGCAACAGGGCCGGTATCATCAGCATGGTGCTGTGCTTCGGTCTCGGCATTGGCAACATCTTCCTCTTCCACTGGGTCATCCTATTCGCAGTGATATGCCTGTGAGTAGCCATCGCGCGTTGGACGCTACATTGCGCTAACATTGTATCCAGTGTCTGCTCGTTCATCATCCTCTTTGTCGAGGTTCCTCTTCTCCTGCGCATCTGCCCTACGTCGTCCACGTTTGACACATTCATCCGCCGATTCGAGACCAACTACATGCGCGCCGCAATCTACCTCGCCATGAGTGTTATCCAGTGGATCTCGCTCGCTGTCAAGACGACCAGTCTTATTGTTGCTGCGATCGTCTTGCTCATCACGGCACTCTTCTATGCATTGGCTGGTGTCAAGGGACAAGGCTTTGTTGGAAGCAAGACATTGGGTGGTCATGGTGTCGCTCAGATGATCGTCTAGTCTGTCCTTTGCGGACACGATAAGAGTCGAGGAACACACAAACAACAAAACAACAAAGAAGACTGGTCACAAAAGCGCTGGTGCTGCTGTGCACCTGAATGAGGCGCCATAGGCATGGGAGAAGGTGTATTTTATGCGAATACTGCTCTTAACGAAGATATCTTAGCAACATGAGAAGGCTCATCAGTTATGATAGCAGCAAGTCTGCCCAACAAGTTGTTATTTGAACCACTCGTATTATGCGATTTGCTGATCACATCAAGTGACACGGTTGGTTAGGTGCCAAGTGGTAGCGTGAAGAAGGTGCTTACGACAGCATTGCATGGCGCAGGGCAGAAAGGGAAAAAGGTCATGCTTGCACGGTCATACCACCACTTTACGATCGAAGATGGCCGAACAACAGAGTTTGGTTTTTTGAATGGCAAGTTGGTCCAATTGCTGCGGTGACATGGCTGGGTAGATAAAATCAAGTAACAGCACACCAAGTTTCCCATCATGGCTCCAGGAACCTGTTTCTCAAATGTACCTGAATATGAGGGGCTTCCATGTTCTCGAATGTATCATCACGCGGAGACGGCAGGTGTGGCACTGTGGCTTGGTCGCTCCGAGGAGGCGCATCATGGGAGGAACTTGACAGGATGGGATCTGAGCGTTTGGAGGTCGGGCTGCCCACCTGGCAACGTGTTGTCAAGCAGCTGTTTTGGAGGATAGCTGAATACACGACCAGAGATTATAAGAGATAAGGCGGCAAGGGCTTTCTAAGGAGACGGTGAGGGATATCTGTGTGTAGAAATGGCTCTCTGTTAGAACCGACAGCAACCGAGCGGCCAATGATATGGCGGGTGTAGCTAATGGGCCTTCGTCACGGCTCTAGCGTCGATTCCGATCGGGGCAGGCAGTTTGTCTTTTGAGGCTTTCGTCACCAACTTGGACTTGGTTTCTCCCATTGTCCTCGTCTCACGAGTCCCTGTGTTCTCTTCGAGTCATCTCAATCGTTCCTGTCTTGTGACGCCAGCAACACACACGTTTCCCCTATACCTCTCTCTCGTGATATTCAAAGCGACCATACGAGGTCGACTTACTCCAGCGTGGTAAGTTTGCATGCATGCATTGGCTTATCACAGATCTGCATGGAAGATACAGCCGGCCAGAATGTCTCATTGGTGAGCCTCTGTTGCTGCTGAGAAGGGCCCTGACGTTGAGCAAGCCAATGAGACATGTTGGCCTTTCTTTAGTACCTATCTATACACCAGCACCACCAACATTCAGGTCGCAAGGCCAGCAGGACTGATCGATTATTGCAGTTTCTCCTTGTGTCCAACATTTCCTTATCGTCACACTTCGACCCAGCATGAGCGCCGAACAGCCCAAAGTGCCTCCGCGTCCAGCTCGCACCCAGGAGAGAGCTGCAGACCCCACCATAAATGCTCCAATAATTCCTCCTCGTCCTGCGCGACGCAACGAGAGATCTGTCTCTCCCATGAGAGGAGAGTACACCCGTTCCCCCTTGAACGACATGCCGCCCACCGCTAGTCTCGGCGCCAACGGCAAAATGTACAGCCAGAGAAACCTCTCGGCCCAAGACCTGCCTCCTCGCCCTCCGAGTGTCAGCCTGCCCTCGATCGGCCAGGAAGGCAGTGAATACGCCAACCTCCAGGAGGAAGAACAAGCTGCTGCTGAACAGCACCGAAACATCTCCCCTGACTTGCCCATGCACGCTCCCACGGCATCTGTACCCCAGTCAACTGCCAAATCCAGAATTCAGACCGTGACCCGCACCGACTCCAGTCAGGCTGCATCTCACGGAATCGGTTCGCCTGGAGACTCGGTACACCCATTGAGAGCAAAGGCGAGCTTCAGTCGTTCCAACCTGTCTCTGTCTCATGAGCCTACCGAGGAGGATGAGCACGGCATTCCCGAAATCGGTCTCCAAGTGCCCATGTTGAAGTACGCCGGTGACGTCCAGGCCCCGACGCCAACCCCTTCAAAGGCCGGTACGCCAAGTATCAGCTTCAACGATGCCGCGCCGCGTAACCACCACCGCAAGCGTAGTTCGCGTCAAGAGTTCCACGGCCCTCCTGGTAGTTACGGCCTGCACGGTCATCGTCAGGACCCCAAGGATCAATTCGAAAAGGCATGGTATGCCAAGCACCCGGAAGAGCTCGTCAAGGAACACCGTCCTTACGATCCTGGCCACGCTCCCGGTGACTGGGCCTTGAGCAGCGACGACCTCAACAAGCTAGTCCATCAGAACTCTGGTCGCGGCCTCGGAATGGGTAAGCTATGCAGATTTCTGTCTCTTCCACTCTTCTGAAGCTGACATACACGTCCAGGCACTTCGCCCGCTGCCATAGGCACACCCGACGAGTCGATCGGATTCGCGGCTTCCGAGGCTTACACTTCTCGTATGAACTCACCCAAGCCTTTGTCAAGCCTCAGCAAGCGCCCATCAAGCGGCGCCCCGCCTGCAGTCGAGTCTCCTCTTAGAAAGGAATCCTTCACTCAGAAAGAGCTTTCGCAGAACGACAACGCTCTAGAAAGCGAGGTTGAGGACGAGGTCATTCACATTGATCCCCCAGCCCATCGTCACAGCAAAATTCACGGTGGCGGTTACGACCCTCCCACTGTAGATCTTGGCCCCGAGGGAGGCAACACTGGCGAGCGTGGCGGCTGGGTCATCGAAAACGGGGACGGTATTCCCATCTTGGCCTCTGATGAGGTTGCCAAAAACAATCCCGAGGCCGTCTACTGGCAGCCCGCTGTCTCGCCTTCGAAGGAAAGAAAGGGCAACGACTACTATGATGCATATGCTTCGGATTCTTCGGCGACAGGTGTCTCTCGCAGACGCAGTGGTGAGAAGCTTAGAAGTAGCAGTGGAGGTAATCTGGCAAGATTCAAGTCTCATGAGGCCCAACCCTCTGGTACTGGAACACCTCTGGAGGAAATCGAGGAGTACGAGCCTCTCTTCCCTGAGGATGACGACAAGCCTCAAAAGCCTCTCACTACCGCTGACAAACTCAAACGTCCTGATCTGGCTCGCCACCACTTCCCTAGTCAAGATATCTGGGAGGACACCCCCGAGAGTCTGCAGTATCAGACTGAGGTATCTGGTCCTCAGGAGCCTGAAGACTTGACAAGCTCTGCTACCTTCGAATCTCCCGCCAAAGAACAGGCGCGCAAGGAGGGCAACAATCCTGAAGATCGTGCCGACTTCTTGTCTCAAGAAGCTAAGAGCATGGCCAAGACCGGTTTCAAGCCTGGTGTTTCTGATGAAATGACCCGTCCTAGCTACAAGAACCGTTTCCCAAGTAGAGATGTTTGGGAGGACTCACCTGACAGTCTGCAACTGGAGACTACCGTTGATTCTCCACAGATGGAGGCCGAGGACGTGTCAAGCCCAGCCGACATCAAGTCGCCCACAATTCCCCAGCGGCCGACTCGCTCTTCCAAACTGTCAGAGGTGTCGACTCCGGAACCTGAAGAGAGTATCAAGCCTCAAGTCCCTGCAAGGCCAGCCGGTCACCAAGCGCCTACCATCCCAGAGCGCCCCAAGCCTCAAGTGCCTGCCAGACCTGCAAGGACTGAAAACACTCAACCTCAAGATGGCGCATCCGCTGACAGATCTTTATCGCCCGAAAAGATCAAGTCCAAGCCTGCAGTTCCTGCAAGGCCGGCAGGCAACAAGTTCGCCGCACTCAAGGTTGGCTTCCTCGAAAATCTGAATGCGCGTCTAGGCTCTGGTCCTCAGGCTCCTCCCAAGCACGAAGAGCCTGCTGAAGCACCTGCAGAAGAGAAGGCTCCTCTTGCCGACGCTCGCAAGGGCCGTGCTAGAGGTCCTGCTAGAAGAAAGCCTGCTGCTGAGTCTGCTGCAGCTCCTGCGCCCGCCTCTGGAGTTTCAACTCTGTCTATTGGTACCACTTTCACCATTTTCCAAATCAACGATCACGGGGATTTGTCAGTGCCTATCGACCAGCTCCCGCCTAACCTAGCTAAGGGTGCTCAAGAGATGGAGAAGGTTGCTGCAGCAAACACCGATGGTGCTGCCCCTGCCTCTTCATCTTCAGCCGCTGACAACGAGAAGACTGTACTTTCTGGACTTCCTGCCCAGGCAATCGGCCACATCGGAGACACACCCGATCCTAAGCTGTCACAATCAACAATGGAGCGTGCATCAGCCATTCAGTCTGGTTTTGAAGCAGCGCTTGCCGACTCTGAGAAGCACGGCGAGCAGCCTGCCGATGGCGAGACAGATGTCGTTCCCTCGATTCCTGACCGCTCGTCAGAAGTGCCCATCCCAGGTCAGACTGCCACGAAGGATACCAGATCTCCAGCAGGATTCAAGGGTGATGTTGAAGGAATTGAGACTTCAACTACTGCTAGCAAGTCCGAGGCCACAGGTACCGCCGACAACTCTGGAGAGAGTCTGGTCTCCAAGATTGGTCAATCTGTCAACAGTGCTGTGAACTACGTGTCCGAGTCTGTATCCGAGACCGTTCAAGGCACCACAACATCTGAGAGCAAGGAGCCTACCGAACAGCAAGCCAAGCCTCAGATGACAGACACCAGTGTGCAGACCGGTCAGCAAGACATCACCATCAAGAGTCCCACCGGCGAGCAGGAAAGCATGACATTGCATCTTGACGGCCGTGCACCTCAACCAGGCAATGTGGTAGTCAAGGACGG
This sequence comes from Aureobasidium sp. EXF-10728, assembly GCA_023848605.1. Taxonomy (NCBI): domain Eukaryota; kingdom Fungi; phylum Ascomycota; class Dothideomycetes; order Dothideales; family Saccotheciaceae; genus Aureobasidium; species Aureobasidium sp. EXF-10728. The sequence goes on from SWBG01000010.1 coordinate 69,762, forward strand.
GCAGGAGATTGTAGGTGATATGGACGAGAGGCACCGTACCGCTACCATCGGTCATGGCATGTAAAGAGTGGGGTTTTTTAGAGTGTAATAGCAAAGCAAAGAAGAGTTTTAGATGACAATCACAAAAGCAGGATTAGGCGTTACCTCTTGTTCATTGCTGGACATTATGTGATGTTTCTTTACAGGCCAATGAGCTGGACAGCAGAGACTTCACATGATCAATCTATTAGTGGTGCACGGATGGTTTCTCGGTTTTATGTATGGTTGACTCTTGCTCTGACTATGCTGCAAGACTGACACTAGACTATTTGCTGACTTAACCCGGAACCCCTAGGGTTCGTGACTGACCGACCCTCCTCGAATTGATACAGTAGTTCCGTCGCTCACACAGCAAGATGTCTGGTCCTCACGGGGCAAGAGTGTAAACAAACTTCCAGCCACCGCTCAAATGTAACAACCCACTGTTGTGCAATCAATATAGCGAGTAGAGAGCAAGCCTCAAATATCAGTGGTATCATCCTTGATGCTACTATATCCTAGACTTGAGTGCTGCCAACACGAAGTAAATGTTGCTCTCTCAAGTAAGCTTGAAGTCTTTATTGCCGATCATCTGGTGACTGCACATTAAGCTTGAGCCGCTTGAGCAGAAGCGCATGCGAGAGCAAAGGCAGATCCTTGACGTTCTGGTTGATCTTTGGTTTACTCATCAGGTTCTTTATGTCGTCGTTTAGAATCTTGATCACGACGTTGCGTAACTCCATGTCATTGTCGATGGTACTGGTATAAATCACAACCATCGAGTTTGCGAATCCGGCACTGGTGTGTTCATAGGCTTCTTGGTATCTTCTCAACGCAAGGTCTTTGAGACCAGGGATACCGTACTTGTCGCCCATGGCATACATCTTTGCGTGATCGATGAGCAGACCCTCCTTGAATCCATACACTTCGTCAAAGTTTTCGTCTTTGCGGTTCTGCTGCTTGAGTTTTGCGGTTTCGACTTCGTGGTAGTCTAGGTGGTAAAAGTAGTGGATCATGAGTTTCACGCATTTGGGGTTTTCGGCGTCGGTGTTCCAGGTAAAGTCGTCGGGTGAGGAAGTGCTGGTGTCTACGTTAAGGCTGGGGATATCGATGATGTTGGATTGGGATTCCTTGAAGTCGCATGAGGCGTCGGTGTGTTTGCGGCATGCGAGATTGAAGAATTCGGACTGGGAGCATACGATGGCTTTGTGGACTTTGTAGACGTCGGAGCCGCAAGTTATCGTGAGGTCTGCGTGGGTTCCGAGGTCTTGGAGACTGTGAGTTGCGTGTCAGTGATGGTTTCTTTTCTGGCTGACGATGATGAGAAGTCTTACCTGGCCATGCCCTTGAGCAGTATCTGTAGACCTTTTTCCGCAACCATTTTGGTGGGGAACAGATTTGATGGTTGATGAAGTGTTGTCAAAATGGATGTTGGATGATGTTGAGAGATTGGCTGCTGATCGTACCTATCATATAGGTGAGATGCAAACAAGACGACATTGATGCTCTGAGTCAGAACTCAGACGCTCCTTTGTACTTGCGTTTGTCATTCCTGCAAGACATGCAAGAACATTCTGATATCATTGTGGTCAATCAGATCTATGGCCTTTGTGTTCTTCGCAGAATGAAAAGTGCGCGAAGTCGAACATTGGTGTGCGAGCAGAAGCCGTGGGTTGTAAGACAAAGGAAGTGTTCAAGCCAGATGGAAACACGGCTCACATGAGATGAGAAGCAAATCTTCTCCAGCGAACGAAGCTCGAGAATGCTGGAAGTTACGAGAAACAGAAGGAGCAACTTGTCAACGATCAGTAAGCAAAGCGTTAAATAGAAAGGCAATGGCGAGCGAGCGAGTAAACGGCGACATGCTGAAAGGTTGAGTCGTGCAAGACAGATAATTGGTCAAGTTCGTTCAAAGTCAAAGGTAAAACAGATTTGATTGATTGAAGAAATGTTGAGTTCGGGTACAGATATGAGATCGTCGTATCAACAGTCATTTGGTACAGAGTACAGAGGACATATTATCAACTCATCATCGAGCCACCTCTCTTGTGTAGGACAAAAATTCACACGATTGGAAGGAAGAAGATAAGTGAAGCGAAAGGACAAAATAAGCAAAAAACCTCGCGAGCAGCCCCTGAATCGAACCTTTGACCTTTGAACCCAAACAACACGCACAAACAAAAAAAAATGAAACCTCTAATCACTTCCACTGGGCCAGCCACACGTCTCTTTCGTATACTCCAGAGGGCAACCGAGGGGTGGATTGTGGTTGGTGTTCGTGGATAGGGGACTAATTTGGTAAATATATGAAGTTTGTAGTGAACTTTTATGTCTTATGGTCGAATTGTTTTTGGTGGACTTGGAGGAGGTAAGGTGGTTAGATAAGGGATAGGGAGAGGAGGGGTTGATTGGGATCGTGGGTTTGAAGCGGCTATAGTTATGGGTGCAATATTTTCCATGTCTCACAAAGCGTATATAACGGCAAAGAAGGGAGAGGGAGTATGTAATGTGGACTTACTAAGCAAATACGATATCTATATTGTACAATGGCGCCACTAAGGGTTGCGTTCGTCTTTTTAGCACACTATCAAATGGATCATAAGGAATTTCATTATGGTCTTGGAGAGTTATATACTCCGCTGCTCAACATGTCTGTCTTTCCTTCTTGCTTCTGTTCTCCTTGATTTCATGCAGATTTTTTAGTGCAATTCACGCGAGAGTAGCCTTCTTCTGAGATGTTTCCTCCATGAGCTCAAAGGTAAAGAATGATTGAGGTGTTGTCGGCCAGCTTGCTCTGTCGTGTTATTTGATGTTCTTGCGTAACAGACCGTAGGCCAAGTCGGGGATTTCTCTGATACAGGCGTCCACTTCAGGTACTTCAACCCAGGTTCGAGTGCCTGTACCGAGGAAGTCGACAACGACCTGGCGAAGGCCTTGGTCTGATTCAAGGGTGCTGGCATACACGACCTTGATGGCTTTTGCGTAATCGTCGATGGTAGCGTAATATAAGGCCTCTTTGAATTTTTGACGAGCGAGCTTCTTAAGATCCGGTATACCATATTTGTCGCCCATGGCATACACCAGTGCGTGCTGGAGCAAGCTTCCATCCTTGACCTCACAGTCTGTGCGTTCACCGGGAGCCGGACAAGTCTCGGTCTCGAGGTAATCTTGGTGATAGAGGTAGCGCATTATGTGCTTCACAGTCTCGGGATCTTCTGCGTCTGGATCCCAGTCGATTCCACTGCGGCAATCCTTGGTGTTGCGAGCAGGGATCTCTATGATGCCAGTCTGGCCCTCCTTGAAGTTGCCTTTACAGGCACGGGAGAAAAACTCAGACTGAGTGCAGACGATCGCCTTGTGGACTTTGTATGAGTCGGTACCGCAGATGACGGTGAGATCGGAGTATGTACCAGTCTCATGGATGCTGCAAGGAGTTCAACACATTGTATTAGTGATGTGATATGGAAAAACTCACTGTGCTATGCCCTTGAGCAACATCTCTGCTTTTGATCCTGTGAAGTACTTGATAGAATGGATGTTGAGCGGTGGTTGAAGATACTGGTTGGCGACTGTTTGGTGCATGGAGTAACCAAGAGTCACTTTGAGATGGTGTCACGACGCTGATTTACACCTTCCTTTTCCGGAGCGGCTGTCTGACAAGTGAAGTGTGACAAGTGGTACTCTTCTATGATGAATGAGTTTTTCAAAACTACCGCTTTGTGTGGAATAGCTCCTCCAACTATGCTTACGGCTCACCAGCAGGACCAGGCAACACCTCACCCTCAGCAATTGGCGCACCGAGGATAGGAAAGCCATCAGCCTCAAAATCAATCTTCTTCGCATTGGAGTATCTATCTCCACAGCTACCAGCAGGATTAGGAGAAGAATGATACGCCATCCAAGTCTCCTTACCATCAGGACTGGCAAAGAAGCTGTTGTGACCAGTACTATACATTCCATTTGCCTGGCTAAAATGAGGACCAGTCTTGACCCAACTACTTTGTTGCAGCGGGTCACCACCAACGTATTCGAGCAGGCCAAGCGAGTATGACGGGTCCCAGCAAAAAGACCCCGAGTATGAGAGAAAAGTGCGGTTTTTGCTGTAGAGGGCAAATGGACCTTCGTTGACGGGCATTTGTCCGTTGCGTTCCCAAGCCTCGGTGGGTGAGGCAAGGAGATGCTCTTCTCCTATGGTGAGAATGTCGGTGTTCTTGCCGATGCACAGTGATTGTAGGTTCTCGCCTGTGTCGTCTCTGAAGCAAGAGTACACAAAGTAATTCTGGCCGTCGATGGTCAAGGGTGTTCCGTCAATGGACCAAGCAGGTGCATTGATAGTCCCGTGGAAGTCAAAGTTGTCCCATGGAGATTGTCCACCGCGCAGGACTTGAGATTGTTGTATAGAGCCATCGCCACAGCCACCAGCAGAAAAGTATATATGCCACCTGATTCAATGTTAAGCCCAAGGTTCGAAACATCGTAGGGAGATACTTACTGTCCATCCACGACATGCAGCTCAGGTGCCCAGATGTTGCATTGACGAGACGGGAACTCGGCGCTAGGTGCCCAAACTGTCTTTGGCAAGGCAGCCTTCAGCCCCTCGAGAGTTGTTGCGCGTCGGACGCTGATATCACGATAGTTGGTTGCAGTAAAGTACCAGTATCCTTCGTGCCATACGATAGAAGGGTCACCACCATCCTTGCGCTCCAGAGGGTTTGAATAGGTGGCACCAAGGACAGCAGATGCACCGCTTAGAGCAAGGAGGCCTAGACTTGAGAAAAACATGGTAATGGGGAGCGAGTAGAGCGCGAATTGGGTCGAAGGATGTGAAGATACTCGTAGACAGATTGCCTGATGGATTCGCTATGCAATGCATCTTACCTTTCTTTATAGCTTTTCAATCAAGATCATCCTCACTACGACACGCAGCATCGTGCTCAGGTGATCGTTCTTGGGAGTCATCCGCAGCAGATGATGAAGTAGGGCTTCTGAGTGCCAAGTTGAAGATCTCTCTGGTAGATACGACTGCCCGGTGGGAGAGGCACTCTTAGAGCCTCGGTCTGCTCACAAAGACTCCGCAAAAATCCCACCGCGATGCCCCACGGGGTCGTCAGATAGAGAAAAGCTGACCGATGTGATCTGCATGATACTCTATACTCAAGTGATATTTGCATATTTGCCAAGGCTCACATTAGCCTTGAAGGTGTGGTTCGGCTGATTGTGGCCCGGAGGAGTGGCTGGAAAAGAGAGGCTGGCGACATCATTCCTCAGCCCACATGCGTCAATCGTGTGAAAAGGCTAGCTGCGTGACTCTTCTTGTTTACAGCAACGTGAAGACGTGGAGGAGGTTTCAAGTGAGGCAGGATAAATGTCAGGTTGAATTGTTCTTGGCATACGCAGAGCGCTTGGCATGGTTTCATCTTCATCAACCTCGTCTCTTGACTCTGTAAATATCCAACATCTGCCGTCTCAAGAAAAGAACATCTCCAGCTCAACAAGATAGATTCACCACCAAGGGTTACCCCAGCCCCAGCCGTGTCCGTAGCCGCCGCTGTTGTGGTTGCAAGCAGGGAAGCCTTGGGCACCAGGACCGTGACCAGCAGGTCCCGGCACGATGAAATCGCCAGCAGTGAACTCAGTCATATTCGAACCGTACATACCGCCATTGTACACCTGAATGGTCTTTCCACCATTTCCTGGCAGCACTCGCAAAGATCTGGTGTATCCGACTCCATGGCCTTGGCTACTGACATTCTTCCAGGCGCCGGGGTCGCCATTCTGTGTGTTGAGGAAGAATTGATCGTATGAGGAGTCGCTGACCACAATTGTGCCTGAGGGGCCACCAGCTGGAGTCCAAACAGTGTAGGGACCCGCGCTGGAGATGCCTTCGGGGGTCTTGAGGATGCTGTCGCCAACTGATCCAAATTCCAGAGGTGAGTCTGCGATCTTGTAGTGGGTGGCGTAAGGTGCGCTGTCGTTGCTGCCGGTGACAGGGTCTGTCCAGAGACCGACCTCGTAGGAGCACATCCATTTTCCATTGCCGATTTGTGCCATGGTGATCATGCCGGGTCGCTGGGTGTAGTTTGCATAGGCGACATCATTGACAACGTCACCCCAAGACACCAAGTCTCCGCTGGACTGGTGAGCGAGCTTCTGACCATATGCAGGATCGCGCTGGTCAGAGTAAAACACGTTGATCTGGTTGTCGTAGGCGAGAATGAAGGGTTCCCAGACGCAGGGGGCTCCGTTGTCCGTATTTGGAGGACCGCCGTAAGCGACAGTGGAGACATACTCCCAGGATACACTACGAATGTCAGACTGGACACACGGCAGGCACTCTTTGATGAGAAACTTACCCCTTGTCTGTGCTAGCATACAATTGGATGTTGGTGCTCGAAAAGTCGCCAGGAATACGGTTGCCAGACAGCAGAATGGTACCAGGCTGGTACTTTCCGAATGGCTGTGCTAGCTCACTGAGGAAAGGCTGCAAAATTATACCTCCCGTCAGGCTAGCATTACCGTTGAAGTACGCCTTGGAAAGTTCTGACCAGGTGGCTCCATAGTCGGTGCTCTTGTGGATGATCAGGTATTGACCGTCAGGGGTGTTGTAGGCTGCTGTGGCCAAGATGGTAGGTTCGCCTTGCTCGCAGTTCTGGTTGAGGAGGACGGAACGAGCATAACTGCCACCCTTGTCTGCCCAGTTGGCTGGCGGTATGAAGACGGTTGTGTTCTGGACGAAGGGTGCTGGAGGTGCGCTTGGCCATGCCACGGCAGTGGAGGCCAGCAGTGCTGAGCTGAAGAGAGACAAGAAAGAGAACATGATGTTCAACTGCTTAGCAAATGCCAAAAACCTTGTATGTTTCCATCTCTCGCGGCGAAAAGCTTCTCCTTATATTCTCTCGGCCACCTCGAGACTTGTTCTTGACCCCTCACCTCTTTTTGACCAGCCTCGTGATATACTGCACGGTCTCATTGACCCGGAGTACTTTAGTTTTTGCCTGTATGTTGGCTGTCAACACGGTCCGGGTATAGGTCTTGTGCCTTGCCTACCATATACATAAAAGGCAGCATTTTCGGTCCAGTACGGACGAGTATACTGGGGATACCATACTCCCCGCAAGCTCACCCCCGCAACGAGACCTGGATGGACATGATCTCCACGGCCCCACGGCACGATATGCATCACGTCTATCGATTTGATGCCTGTTGCTGCACGCTGCGAGTAGCATGATCTCCATAGCAGGTCTGACACCTCTAATTTAGCCTAAAGCCTCGTTGATGATATCTTCTTCAGCATCGTCGTAAAACCACAGTACCTCAGCTGGGAAGGTGGAGAACAACATGTACTTACAGATCGTCAGCCTGGAAATTTGTTGGCAAAAGAGACACTTAAGCATTGGGGGTGGTTTGAAGGCTTCTGCCACCAAAGTCTTGCATAAGCATTTCAACCAAGACATCCTTGGCGACCACCACAGACCTATCCTATGCACCTTGGAGGAACTCTGCTCTTGAAACGGCAAGCACTTTGCTTACACAGTGCATGTCGAAGTTCACGGCCCACATTCTGGTAGACCATCGTCGTACCTGACCTGAGAAAGAACGCTGTTACTGCTTCTCTCCAACAGGCATCGAATCGGTGAAGTTGCGGGTAAATGTGATTTGCTTGTCTGGAAATGATAGCTCGTTCCTGTCGATCATCGGCATTCCCCCCTTCAGTCTTATCCGGACTCGGCATCTATAAACTCGTCGTCTTCAGCATCGGTATCATCTTGCTCGGACTCGGCCTCGAATTCCTCCAGACTACCACTATCATCTTGTATCTCCTCGTCGGGTGGTTGTAGGAGGCGGCGAACATCTTCGGTAGGAGCATCGAGAGGCATATCGGCATTCCGTATGAAGCTGATAGGTACACTTGGTATCGGGTCGTCGAGCTGGGAGTACCCAATGGCGTCCAGGTTGGGAAATTTTCTGCTCCCAGCCACGTAAGGACTAGAAGATTTTTCTCCGTTGCCGTTCGAGCTGATGGGTCTCCAGGTGACGGTGGACACATAGTAGTCCAGTCTGTTTGGACCTGTCTCGTCGCGTACCCAACGATTGTGTCCCCAAGTCGCACTCCCACTCCACCTCATAATCTCAGGCTCGCAGTCATGGGCCGATAGCTCAGTATCATCCTTGCGGCGGAAGACCCAACCCTCCATGGCTTGCTTTACAACGTCGTCAATCTGATCTTTCTTACGCTCGAGACTCTCGAAAGCCACGCGCAGCTCTGTCAAGCTGTTGGGAAACCTGCAGAAGTCGACCCAAGTGGCGTCAAAGTGAAGATTGTTGTCACTCTCCCAGAACCACCAGTCTGTGTGTCTAATGGTGATAGTGATGACTTTGGGATAGAAGAAGCGGAGATTGAGAATGTCCTGGAGTCTTCGTCCGTTCTCCAGAGCATACAACTGAGGAAAGACACGGACGTGTTGTATGATGGGCATAGTCTGTGTTTTGGAGATGGCCAGAAGGGTCTGCTGCATTTCTCTCGGGGTAGTCGTGCGTGGTGGTCTTCGATCTGCTGAGGTGAGGTAGAAGGTTTGTTCGGCGTTGGTCCATGGCAGGAACCAAGCCTCCTGATAGATGCGCTTGCATGTTCGCAATAGCACAGTGTCAGTCTTTCTGGGCGCAAAGTAGTCTGGTCGCTTGTAACATGTCGCATCGTCATACAGCTGAGTCTCGTCTTGATAGTCGGCGAGAGCGTAGTTCCAGATCGTCATTCGAATCTCACCAGGAAGGACGGAGAAGAGAGCAGATTGCAACTGTTCATGTGCCGCGTCGGAAGCGAAATCGGCTGCCTTCAGCGTGTTGTTCTCTGGAATTGCCATGGTAAACCAGTTAATGATAGCTCTCAGCATGATCGCGGTTCAGGAATGAGGTCTAGCTCCTCTCTTATAGTTGGTTGACGCGAACTGCGGAGAGCTGTGCGCTGTTGCCTGATTGCCGAAGCACAACATGCAGAAGCCTCATCTAGGCATCGATGCCTAATCAATCGGCTTCACGCGACTCTTTCTTTGAGGCGTGTTCTGATGTTGTAGAAATCGAGTTTTCAATGGGTCAGAAGGAGGTTGGCGATGAAGCGGGGCTTTGCTGAGCGTCAAGACAGAAAGCCGCGATTCGAGACCAGGAGGTCTGAAAGAAGACGAGAAACGATGTTGGCACTACAGTAGCAATGACGATAACATAATTCTTGTAATTTTATCCCACTGAAAGAGCATCGATTCTGTCTTGGATGGTCAGGTTCGACGGCTCCAAAGTTCATGCTCCAGGCATAGGATCGAGGGTGTCAGCTTTGGTGTAAGCATGAAACATTGATCAGGACCGCACCACACCTTCAGGGCCGCCAAGTACAGTAGTACCAGCACTGAGAAGGTTAGACCTCACCATGGGAGGAATAGTTAATGGATTCACCCAACGACTGAACAAGGAGAACATATATCGGCCTCAAAATAATTGCTGGGGGAGTGACCCTGGCCAAATATCGCCAAGTCCGAGTTGCGGGATGAATTGGGAGGCGCTCGGAAGTGTCGAGAAAGATTGTCGCCGACTCGCCGCTCTTATTGCTACCATCTTCATTATTGCTCAACAGACACAGTACGGGTAGTAATGGTTCGTATACGCCATTGCGCATACCTATGACAAAAACTAATCCGTTCATCCTCACAGGCGCACCGCATAGTAACTCAGGTCTTCGTAACCGGCGCCCGCGTCTTCGGCCGCGCCGTCAGCGAGGCATACCGCCACGCCTCCGCCTCACAAAAATACCAAGCCGCAACCGGAATCAAGGGCGGCACCGGTGGAGCCGGCCTGACACTGGACGAAGCCTGCAAGATCCTGAACGTCGGACCCCCCAAGGGCGGAAAGGCCAACATGGAACAAGTGACGGAGCGCTTCAAGAAACTCTTTGACCAAAACGACCCCAAGAAGGGAGGCAGTTTCTACCTGCAGAGCAAGGTGCTGCGAGCAAGAGAGAGAATCGAGATGGAGGTGCGCGAGGCGGCGAGGGCGGCAGAGAGGGAAGCAGAGTTGCAGGAAGGATGGAAGCCAAAGGTTTACAAAGACCGGTAGCCGTGAGGGTTTGAACCTTTTTGCTGAAATCATGGCAGCAATGAGCGTGGAGTTGCGCACTTTCGCTCCGCGCATATACTGCAAGCGCCTGTCGCCCACTACAGCCTTGCGCCAGGCTTATCCCATCCTCGCCTTGGATCTCTCATACCTCGACCCCTTCGAGGCCACTGTATTATTTCGGCATATCTTCAAGGAAGCGCGGCGTTCATCTGTTTCTCTCCTTTCGTCCTCTTCAGGACCTTGTACAGTTCTCGATATCTCGGACCCCTTGCGCAGCGCATCGCAGTGCATCAACCCTTTCTCTCCCCTCTGTGGCATATGGAAACTCGGCGTTGGGAAAATAAAAAGAAGCAGTTTTTGGAAGACAAAGAAGTCCATGTACAATATTACGAAAGCACGCATTCTGCTTGGAACAGCGGAGATAGATGTGGAGCAAAATGTTTCTGTTCTTTTCATATTCGCAGCTTCTGAATCAATACTTAATACTCGTGTATTCTGTCGTGACAAGCGTATATCGCACGTATGTGCAGTCAAGATCTAAGGACTTGCATTGCCTCTGCATAAGCCAGATATGAGAAAGGTATCTCCAAGACCAGCTTGTCAAGTCCCCCTGAACATCCAAGGAGGATGTGATCCTGTACTGGGCTGAACAGGCTGAGGTTTCTAACACTCGAGTATAGCGAAGAAGAAAGTCATAGTTGTGCAAAGCGTCAGAGTGTATCTCGATGTTATGCAACATAGCACATTCTGCTCGGTAGATATGCCAGATGATACCATCCGTTGAGTTCATGTCTCGACAAGTGTGGATCGTGTCACGGTGTACGTGGACGGCTAGGTGAAAGACAGCGTAAAGCAGATTGTTATCTGCCATGTTAATCTCGGACGACAGCATGCGATGTGCGTGCTCTATCAATGTTTTGACGTGATAAAGGCCTTCGTACGTACTCGTGGTCAAGCAGTTTAACCGCCCTTGTTAAAAGAAAGCGAATGCCGGCAATCCGAGGGCCCAGATTCGACAAACGTGTCATGGCCAAAGTCAAAGGCTCTGGTAAATAAAGCCGACGTTGGCCCTCAGGACTCGGATACGATCCGACGTATTCATACCATGGTCACGAGACGGTCAGGCCAGAAGTTGCAAGCGACGACGTTTCTCTGCATGGACCCGCAGGCAGCAGTGTGAAGATACGACAGTCTGGCAATCATGCGAGTGCCTTCACCCTGAGCATGTGAAGATGTGCAAGCAGATACGTAGGCGGGCGGTGTGCTCGATGCATCGCAAGACATCGAGGGATGTACTGTATGTATACAAGTGGGGCGGTGATGCTTTTGCCTGTAGTTTTATTCATTTTTTATCTGGGGAAGAAGATTGAAAAGAAAACTCTGGTTCAGGGAAGGGCGCGCACTGGCTGCTATGTGGTGGTTTGACGAATGACAGCATGGGCATTAAGGTATGCGCTAAGGCAAGTAGTCGGCGATTGGTCGAGCAGGACAGGACCCGTTTGGGCGGAGGCCCCCGTGCATACCGACGACCCGGACAGGATGACTCTTTCCTCAAGGCAGCAATGGAGGAGAGAAGAGAGTGTGTAGGAGAACAGCCAATGAGGGAAGGATTGGGAAGCAAACGAGAGAGCAGAATCTGCTGTACAGGCCAGGTTGTCGGGACAGAGGTTGCTCGCGTGGAGAGAGGGTGCAAAGTCCAAAGGCGGGCGGCAGGCTCTAGCGTCTGCGCCAAGGACGACTGACGGAGGATGGTTGGCGGCTTCTTTACGACCGACGACTGCCTCTAAACATCTTTCTCTTCTCTCATCTTTTCTGCGAAACCACCGCTTCCACACAAGACGAAGACGTCGCCCATCACCACCATTCAATTACACCCACCTTTCAACTATCACTCGTCTATCACAATGTCGCCGGCCGCCGCTGCTCACTAAATCCACCGCTAGGGGGCGCCTGTTCGTTCGGCGCCCTCTAGTGACCGGTCCTTCTCAAGAGCTCTTACCGAGATTTATATACACATTCAACCAGACACCATCTACTACGAGTAGCACAAGCACAGTCTTGCCCATACTCGATCCACACCCAACAACAACCCACCCCGCGACATTTCTGAAAACGAAACGGCTCCAAGATTAACAGCCGTTGAGACATACAACGACGAGTCCAAACCGAACGAGGCCACCCCACCTGTGTCCCGCTTCAACTTATCATCACTACAACAATTCCAACCCCATATTGATTCAACTCAACAAGATACAATGGCCACTGCAATCAACCTCAGTGCCATGCAGCCACAGGCCATGCCTCCCCCAGCAAATCCCAACAACGAGGCCGCCAGCCAAACCAGCCCTCAAAAAGCAACAAAAAGTTGTTTGAAAACTCAGACATCGACAGATGGAATCGATGAAGAGGCAGATGGCGGGAAGAGCACTGGCAAAGAAGACGCAGACACAAACGCACCTGCCATGGCCACACGTATGAACATGTCAGGTGCTCTTCAACGCAAAATGTCGGAGCTCCAAGCTAGTGGCTGGAGACCGCCGGAAGAGTCATTCGATAGTGACGACGACTACGACGGCGTCGACATGATCAGCAACAGCGACGACGAAGAAAAGAGCATGAGAAAGGCCGAAGAGAAGCTGATGGCCCAGGATGAAGATGACGACGACGAGCACAACGCTGCTCTGGCACGAAGACTTAGTTTGTCCAGCCAAAACAGCAACCAAGCCGAGCTAGCTTACCTCGAATTCAACGACGACTACCTTTTGGCCGATGTCCCTTTCTCACAGCCTTGGCTCGACGCCGACGAGGTCATGGCTGCACCCGAGTTCTTCCGCGAGGGAAGCCCCCTGACCAGAACCGAGAGCGAACAGACAGTGCCCCCTCAGCGTCGTGTGCGCTTTGAGGAGAGAGCAGACATGTCTGATGAGACCGACTCGGACAATGACAGCGATTTCTTCCCCGATCTCTTCATCCAACAAGACCACCTCGATCCGCGCTTTAGACGCTTGATCGAGAAGGATGACGACCACGAGTTGTACCAGGACGACAGTAGCAATGCCGGCTCTGAGTGGGACTTTGAGGCCGACGAGATGAGAATGTTGCTCATGGAGGAGGAAGACGAGGAATCGGATTCGTCAGCAGGCTCCAGCGGCTACGAATGTATGTCTTGACCGCCTTGACCACTCTTGAGCACATCCAAGCTGACACTTAGTCCCTCGAAGCCGACGACGGTGACACGACCGACGAAGAACCCATGCCTCCCCCACCCAAGAGAGCTTCCACCGCACCCACAAGCCCCAGTAGCAACCTCGCCACTCCTCGTCCTGCCAACGCAAGCTCGACTCGCATCAGACTGCCCCTTCGCAAGAACAAGAACAAGCGCACTCCCACACAGCCCAAGATGGGAACATTCATCATCGACCCTCACCGCCCCGTTCTCACCATCGATGGCGTTGGTGTCTCGCAAAAGAGCACTCTGTGGCCTGCAAAGATTCAATCTGCTGCTGACAAGCAGTTGTGGGAGCGCATGCACATGCTGAGCAACACCAACAGTCGTGCTACTAGCCGTACCACCAGCCCTCGCCAGTCGGTTCAACTCACCCCCTCGGGCGAAAGCGACGCCATGAGCATTGGCGAGGAGAACGACTTTTTCGACTCTTTCGGCGCCCTTCGTACTGATCAAGTCATTGGTCCACCAGAAGCTTTTACTCCTTTTGTTGATGTCACTGCTTCTGGTGCTGTCATCCACGACTTCGGTGCTGCCCTTCCTGGTGCTGAAGCAGAGGAAGAGCAAGACCCCATGTGCTTCTTGAACTTTGACGATGACGATGATGAGGATCAAGACATGCCTGATGAGTCTGACCACGCCGCCTCGCCTACTACCCAGTCTTTTTCTTCCCAGGCCACCAACAATACATCTTCCCAATCTGGCGGCTTTGATTTGCTCGCCCATCTCGACCGTCACGGCGTCGTCGGCTCCTTCCGCCGCAACCAGCATTTCGCCAAAGCCGTTGGTTCTTTGCCCTCGCATCCTGCCCTCAGAGCTTCCATGTCAGAGACAAATGCCATGCAGACAGGTCGTCGTGCTGCAGCCAACACACCCATCACACCTCTGCGAAAGAAAAAGGCAAAGGGCGTTGGAGCACGCAACTCTCCCATGACCACTACAAGTCCTCTTACTAAGAGCCCCCCTCTCAAGAAGAAGGGGCCCGTTAGAGGCGGTTTCAGCCGTCGCTGATCACATCCCAAGCAACATGACTTATACATGTCAACATGACTTATGAAGCACACGGCAGGTATTATACCTTGGAGTACTGGTATCGTTTTTGCGCGTCAAGCGCCTCAAAAGCAACAACTCAAACCCCAAAGCAACAAAACAATCGTCTTTTACATCTTGCTTCTCCAAGACGCGATAGACTTGTGGCAGGCGTTTGCATGCTTTGCAATGTTTCGAGTATATTGTTCGAGTTTCGTCTTTTCGCTCCGTTATCGTGTTCGTTATCTTTTTCCTGCCCCTCTTCGTTTTTCTTCTATTGTTTCGGCCCCGGGTTTGTCCTTTTGCACTCACAGATACCTCAAACAGCAATTTGTTTCATGTCGACACATTCAGTGCTCGATCTGCTTTTCTTTGCTTTTTCGTTTTCACCAATCAACCTCTAGCATCTTGTTGCTCTTATTCTCGCTTGGTCTTCCAGATGGGATTTTGCACAGATGGCTATTTTGTCACTTTTGTTTTTGCTCAAAAAAATCTCTGCGTAGACGAAGTATTTCGATCAGAATGGAAGAATTTCAAAATCATGTTGCTTGCCTATTATACTGTGATATAACTTGTTGCCTTAAGCTATGCAAGAGTCTCTTGAACGAAACTCTTCGTGTAGTCGGTTGCGGTCTGATTGCGCCAGTCAGACCAGTCGTGGTTCAGCAGTCCCCAAGTCTCATCCTTGTCTTGATCGCCCTCACGAATATAGTAACTCCCAGACAAGACCCACTGCATCCAGCCACCGGGCCCTCCAGGCAAAGCAATCAAATACTCCCTCAAACACTGCGCATAAACACTTTCTTCGCCAGAAGTCTGATCAAACCCGAATTCCGTCAACACCACTGGCGCCGTATTGACAGCAGCAACATCACCTTCCATGGCATTATACCCCTGGTTCCTCAAACTACCCTCAATATCTCCACAATTTGTCGCGCTGTTGGCGTAATTGTGGAGTTCCCAGACGACTTTATTTGCGTATGCGTGATCGTGCAAAGAGAATTTTGTGCCGTTGCCGATGTCGTTGCCATTGATTATGGTGGCTAACTGGGTATCATAATTCAAGCCCGAGAAAAAAATTAATGGGAGGGCGGAAGCGGTGGATATGGCATCAGCGGCTGCAATCATGTTTTCGTACCAACTGATATAGTCATCGCCGACGCCGGTTGCAGTGGTGCGGAGTTCGTTGCGTAGAGACATGGAAGTGAAGGCTGGCCAAGAGGCAGCAGCGTGGGTGGCCATGAATGCTAACCCGCGTTTCCAGTTGAAGGTGTTGAAATAGGTGTCGTTGAACCAGGCGTTGCCGTCTGTATGGCTGCAGCACCATGAGCCTTTTGAGACGTGGTTGTCGAGGTGGATGTAGATTTGCTCAGTGTTTGCTTCGGCGGCGATGGCGTCAAAGACCTTTTGTTGCAACGTATCAGAGATCAACACTAAAATATCTAGGTTTTGGGGTTGACATACCTCTAGCCGAGTGGTGTTTTCAGTAAAGCTCGGGTTATTCAACAAGACTTGGTTCAAAACTTTGGTCCCGTTTGTCTCTCCTAGTGCTTGAATAAAGGCGGTTTTGAGACTGCTGTCTTTGTTTTCATAAATGTCGTCGATCATTTCAATGGCGTAGGTGAGTCTGATGACATTCATACCCAGATCCTTGATCTGTGACATGATTGTGCTGATGGATTGGTATTGTAGGCCTTCGGGGATCATGACGTCTGCAGCACCTGGCCAGTTGACTCCGGCATAAACGACTGTTTCGTTAAGGCTGTTCTTCATGTCGCGGCCCGAGGTGGTGAAGGGGGTATTTGGCCATGATGATGCGCGCGAGGTGATGGGGTTGGCTTGGGCGAGTATACCCAAAGCAGGTAGGAGAAGTGTAGGGACGTGCATTGTAGAAATGACACTGATGGACTGTGAGGATATACGCAGTAGAAGGAAACGAGATATTTATACACAGGCAAGGAAAGCCACAAGACCTACCTGCACCTCATAGTTGTTGGTCGTCTGCATCACGCATGTCCTTGACGATCATTCTCGTTAGAAACACGAGGCGACAAAGGCGTAGACGAGCAGATGCCTTCTGCAAGTGGACGGTAACAGAAAGCTACCCCTCGTGATAGACACATACCTCCGGCGTGCATTCTCCCGTCAAAGGAAGCAAGGCAAATGTGCATGTTAGTCACGGATAAATTGGCTGTTCGTTGTAGGGTGTCAATCTAGAAGATCGTCGTTCTCGCTGTTGCTGCATACGAAGGAAAATGCAACCTCGTTGAAGGCGGGGGAGATGAAGTCAGTTTTGGCACCTTCGGCCCTCGTGCAGCCGAACCTTGACAGCAACACCAGTGTGGTCCCATACCTCGAGCGAAAAGAACATATGCTATAGCAGCTCCTGTATCAGGTCGACCTTGGTGATTGCTTGCATTGTCGCTTGCGACAATGCGGGCACAAAAGTCGCCCAGAAAGCCTAGCTTTCACATCTTCCGTGGCGCAATTGGCTAGTGCGTTCGACTGTGACATGCGTTCTCAGAGGAGATGAAAGAGAGAGTGGCAGAAGACAAAAAATGCTCCCAGTGATGAGCGGAGATAAAAGACAAAAAGAAAGCTCTCCCGGACAGGCTTGAACTGTCAACCTCTCGATAGCCTATTTGATCGGATCAAATCTAACAGTCGAACGCGCTAGCCAATTGCGCCACGGAAGATGTGAAAGCTGGGCTTTCTGTGGCTGTTGGATGCGGAGGAGCTGACTAGTTTTTAATATAATCACGATTCCAATGTCAAATCGAATTTCCCGAACACCTGCGACAGCAAAATTCAGCACATCGGTTGACTGGATGATATGCTCGCGACATCAACAGCTTCCTGCTTTCCACCCTGGACAAAAAGAAAGTACAAGATCTTTGCATAATACAACTCTGTTTCACTCGTGTCCTCATGCTGAGACCGAAATCGGATCGGCCTTTCATTGAACCTGAGACGACTTTCTCACCTATCGCTGAACATTTTCGACACCTTTCTTATCAAAAGCGTTGCTGGAAAGTGTCAAGTCTCAATACCAAAGTGATCTATGGAGCATCAACCATTTCAACATCACCAGGGTGTGCTTTCTGAGCCCTTCTACGAGCCTCTTCTTGGGACCTCTTATGCTTGCCTCTAATGACCACGTCATCGTTATCTGCATCCTCTGTGTCGCTGGAATCGACTTCGTCAGCCATAATTGCGGCTACTATTGTGTCAGCTCTGCGGTCCTTGTCAGCCCGGTACGCAGCTAGTGACTTTGGACTCAGGCTTTGTTCCAGTGGATCAGGCACTTCAGAGAACTTGCGGTATTCCCTGATTCCCTTCTTCTTCTCTGGACGGCAGCGAGAGAGCCCGTATCTGGCAACCTCTTCATCCCAGAAGCTCTTCGTGAACAATTTCTTGCAGAAATCCATATGGACTGGGTATCGGGTATCCCATGTCACTGTCCAATCTCGAGGTTGGCCTCTTGGGTACGGCGTGGTGCGGTTTGTACCTGGGTAACGTACAATGTGCAAACCATAAGGTGCCGAACCATGTACAACTTCTCCGTTTGGCTCGACCCAACCGGCGAATATCATATTCTCGAGGTCGTAGCCAAGCTCGTTGTATGGAAGGTCGCGCAGAAACGGTTCTGGATCATTCTCGTGTCCTGGTTCCGTCAAGTGCTTCTGCCACCTACCCACAAAGTGGGCAAATTCATGCACGATGGTTACTGCGAGCATGTACCTGGTACGTATCCTTGCTGATGGCTCATCAGTACCGGGCGACCATGGCTGAGACCATCTTTGGGCTCCCCATCCGGGATCCTCGCGGAGTATCTGCAAATACTCTTCGTTGATGCAGATTACGCACATTTGGTATTTCTTGTTCCTGGGAACATGCAAAGTCAGGCTCATCTGCAACTTCCAAATTTGCTTGGTAGTAAGTGCTTACCACTTGGTCCAGCCATGACTATCCATCTCGGCAAACCCCAGCATGACTCCCTTTCTCAACGCCATCATCGCTAACAGAGCCTTCTCATAATCCTCCTTGACATGAACTACGTTGATGTCGTAATCCCACCGCTGGAATTCCTTGCCGTGAGTCTTTTCGAGGATGGGATCGTTTAATTTTGTATGATTGCCCATCAAGCCGGCGAAAAATGGTGTGATTGCCGGATCGTCCAAGATCCGAGAGGCCAGCTCTACAGAAGGCAAAATGGCGTTCCAGTCATCGTCATCAAGAGTTGAGTCCCATTGGCTGCGTTGCAGACACGGATGAATATGGATTGGTTCTGTCTGCTCTAGGTGTCCTTTCTGTCTGTCCAGGTTTCTCAGAATAGCTCCATGTCCATGAGCTCTTTTGAGCTCGCTGTTAGTTGGGTTTATGGGTGATGCGGTGCAGTTGATGTAGCCTTCGTCATTGAGGGCTTTCAGCGTGTACTTTGAGACTAGATTTCCCAATGCGATCGCCTCTGGGCCCGCTTTGAATGGACGCGGTCGCCCAGCTGGAAGTACCGTCGAAGCTGGGCGGATAACTCGAGGACCACGTTTGATCCTAGCCATTACTTCTGGAATTGATCTATGAAGTTGAAATTGCCTTGACGAAATTGTGGGCTCGATCACGGAGACCTTTCGCTTTGAAGTGTATGCAAAAGACATGGTTGCCGGATCCGGTGTTCACAAACTTGAGCCAAGATGACATAAAGACTAGAGTCCAGGTCTTTTCACAAATGTACCGATCGTTGGACAAAGAACGCTCAAAGGTTCAGGTTGTAACGAACTATACCACGGTCACTTCCTGCTGGATGCTTTCTTTGCCGTGCAATACGCTGTCTTCGACGCTAGCCAACATATCTCAAAGCTCGCGTCATGACGAAGTTGCAATTGATGAATGATACCGAGCCTATTGGGTGTAGAAGATGCGGCCATACATACAGGTTGATAGCATGAGTGACAACAAAGAAATGTGCCCTGATCCGATCGAGTGGCCCGGAAGATGCGCCAAGACTTCTGCCTCGTCCCTTCCCTCGGGACGAACACCGACTCTTTACTCCGAGTACACAAACATACATACACAAATCTGTCAGTCTCGAAGAAAGGACATCAAGCATCTCGAGTAACCGTCAGTCACCGGAGTCACCGTTCTTGGGTCGATTCAATATATTGTATACGCGCCGAGACACGAGTTCCATCACCAGCGCTTCGACGCGACTTCTGAGCAGGGCGCTAATTCAAGAAACTAAAAATGGCAATGCATAATACTGGACCTTGTTCTGACCATCCAATGGAAGATCGCCTGAGATGATGGTTGTTTGTGCGTCGCCTTGTATGGATATACTTTGCTGGAACCTTGCAGCCGCTGTCGAGTTGCCAGCGGCTACAGTATCACGACTGTCTTGCTGGCGGACAACTATAAAGTTGCATAAGGTAGGCCACAAACATTTACAGGTGTTTGTGACACTCCACTCTTTGATAATTCTTGTTTTTACTGTAGCAGGTTCTACAATCTTATTCACAACTATGGCCTCCGAGACCTTGTCACTCTTTCCTTCGCCTGTCTGCTCAATCCCTCCAAAGTCTTGTCTGAGACAAGCCGAGGACATTCACATGAGACGAAACACACCCTCACCTGTTCTAAGCTCGAAGCCATATCCTTCAGGAAAACTTCGGGGTCTCGCTCTACAGCTTACTCCCCAGATCTCCAAGGCCTCGTCTGTTCAATCACCCGAATCGATTGGAAAGTCATCTCTTTCGAGTCCTGTGTCAAGTCGCTTTCAAGAAGGCAGCATGTTGAGCTCTTCCCCACAGTCAGAGGCAGCTGCGAGCACTCGAAGAAGTCCAGCCGTTGCTATTCGCAAGATATCGATCGACACCACCTCTAGCGACACACGGTCCGACTTTTCAGGACCAACGCTTGTGCGGTCCAACAGTGATTCCTCAGCCCTCCCAAAAGTCGTGTCCCCTCCCATCAAGTCAATGTTTCTAGAGTACGACCCAAGTCTACCACTTTCGCAGCAGCGATACTACCCAACAGAAAATCTGCCTCGACCAAGTCTTGAGCGCAGTGCAAATTACCATCATCAGACTCTCGCAGACATACCGTCACCCACTTCGCCAACGCCTGCTGCAGGTCTCTCGCAGTTGCAAGCTCTTTGGAATGCTGCCAGTGGTCACAATGGAGTCTTTCATTCCGAGAAGATCAGGTTGACCATGCACCGAGATGAAATCGGAGCTGGCTCGACGGCGACTGAAGTGCGATTTGGGTCACGGGAAGGTCGCACTCTCTACTCGGTGTCTCCTTCAGATGCGTCAAACGAGCTCACGGTTCGCCGACATCATCCTGCTAGGACTGGCATTGTGCCTGTAGCTCAGTTGGACGTAGCTGCTCTACAGACAGATGCAAAGAGCGATACGACTATTTTCCCACAACAAGCAGCATTTCACGCACTGGAAGCAGTGGCCACGACGCATAGAGCCAATGCTATCGCACAATATGATCCTCGAGCATCGTCACCGCAAGCTGCACAATTAGCGTTCGATGCAGTGGCCGAGGCCAAAGCGCACGAGTCTTGTCAGCTTGTCAAGATCTCCAAAGGAGTCACTGCATATGGTGTTGAGGAGTATAGCTATGAGCTACGACACGCACGAGCAGGAATCTTTGCCATCTCGATTGATGGCGCGTTCGACTTTGCGACACGAAACAATGCAAAGATCTATTTGCACCAGCCGACGAGCTCAGAGAAGCCACTGGCCAAGCCTCCTAAGCTTGTTTGCTTGGACCTGAGTACAGAGACGCTGGAACTCGATGTGGCCTCGTTTCGAAGGCTACAGAGCAAGTACATGATTGACAGCACGATATGTGCGGTTCTGGCTGTTGGGTTCGCGGAAAGCAGACTAGCTGAAACCAAAGCAAAGGCAGAGACGTTTGCAGCACCGCCGCAGGGTTCGAAAAAGACTGACCAAGTTCAGAAGAAGGCAAAACCTAGCCGCTGGCGCCGAGGCAAGAAGAATAGCAAGGAAGTCGAGGATGAAAAGGAGAAGCTGCCAAGCGTGACTCGGGGTATATTGTTCTTGCTCGGGTTCTCGTTTGAGGCGATAGTATGGCTGCTCGGGTTGGGGGTCAAGGTGTTGAGTAAAGTTGTTGTTTGTGCCAGTGGCATTGTCAGCAAGAAGAAGTGAGATAGCCAGTAGTAATACAGATCGAATACGGATGAATACGAAGCATGATACGTTGGAGTGGAACAGGATTCTGGATGCGGCGGGAGCTGACGCACCCCCTTCCCCATCTTGGCCCCAAGACTGATAAGTGATGAGGTGCCACTTGGATTAACAATGCTCTTCTGCCAGCACAAGACGACCAACGAGCCGGGGTGAAAGGTCTGGATTGTAATCAACAGAATGATCTCATAATAAAACCAGAGTCACTCCTTTGCATGCCCGCCACAGGCAAACACGCCGCAAGTCGCACCTCTCCCCCGAATCGCCGACGCCATGAGCGGCGAGGACCCCTACAAGAAATATGCCCATCTCCCTATTCCCTCGTATGAAGAGGCCACATCTTCGCGACCTTCATCTTCCAATACTGTCAACGAGACAAGCGACGACACAGAGCGACAAGGCCTACTAGGGAGACAATCCAACCAACCAGCCCGCAATGGCGCATACCGAGCACCCACGGCCGAGTCACCGCGCCCGAGCGAGGACAGCGATCTGTATTTGCCAGAGGTCAACGGCGAAAGCGATGACGACGAAGAAGCCGCTGTACGGCGAGACATGGAAGAGATGGAAATACTCGAGCCCGAATCAGCCACAAGTCGGCGGCGAGGTCAACTATTTGGCAAACTCTCGCAGACTTGGAGCAGCCTACCCTCGTTCCGCCGCTTCTCAATGCCCAGGTTCTCGTCGCTCCGTCAGCGCCTGCCTACCGTACCCGAAGAGTTTCGTCTCAGCTTGCCTGTCATTGCCCGCCTGTTTGGTCTCTTCACCATCGCCGCTCTGATCTACGTTCTCTTTGCCCTGGATGTTATACCCAATGCTGGTCACATGGCCCAGCATTACGATCCGGAAAGCGTGCGTGCCAGAGTACAAGAGCAGGCTTCATTGTCTCCGAATCGCATCGCCGAATACCTCGAGTACATTACCTCGTACGACCACGTCGCTGGCACCGAAGGTGACTTCTTCTTGGCCGAATGGGTCCAGGAAAATTGGCTTGCTCAACACTTGGACGATGTCAGGATGCACGAATATTTTGTCTACATGAATTACCCCGAACCAGGGGGTCGCAATGTCGAGATTGTGTCTCCGCCAGACAGGAGGTGGACTGCTTTGCTCGAGGAAGAGTCGGTCTTTAAGGATTCGGGCAGGGAGAAGCAACAGACACTGAATTGGCATGGCTATTCCAAGAATGGTAACGTCACTGGTCATCTTGTCTATGCCAATGGAGGCTCGCGTGAGGACTTCCAGCGTCTCAAGGACATGGGTGTGGATTTGAAAGGAGCTATCGTCTTGGTGCGATATTACCACACCGAAGCAGACCGCGGCATGAAGGTCAAGGCTGCTGAGATGGCTGGAGCCGCTGGATGCCTCATCTACTCGGACCCCAAGGAGGATGGTTTTCTGAAAGGCGCCGTCATGCCTGATGGCCCTTGGAGACCACGCGATGCTGTTCAACGAGGATCTGTCGCTCTCTCCAGTCTAGTCATCGGAGATCCTCTCACGCCTGGCCATGCCTCACACGAGGACACCAAACATCAGGATATCAATGGTAACATCACTGGACTTCCACAAATACCCAGCTTACCTTTGGCGTGGAGAGATGCGCAGCACCTGTTACAAGCCATCAGAGGACACGGTCAAAAGGTGCCCTCCAGCGACTGGGAAGGCGGTGTGCCTGATGTCGAATGGTGGACTGGCGACACCAACTCCCCCGTGGTACGCCTTGTCAACAACAACTTCCACACTGCCAAACAACGCATCTGGAACGTGCATGGCTTAGTTCAAGGCATGGAGACACCAGGCAAGAAACTCATCGTTGGTTCCCACCGCGATGCTTGGTGCTTTGGCAGCGTCGACTCAGGAAGTTCTCAAGCCGTTCTTATGGAAGTCGTTACCATCTTCGGCGACCTCATAAAACTCGGCTGGCGACCGCTCCGCTCCATCGAATTTGTTTCGTGGGACGCCGAAGAGTACAATTTTGTCGGGTCGACTGAATTTGTTGAAGACAATATGGATTACCTCCGCAAGAACGGTGTAGGCTATTTGAACGTCGATGTAGGAGTCTCTGGCCCGAACTTCAGAGTCGCTGGATCGCCGTTGTACAAGAAAGCTCTTATGCATGTCCTCGACCGTGTTACCGATCCGTACAAGAACGTCACTCTGCGCCAGCTCTACGACGAGCGAAACCAAAAGATTGATGGTCTGGGTGCAGGTTCCGACTATGTGCCTTTCCAATACATGTCTGGTACCTCATCTCTCGACTTTGGGTTCGAAAGCGATGACGGTGAACAAGGATACCCGTACCACTCTTGCTACGAAACATTTGAATGGATGACCAAATACGGAGACCCAGAGTTTCAGTACCACAAGACACTAGCCACAGTATGGGCACTCTTGATTCTGGAAATTGCAGATCGACCAATCATCCCCTTTGACCTCAACGACTATGCCGCCGCCATGACACCCATCATTGACGACTTGGAAAAGGACGCCAAAAACACGGCTGCAAAGCTCAAGACTGATCTCGGCGGTATGCCGTTCAGTGTGCAGCCACTGAGAGAAGCAGTAGATGTGTTTGTGGCCAAAGCAAAACAATTCCACGAATTCGACGACATTTGGGCGAGTAAAGTGCTCGCAGGCAGCGGCGGCTTCGAAACCAACGCCTATGCCCTCAAACGCATCGAGCACAACTCCCGTGTCGCAAACTTCGAAACCGAGCTCCTTGACTTGCCGACAACTGGAGAAGCAGCTCCCTATGGTGTAAGTTTATTCCTCCTCCTCTTCTCCCTTCTCATCCCCAAAATTTGCGGAAAGTGCCAATACTGATGAGGTACAAAAATATAGGTTCCAGGGAGAGAACAGTATAAACATGTCCTCTTTGGCCCACAGCTCTGGGATGGGTATGCGGCTGCTTATTTCCCTGCTGTTAGAGATGCCATGCAAGAAGGGAGATGGCTGGATGCGCAAGGGCAGCTCTTACGCGCGGCTAGGATATTGAGACAGGCTGCCGAGAAGTTGGTTGCGTAAGTAGTTTTGGATCAAAAAGTGTCTTTCTTTTTTCTTCTTGTGTGCATACTCTTTTTTCTTCTTGCGACTCTGTTGATCGACTTGGGGTTGTAGAATCATGGCATCTTTCTTTTGCATGGGAGTTGTTGGGTTTCTGAATAGAAACAGTATGTATTAATTACATCATTACCTCTCTTTCTACCTTGTATTGCACGTCTCCTTACGTGAGGATTGAAGGGGTAAATTAGGTGTGCTACTCGTGTTCAATTAACAGGGGCCTTCTCAGGGGCAAAAACTTGAGACCTCTGTCTCCTTTTCAAGTGCTTTGATGGTCATTAAGTTGGTTATCTGCAGAGTCTCAGCCATACTCATCAGTCCTTGGGTGTGCAGGGGATGGTTTATAGGGATGTCGGATATGTGGACCTATAGAGGTGCTTACAGTGCTTACGGTGCGTAGTGCTAGCGAAAATATTGCATGATCCCGGACCGTAAACTTTCCGTCTCTACGAACTTGATCGATAGATTCAGGGACCGGCCAGTGAAGCTCTTGGTCAAAAGGTGTAAATCTACTTCTGATGTGAGGAGTCTGGGTGAAGAAGGGCTTTATAGTGATGAGGAAAGCTTGGTCGATTCTTGTTTTCCTCACTGGAAATGTCCGAGCTTGCCTTCGTGATCTTTACGTCCTTTCCATCTCCTTTCCATGGTACGGCGAGAGCAGTGCAAAGACCTTTGGATCGAACCATGTGGGTTCAAGTAGTGACTAACGTTGATTTCTGCCATGTCCGAGATTTGTTCATATTTGGTGTTTTGATCTGCTTTGTAATTTATCATTTGCTTTGTAATTTATCATTTGCTTTGTAACATTCTAGTGTCAATTTAGTAATTGAGATCATATATTCTCACGGTCCAGTAACCTTTCCTTGTCACTATGGCAGTCCCTCAGCCCATCAGAACCATGTATCTTGGCTTCTGTCCTCGTAAGTCCTCATACCGGAGTTAGAACGCGAAGAATGCAGGACGCGGCTAAGAGGTCGATGATAGGTTGTTCTACAAAGTGGATCCCTTTCTTGGTCTCTGTGTGGTTTATAGGACGGATGGACTACAAGAAGGGTGAAGTACGATGCTTGGAGGCGGAAATATAGATTGTCTTGTCGCTGTTTGAGGTTTACATTCAGTACGAGTTGATTTCCATGCAATAGCATCACTTTGGCATAAAACAAAAGATTGTATCAATGCAGGGAGTAATTCAGAATACTGGGGTTGGCAAAGGGAGAGTATGGATCCAAGCGTGGATTTCTGTAGGCATGAACTTTACATCTTTTGATATTGTAATTTTTCACCGGGGATCTAGAAAAGGTAGAGGTAGAAAGCGAGGTTGTATTCAAAGGAAAAAGACGAAGATTTGATTGTAATAATGGGCTGTCATCTGCTGCTATCCTTTGTTCCCGATTGATCGTCCATGTCATGGCTTGACTTGTCGCGCCTTACGATCAATGGACGCGAGGGTCCCACGAGCTTTGAATTTAGTGATGTTTAGTATGCTGCACAGCTAATGAGTCACTCTTACTACATTCTCCATCAGTCAGTTGCAATTCATAGTCTCCGACATCTCCAGCGTGACTTTACTCGGTCTTTTCGACTATTAAGAGTTAAGACAGTGTTTCTGGAAGACATTACAAGCAGTGACTTTGAGCAGGAGACGCAAGGCTTCGACGACAGTGTTTGAGTCTTGTCTAGTGCCACTAGCGAGTTCGCCGCCAGGTCTCTAGCGGATGGCGCTCCATCCTGGGTTGGCATATGGAGTCGCGATGATGGGGTCAGTCAGATCGGGGTCAGATACACGCAAGTTGGCGGGACAGATTCATCAGTACTATGAGTATGCCTTGTAACGATTAAGATGCTTACCGAGGATCTAGGCACGCAGACCCAAGATGGTGGATCCATTGGGTTGAGAAGACATGATATTCTTGCTTGAGACTTGAAGTTCGTGTATATGGTGAGGAAAAGGAAAAGGTCCAGGTTAAGAGCCATGAATCATAGAATTGATTCGAGAGTGTGGAAGAAGTTAAGTTCGTGGTAGAGAAAGAAGGCTCGTCGGTCGTTTAGGCGGTGTGAGCAAACAACTGACGGACCAAGCAATTTTGCCATATGTAAATGGAGAGAAGGTTCTTCAAACATGGTAACCATTGTATAGAGGATACATCTCTATGCTTCTAACTGAAAGCAAAGTCTGAGAATTATTGATGGCCACATGGAAGATAGACGGCAAAGTTTGATTGTCGAAGCCATGCTAGCGGTAAATATATGCCTTTAACATCAATTATGGTCTGTCATATTACCGTCCATAAGGTATCCTGGAGATCCTTGCAAGGGATCTAGAGGATTCGTGAAAGCGCAATGGTTCACTGGACAACAAAAAATTTCAAATTAACTAATCATCAATTTGTACAAGCAAAATTACCCCCTTTGACCCCGAGCCGAGTGACATATCAACTGTCCTTAGTACTTGTGCTGTACTGCCATTCCCACTCCAGAAAACCCCCGTCGATATTACGCATAAAAACTCCTGGGATATCTTGATATTGCTAACACACCCGTTAGTCACACATTTCCAGATCTTTGAGCAAAATCAGATACCTACCAAACCGAAAAATTCCAGAAAACAGTCTTATGTCGTCTCAAGAAGCCCCACTCCACTTCTGCACATTCAACTTCTCGCCAATCGCACCAGCGGTAAGCTCAAGCAACTTGCGCAAAGCACCGACTACGTTCTTTTCTTCATAGCCAAGGGTCGAGTAGATGGGTTGGCCCTTGTCGGCAAACACAACTGCAGTCCACTTTTTTGCTGTGTGGCAGGTAGCGATGGCGGGGTCCTTGGACTCGGGCTTGAGGACGCGAAGGTTGGCTTTAGGTGTGTTGTTAGTTGCTGGGTTCTTGGTTGTTGACATAGCATGGAAAAGTTGTACCGAGGATTTGGGCGTGTAGGCCTGAGATGGCGACTTCTTCGGTTGGGTCGAACATGATTTTTGTGTTTGAGATTATGGTATGGTGTGAAATCTAGAGAGACAGTCGAGGCGTTTCGTGCTTTGAGAACGAGTGGCGTGAAAAGAGTGACGCGAAGATAGTGATGTGAAAGGAGTGTTGTTGAGAGAATGAATGATGAATGAAGAATTCGAAAAAGTAGAACCATGGAGGTACATAAAGTACTTCCAGAAGCACCTACAAGTGGAGCGTTTGGATGGTAACAACTCTTAGGCCAGCCAAAGAGTTTGGAAAGGTCTACGGTAAAGTGCAAAAGGGACCATCAAGGCAGACACAGCCACCCTAAGAACATGGACAGGTGCTTCAGACGAAGGAAGTATGTGAGTGAAGCAGCGACTGGAAACGCTTTGCTGATGCTTCAGGCGGTCAATCCTGTTTCACCGACTCTCCTAGTGCGTATGGTCATGTTTCTTGTGTGTGGCTTGGTCGACACGTATGCGGACATGAGAAAAACGGAACATGAGAGGGATCAAATCCAGTGGTATCAGGTCGACAAGCACTTGAATCAGAGATGGAAGAAAGTGTGAGAATCTAGCTGCGAAGAAGGACGTGTGGGAGGCCTCGAACGCTTGGCGCAGCAGAGGACCACGGTTCGAATCGGACACCTAACTTGGACGATTGTTTCTGTCTCATGTTCTCATGGATAAGTTGTGTGCAAGTAGAAAAGAACAAATAGATTGTAGTGTTGTTCGAACATTGGTGTCTTGCCGCGAGTGACTCAATTCTCAGATACGCGACAAGATTTTCTAGGTGCAAGACAATGGGCAGCAGGTGCAATGCGGTCACGATGAGAATGGCTCGACATTGAACTGTAAACTAAGCAACGTGCATTCATGACTGTTGTCCGTTTCAGATATCGTCGTCAGTTTCAGCAAGTGTTGCCTAAGCCTGTGTTAAACACCACTTTCTCTGCCATTTTTGGTTTTCCATCTTCTTCTTCGATAGAATTCTACTCGCATACTTGCCATACTCACAAATGACCTCCTCTTAGTTGATGCACTCGAGCAAAGAGATCAATGCGGTCTCGTGGTCTCTTTGTTTTCGTGCCACTTGATGTGAGGAATATGAAGAGTTTGGTTTGAATGAATATTATAGTAAAGGAAGTGTATAACCATCTAGTAGAAGCGGGATACTTGCAGCCAAATCTTTTGTACATTGTAAACAAACGCCATCGCTATTGACATGTTATATGTTGTGTTGCTTTGTGTTCCTCCTTACTCAATCCGCAGCTTTCATCCTTTGTGAAGGAGAACAAGTGCGGATGTCGAGTATCATCGAGAGTGTGATCGATTATTAGTTGCCGAACATGGACTGAACCATCTCGCCGCCACGGATGGCAAGGACGGAAAGGAGAGAGTCACTCAGCTGTAGAATCACTGTCAGTAAGCAGCTCATGGCAGAGGGATGATCGAAACACTTACACCATGGGTACCCTCGTTACAACCTTGCAACCAGACGCCAGAATCCTCGGCTACTGCGCCCTCCTCGAACTGAACCTTGTAATCGCGGTTGACAGTCCACTTCTGACCAGGCTTGTCACCACCAGGCATCATGGGCCTGACCTTGGACAACAACTGCTCATGGTGATCTCTTCTGTATCCGCTAGCAATCATGACCAAATCCACATCCAGAGACTCCTTGGTCGAGCTCTGAGTGCGACATCTGTAATTTGCAGTGTCGTTTCTGATGTGTAGACGCACGCGGTCGTTGGGCAACTCGGTCACGGACTCGACTTCGCGGTAGTTGAGCAGGCTTTGGGGCCAGTTTGCTTCGTCGTCGCCGTGGACGAGGCGTTGAGTGTAGAGGCAGTCGTACATGTGTTCCAACAACTCGAGGCGGACGACGCCGTAGTTGGTGGCCTTGTCCATCTTGATGGCGGCGGCGCGGATAGCTGGGTCTTGGCTAAAGGTGTCGTCGGTGCGTTCGGGGTCAAAAACTTCGTTGACGAATGGCGAGTCATCCGAAGGTCTCAGAGCGGCACCTCTGATCAGGAGGTAGGCTTTGGAGTTGGGGAATTGGCTGGGGAGGTTCATGAAAATCTCGGCAGCTGACTGGCCAGAGCCAATGACGGCAATCTTGAGGGGAGCGTCACGGTCGCGGAAGATGCGGGAAGAGAGAGTCCAGTACTGAGACGAGTGGATGACACGAGGGTGGTGTTGAGGGAAGGCCTCGGGGATCCTGGGGTGACCGCCTACAGCAACGACGACACGTTTCGTGCGGCGGAAGCTGAGTTCGTTTGTGTGGATGTTGCGAGATGTGATTGTCCATGTTGTGACACCTCCTGCACTCTTGGCCTGAGTGTCAGGCGAGATATCGACCACCTCTTGACTATATGAAACCAGCTTCTGGAACCAGCCGGCGCACCAGCGGAGGTAGTCCTCAAACTCAATGCGGCGCGGCAGGAAGGTGCTGAGGTTTGTGAACTGCACCAGACGGTCGTTCTCGTGCAAGTAGTTGAGGAAGGTGAACTCGCTGCGAGGGTTGCGCATCGTCGCCATGTCCTTGATGAACGAGATCTGCATCTTTGCTCCAGGAATCTGCATGCCGGCGTGCCATGCAAAGTGCTCTTGTCTCTCGAGGAAGGCGACCTTGGGCTGTTTTCTGAGCTGTGGTAGCTGCTTGCCCGTCTGCTTGGTCGAGTCGTGGAGGGCGACTGCGATGGCTAGCGAGGCAGGACCGAAGCCTACGCAGATTACATCGTGTACTTCGTTCTGTGGTGTCGATTGCAGATGTGTTTGGAATCTGGAGCCAATGCGTTCTGGGACGCTCTCGAGACCCATTTCGGGCGTGTCGGCGTGAGGTGCCATTGTATCGTCTGTCGTTGCTTCTTTAACTCGTGTCAGTCGGGACATGTGGTGCTTCTCGTTTTGCGTGGGTTGTTGGCTTGAATATGCATAAACGGTATGCGTCAAGTAGTCGTCGTGATTATTTGCAAAGGCAAGAGATGAAGTCACTCAGCCAGGGGAAGCGTGCATGAGAAGTTTCCGTACCTGACTTGCGATCGTATTATTTCCAATACCGAAAAAGTATATCCACGCAATCTTCAACCTTCGACCTGATGTATGACGACAGGATCGTTTTTCGGACACAAGGAACAAGTGAAACAACGAGGCACGAGGGAGAGGAAAGAATGTCGCCGACAGAGGTCCATTGGTTCTACATATCCATACTCGAGTAGCCTGATTTTCCGCCCTTCTCGTCGCAAGCTCGGTCGAGCAGGGCAAAAAGCAGGGACATGTCATGTTGGCTTTCGCGCCGTCAGTGCTGCAAAGCTTCTGCCACGGGCAAGACCATCACGGTCGCTTGGCGCGGCATCGCGTGGGAACGGCGACGTGAAAATTCTGCATCTAATCTGATGAAACCTAGTCTAATCAGATCATCCATGACTGATCAAGGATCAATTCGCGAGCTACGACCCTACACAGCGGGGCACCACCACCATCGTCCAAACCACGGACCGCTCGCTAGCTGCAGCGCGCCCTGGCCGTTCGTCTTGTCACGAGAATGAAAGCGATGCGTTGTCATGACCCTCGTTGGCTTCTTCGGCAATTTCGAAAGATGCGTCTATCGATGGCTGTACCCTGCGGTCGATTGGCCCAGGAAGCCAGACAACAGGGTCAAACCCACCCATCCCCTACGCCTTGAACATGATTCTTCACACCACCATTGATTGTCGTCGCCAGCGATGCTCGCCGTCATCGGAGCCCACGACCGCGTACCCTCAATTCAACACGAACCGGTGGCGCCCGAAGTAAAGTTATCAGATCCGCTTTCAATCAACGCACAGACTGTGAGCCATCTGCCATCAATCTGTCCCACCATGCCATTATTGCCGACACATCTCGCGTCTCGTTGTTTCTGTTGGGACTCTAGTCGAACACATGCATCGTCTCGTACGAGAGGTCGTCGGCCATGGCCTGCCTCGTGTCCAACGCGAAGGAAGTCAAGTCTTCGAAATGCATAGATGTAACACCGCTATATTTCTGATTCAAATGACACCTGCCTGATCTTCGGATCGCTTTTGATCCTTCCAGAACTCCTCGCTAATAGCTTTGACCGAAACAAAAGACTTGGAAATGCAACCTGTAGACTCTTGTGACCAACAAGAGAAATTGAGACGAGACCGCTATACCTATGCCAGTGTCTGCGCCTTGACCATACTCGCATACAATCCTCCTTGAGCAACAAGCTCAGCATGGCTTCCAACTTCCAATACACGTCCATCGTCAAACACGAATATCCTGTCAGCATTTTGCACCGTGGACAGTCTATGTGCGACCACGATCGTAGTCCTGTCTACACTGGCGCCGTCAACAGCTTCTTTGATCTGTTGCTCGGAATGCGCATCCAGAGCCGAGGTATACTCATCGAGAAGAAGTACTTCCGGCGATCTGATCAGTGCTCTGGCAACGGCAATCCGCTGCTTCTGTCCACCCGACAATTTCGAACCATTGGTTCCGCATTCTGTGCTATAGCCTTCTGGCAGACTCATGACGAATTCGTGGATCCCACACTTTGTGCAAATTTTCTCAATGTCGGCTTGCGACACGGATTGACCTGGCGCTGCACCCAAACCGATGTTGTATGAGATGGAGCCAGGGAAGAGATCTGGTTCTTGGGGTACTAGCCCCAACCGGCCTCTGTGTTGTGAAACGGCGACCTCGCGAATGTCCTGTCCGTCTAGCAGAACACTGCCAGTCGTGGGATCGTAGAAGCGTTGTAAGAGTGAGAGGATAGTCGACTTGCCTGCTCCGCTGGGGCCGACGAGCGCAATAAACTCTCCTGGCTTGATGGAGATGTTGACATTTTGCAATGCTGGATGCTGAGGTTTGGATGGATAGCACAAACTGACGTTCTTGAACTCGATCCAGCCTCCTGAAGATGGATCTGCCTTGTCAGACAAAGTCGGGATAGAACCAGTAGAGCTTGGTGAAAGTCCTGGTTTCTTGGTGTCGCCGTCTACGATCGAAGGTTGCTGGTCGTGAAGCCCAAAGACATTGCGAGCAGCCGCTCCAGCGCGCGACATCTCTGGAGATAAGCTGAAAATTTGACCAGCACTCTGTGCAGAGAATAGAAGTGCAGGCAGGACAATGAAAAAGTCCAATTGATCGTAGGTGCCGTTCCTTACTTGTCGAGCTCCCCACCAGTAGGCAAGAGCATAAACGAAGTAGGTAATCGAGAAGCTCAAAGCGAGCAAGGTGTTTGATATGAGGGTAAATCGAATACCCTTCTCATAAGGCTCTTTAACAGCTGCATTGAACGCTCGAGACACCCCGCGCTCTCTGCCTAGAGAAGCAATGGTTCGGATGCCTCTGCATGCCTCGGCAGCTATGGAAGCAGCATCATTGTATGCAGACCTGTGTCTGCTTTCCGCAAGAGCGAGGACCCGTAGCCTGACGTAGCCAGCCATCACCATGACAGGAACAGCAGCTAACAAAACAACAGCAATTTTCCAAGCTACGACATGAGCAAGGATGATTCCACCAGTGACAGAGACGCATACTGTAAAGATGGTACCGATAGCCACTCCAGATAAACAAGCAAGCTGACCCGCATCTGAGTTGAGACTGCTCATGAGCGAAGATACCGACTGACCAGAGAACCACTGCATATCCTGTCGTAGAATGCTGGCAAGGGAGATGTGTTGGACTTTGGCCACAAAGTGCGAAGAGACGACACCAAAGCAGCATCCATTGCCAGCGTAGGAGAAGAAGGCTATCAGTGCTATGATGAAAAACATGAGCGAGAAGAAGTCTGCTCGATCGCGGAAGTTTGGACTTTCTAGGTCGTTCAGCACAGAGATGAGATTACCAAATACGATGGCTTCGCCGAGGATAATGCCGCCGGATATGATGGAGGCAGTAAGACCCAAAGCAACGATCGGAGAGTCGGATCTGGCTAGCCTGAGGCACCTTAGAAGGAGCTTCCAGACCCCAGCCTTCTTGGCTGGTGTGGCAGTCTTCTTCGCTTCAGGTGTCGTAGTCTCGGAGCCAGTAGAGGCGGACATGTTCTCAGACTTTGACTTTTGACGTATCGTTGTCTGGCTGGTTGCCGGAGAAACCTCTCCAGACGATTCATCCGAGTCATTGAGTTGTTGAGCCTGGATGAGATTGTTGTAGGCGCCTCCCAGTTGCATGAGCTCGTCGTGATTGCCTTGCTCAACAACTTTGCCTGCACCCATAAGCACAATGTTTGGCGAGTCTGACACAGTAGAGAGTCGATGAGCTACCATGACCACTGTTGTACCTGCTGCCGCCACACCTTTTACGGCCTCCATGATAAGTCCCTCGCTATTTGCGTCAAGAGCCGCAGTTGGCTCATCAAGCAGAAGCAGAGAAGGTCTTTTGACTAAAGCTCTGGCCAAGCAAATCCTCTGGGTTTGACCGCCCGAAAGTTGCGTGTAGCCGCCATTGCCGACACGAGTATGAATACCTTGTGGCAAGAAGTCGATGAAGTCCAAATTGGCAGCTTTAGCGGCCTCTGTGCACCTCTCTAGAACTGCCTCCTTTGATAGTGAATGTTCACCAAGCCCATAACTTATGTTTTCAAGAACTGAGCCGGAGAACAGAACAGAGTCTTGGTCAACCAAAGCTGTATATTTCCTCAGACTTCTCACGTTGAAGGCCTTGATATCGTGACTTCCGATTGTCAGTTGGCCAGATGATATGTCGTAAAGTCGTAAGAGTAGAGACACAAGAGTGCTTTTGCCACAGCCACTTGTACCGACGATGGCGTTCATCTGTCCAGCTTTGAGAACGAGATTGAGTCCATCCAGGGCACGAGCTGATGTTCTCGCAGGATACACAAACGTAACTTCTCGGAAGATCAGATCGGCTTTCATGTCGTCCTCGGTGGCTTCTTGTCCGTTTTCGGAGTAGACATTGATCTCTGATTGTGGCTGGTTGAGAATCTCGTAGATACCTTCACCAGCAGCTGCAGCACTAGCAAAGCAGCCTAGGAACGGTCCAAACTGGCCAACGACGAATGATGCATCTATGATCAAGAACACCACTGCATATACGGTACCAGCGTTGTTCGTGCCAGATTCTGCGGCCAGTCTTGACCCTTCCCAAAAAGCAAGCGCATTGGCACTGTAAGCCGTGAAGTATACCAAGCCAAGCATGAGTGCAGCAGAGACGGATTTCCTGACAGCGTATCTCGCAGATAGTTTGAGGAGACGGTAATGTTCTTTGCTGAGATTTTCGGCCATTCCAAAAGCTTGCACAACCTTGACAGCATGTATAGCGCTCTCGGCAATCCTTCCAGCAGCCTCGGTATACTGGGTTGCTGCTTTCGTATACTTTGCGATTCGCGATGACCCGAAGACAACGATCAAGGTCATGACAGGTATGACGGCGGCAAAAAGAATTCCAGTAAGCTTGGCGTTCAAGATGAAGCCGACGACGAAGGCAGCGACGAAGTAGCTGATTGACTGGATAAAAATTCCGACTTTCTCAGATGTGCCTATCTGGATTGCTTCAATCTTCTCGGTCAAAAGATTCGTGATATCTGGATCATTGACATCAAAGTATGCTTGTTCGAGACCAAGCAGGCGCTCGACGAGAGTTTCCCGGAATCGGCGTGATATTCTTTCTCCTGTCAATCCCCAAGCAATTGCGTACCCAGTGGTAACGATGAAATAACCACAAGCGACGCCAATAAGTTGGTATAGCCTGTCGAGCAAGACGTCTTCCGGAGGGGGGAACGAGGTAATAATCTGCCCGAATATGTAACCAATGATGGGCAGGGGAGTACCAGCAGCTATCGCCAAGAGTATGCCGGTCCATAAGATGGCTCTCGATTGTGCGTCGTTGACCAATTTGAATAGATCCAGATAAGAACTCTTGAATGGGTTCTTGCCAAGGAGTTGCTGGATCCATTTCCGAGAGACGTAGACAAATTCGGTATGCCATGATCGTGGTTGAGCGGAATTCATGGTCGTGGTTTCGAAGTTGTGCTCCGCTTCGGCGTGTGCTATCGAAGGTCGAGAATGTCCATGGTCAGATGAAACCGTCCGTCCGCCATTGGCAGGGGACATCGTGGTTTGGAATACTCTTGGAGATATGTATTGCTTCCAGAAGATGCAGGCAAGATGATGTTTTCAGCCAGAACTTGCAGAGGCTTTTCTGGTACCAAAGTTCTTTTTGCTTTGAAGAAGTTACCTTAAACTTCAAGCCTCAAAATTCTCCGTAATCGTAAAGTGACAACACCTCAGAGAATACGTCCAACACGTGGCATGATCAGGAGGACCTTGCAGTCATTATGGCAAAGAAGAACTTTTCTGGACAGACCACCAGACAATATGCAGTCGAGGGGTGTTGAGCCTTGATACCCGAGGCTCCCTGGGCACACCCACGCTGTACTTGCCTTGCCCATGGTGCTGTCCGACGATCACATACAGCTTCGGCAAGTCGGAAGATATTGTGACGCGTAAAGGCGGCGGCTCAGCAGATGTGTCAGAGAAAAGACAGTGACATATTCTCAACTGTCAACCATTGGGCTAAAAGAAGCGTTGAAGCATCGCTGGCCACTGGAAGCGTGGTTTTGGTGACGGTGAGCAGCCGAGACAGGCTATGAGATGCGCACGAGCTGATCCTGTCGTCAGTGGCTGACTGATCGTCATATCTTTAGATTATCATTATCAGATTGAACAGCTGAGAATCAGATAAGTTTCTGCCCAAGTGATTGGCACCTCAACATGAGCATGGTATCCCTGTAAAAGTCTTGTCGCTGGAAAAATTAGACGACTCCATAAGCGCAACGCGACAGAGAAGGCGCGTCCCTTGAGTGATTTTTTGTCCATCTTCTTGCTGCGAATCTGCGATGCGGAGATCCATTTGCCATTTGAATTTGGTCCACACAGCCTTATTAGTGACTTGCCGTTTGCCGGCACAAGATTCGTTCGTTCAAGACCAAATTTTCAGATTTGACGAGTACATCATGACTGCTCCGATAGACCCAGCTCGCTGCCAGAAATTGTCATCAACCATCCGCACGTGCGAGGAACAGTTGCAAGTGAGAAGTTGCCCGCCGACCTCGGCATGTTCCTTCATCAGCAACTGCCAACAGCGCGCGAACGCTGCCCTAAGCTCGCTAGTGCCAGGCTTAATCTGGTCGCGATGGAAGTCGTCAGTCTCTCGATCGCCGCCCGATTTTTCCTCGTATAGATTTCGCGTGACTGCACGAGTCGACATGGTCTAACACTTGTATAGCATGTCGCCGCTGAAACAAGAACCCATGCAAAGTTGACTCGCAGCAAATTCTTTGTGTTGATTTACACTGCAGGTTCTCACTGGATCTGTTGTTTGCCCTTTCGATCTTGACTTGGTATGACAAGCACGTCTGATGTCTGGCCTCTGAATTCTACCATAAAGTCACGAATCACGACTTACACACTTAATCCATAATATGCCGGCACGAATTCTTTCGACCGGCGAACCAACACTCAAAATGGACGAGGCTCTTTCTATACTCAATCCCGTGCCCATCAAATTGGAAGGTCCCGGGCTACTTCACGAACTTATATCAGGTTCTGAAACTCCTGGAACTGCTCTGGAATACCTGGACGCAGATAGTCAGACGAGCACATTATCGTACTCGGATTTGCACAAAAGGTCAGAGCATCTAGCATGGCGGTTGACCCAAGTCAGTTGCAAGGTCTCGCAGAAGGGCCTTGGAATTGTGCCCATTTACATACCGCAATGCACACATCTGTACATTTCGCAACTGGCCATCCTCAAATCAGGAGCTGCATTCTGTCCTCTGAATTTGGACGTACCAGAAGAAAGATTAAAGTTCATATTGAAGGACACTTCGGCTAGCATTCTTCTAACGACTACTGCTATGCGCCCAAAACTTCCGGACCTGCAGGATGTCGCTATCATTGCCGTGGACGACGAACAATGCGAACTCAATTTCGACAGCGGAGACTCAGAAATGCTCGGAGATAAGATGACACGTCCCGACACTTCTTCTCTCGCCTACATCATGTACACCTCGGGCAGTACTGGGCTCCCAAAGGCAGTCTGTCTGTCGCATCAGGCTGTGACGCAGTCTCTGCTGGCTCATGATCGGTTCATTCCAAGTTTTTCCAGATTCCTCCAGTTTGCAAGCCCAACGTTCGATGTTAGTGTGTTCGAGATATTCTTTCCTTGGTATCGTGGATCTACACTTGTCTCCGTCGAACGTAGCCGCCTACTTGGCGATCTTCCTGGAACAATCACATCGCTTAACATAGATGCCGCCGAACTTACACCATCAGTCGCTGCCAGTCTGGTCCGTACGAGGGACAATGTTCCCAGTCTGCGCATACTCCTTACGATCGGTGAGATGCTCAACACACAGGTTATCCAACAATTTGGCGGCTCAGATGACGAGCCCGGTATTTTGTATGGCATGTACGGTCCTACCGAGGCTGCTATCCACTGTACTCTGCAACCAGACTTTGCAGTTGATCTACCTGCTGGCACTATCGGTATTCCTCTCGACACGGTCTCTTGTTTCATCGTCGAGCCAGCAGCATCTGCCGAACGCGCTGGCGAAATCAAAGTCTTACCAATAGGTGAGATAGGCGAGCTCGTCGTAGGAGGGCACCAACTAGCAGCTGGATACCTGAATCGGGAAGAACAGACTCGAGCTGCTTTCGTGGATCATCCGAAGTACGGTAGTCTTTACCGCACTGGTGATAAAGCTCGTCTTCATCGCAATGGTACATTGGAATGCCACGGACGTATCTCGAGTGGCCAGGTCAAACTCAGAGGTCAACGTGTCGAGCTAGGGGAGATTGAGCATGCTGCATCAAAGGCTGCCGGCTGTCACGCAGTAGTTGCAAGCGTCATATCTGGTCTCTTGATCCTTTTCTGCATTGGTGACTCCGGCAAGGTTTCCTCCGAGGACATCAAGCAAGCCTGTCAAAAGTGGCTACCAGCTTACATGATACCTAGCGATATTGTCTTGCTCGACGACTTCCCTTATCTTCCATCAGGCAAGGTCGATAAGAGGAAGCTAGAGAACGATTACAGCTCGAAAGCTCCACAGACGACATCGGTGGCTTCCAGTGCATCTGCAACTGCTAACAATCTAGCGCGCATCATCCAGGACGTGTTGGGCGTTCAGGTTGATCAAGGCACTGAGTTTATCGCTGCTGGGCTGGATTCACTCAGAGCTATTCAAATCGCTTCTGAGCTACGCAAGCAAGGTTACTCTGATGTCGGAGCTCTCGAGCTGCTTTCAGTGTCCAACGTCCCTGCCCTTGATAAGCTTCTTCAAGATAAGGCCGCTTCCGAAGATGTCGACGAAGATGATACTGAGGTTTGGAAGAGCATCGTTAGCGAGCTTAGAACGAATGTGGAAACAACCTTTGGATCCAATATAGCGGCAAGCGACATACAAGACGTTGTACCCTGTACACCACTCCAGGATGCGATGCTGGTCGAAACAGCAAGGCAACCTCAAGCATATTGCAACGAGCTTCATATTTCTGTGGCTTCAGCCATGCCTATCGAAAGAGTACGTCAAGCTCTATTCGCATTGGTTGAGAAGCATACTATCTTGAGGTCTGGCTTTTGCACATCTGGAGTCTCTCACTGTTCTTACGCTCAGATTGTGTGGAAGACCATGGCTGCCTCTCAATTCGTATATGTCGAGTCATGGAATACTGAATGGTCTATCACGAACCAAGAGCAACTTCTGCGACCACTTCGTTTCCAATACAAAAGATCTGACGCTGGCGCGGAACTCTTAGTGAATATACACCATGCATTGTATGACCAATGGTCAGTCGAAGTCATTCTTGACGATCTGGAGGGCTTGCTGCAAGGCAAAGCGACACCAGAAAGACCTTCGTTCGAAGCCATCAACAAGTTCTTCAGCCTCGAAAAAAATCAAGATCAGACATCACATCTCGACTTCTGGAGAGATCATCTCTCCGGAGCTATTGCTGGTCGCTTGCCTAATCTGTCACCAAGACTGACACCATTGCAGCCTCTACAAACTAGGGAGCATACCATTGAGGTGAATATAGAAACACTACACCGAACTGCACAGGCATGTTCATGTAGCCCGCATGTCTTCTTCCAAGCTGCATATGCTATCCTTCTTGGATTTTATATGGGAACAGAGGACGTGATCTTTGGTACGGTCTTCTCTGGAAGAACGTTACCAGTCATCGGTGTCGAGAGTATGGTTGGACCTCTCTTGTCGACTCTTCCTTCGCGTATCAACACCGTAGAAAGTCGAAAGTTCAGCGATGTCCTGCGTCGCCTCCAAGGTGAAAATCGCGATATCATGCAGCACAGCATGACACCCTTGGCAGATATCAAGAAGGCCTGCGGGATAACTCCAGGCGAGGCTCTATTTGACAGTATCTTTGTCTGGCAGGAGACCGCTGGATTAAGCCCACCAAACAAGCCCCTCTTGAAACTAGTAGAAGCTCATGATTATCTGGAGTTCAACCTAACTCTAGAACTCGAGCCTACACAGTATGGTGTAAAAACCAAGACAACGTTCCAACCTAGTGTTCTGCCGTCGCAACATGTTGAAGTCTTGTTGCAGCAACTTGATGCTTTGGTCAAGATTGTGGTATCACGACCTGAAACCCTCATGGATGAGCTCAGCAGTCAGCTCCCCACCTCTGTACTGTCAGTCGCAAACCCTGATCCACAATTCTTCACGTACAAAGCCGGACTGGGGCATGTTGTCGAAAGCCAAGCTCTGAAAAACTCCAATGATCTAGCTCTGGTCTTCGCACACGATATCCAGAAAGAGAACTCAACAGTGGAGACTTTAACATATGGTGAGCTGAACACTCAAGCAAACCAGCTCGCCAATTACCTCATCTCGCAAGGTGCCAAGTCTGATGAACTGATCTGCATCTGCATGGAGAAATCCATCGCTCTGTACGTTTCCATTCTCGCCGCTGTCAAAGCAGGTTGTGGATACCTCCCTCTAGTGCCAGAGACGCCTGAAGCTCGAATTCACCATATTCTTTCTGAAGCCAATGTGAAGTTGTGTTTGACAGACTCCTCAACCACATCCATGGTGGCCAACCTGGAAGATTGCCACGTAATCAACGTCACTTCGACCGACGTGTCCAATCAATCATGCACAAATCCTCAGCTTGCTTTTGATCCTACGAGCATTGCATATGCTGTCTTCACTAGCGGTACTACAGGCAATCCCAAAGGAGTTCTTGTGACTCAGGAGAACTTACTCAGCAACCTTGAGGTTCTGAGCAAGATTTATCCTGTCCCGGAAGGATCTAGGCTACTTCAAGCCTGTAATCAAGCTTTCGATGTCAGCGTGTTTGAGATCTTCTTCACTTGGTATACTGGCATGTGTTTGTGCTCGGCGTCCAAGGACGTTTTGTTCCGCGATCTCGAGAGCGCAATCAATGAGCTTGGCGTCACACATCTCTCTATGACACCGACTGTGGCGGCCTTGACAGATCCGTTACACATCCCCAAGGTCCAATTCCTTGTTACTGCTGGAGAAGCCGTTACGCATCATGTCCATAGTGCTTGGGCTGGCAGAGGGCTTTACCAAGGCTACGGCCCGTCGGAGACAACCAATATCTGCACGGTGAATCCAGCAGTAGAGTCCAATCATGTCATCAATAACATTGGTCCACCTTTCGTAAACACATCTGCATTTGTGTTGACACAAGGACCTGAGTTTCAACTGGTCCCTCTTGGAGGCCTAGGTGAACTTTGCTTCGGTGGACAGCAGGTGTTCCGTGGCTATCAAAATATGCCTGAGCTTACGGAAAGCAAGATTATCAATCATCCAGAATATGGCCGCATCTACCGTAGTGGAGATCTTGGTCGGTTGTTGCCTGACGGCACGATCCTGATCCAGGGCCGCACTGATGACCAGAGAAAGATTCGTGGTCAAAGAATTGAGCTTGGCGAAATCTCAGGAAGCCTACTCCAAGTCCCACATGTGCAGGACTGTGCGATCGAGATTGTCAAAAGTTCAGACAGAGAACGTCTCATGGCCTTCTGGATCCCAGCCGGTTATTCCAGGGACGTGTACAAAGTACTCCAACCGGACGATTCACTACGAGAGGTCATAGCAACAATGTTTGCGCACCTCGCTGACCATCTGCCCGTTTACATGATCCCAGATGCATTGATCCCAGTATCTTCC
Source organism: Aureobasidium sp. EXF-10728 (assembly GCA_023848605.1). NCBI lineage: Eukaryota > Fungi > Ascomycota > Dothideomycetes > Dothideales > Saccotheciaceae > Aureobasidium > Aureobasidium sp. EXF-10728. The sequence continues at coordinate 111,540 of SWBG01000010.1, forward strand.
ATCCCTCAAACCCTACAAGGCAAGATTGATAGAAGGCGGCTAGCCAGTGATGGCTCAGCACTCAGTGTTGATGACCTTGATGCATTTTCTCAGGGCTCTGGGACGGATGGTGACATTGGTGAGCTCTCTGCAACCGAAGAACAGATAGTTTCTGCACTAGCAGATACTTTGGGCATGCCACACGCTTCAATTGGCCGCTCGACCTCTTTCTTTGCTCTGGGCCTCGATTCTGTATCTGCAATCCGTCTTGCGACCAAGCTGAGAACTGACTACCGATACGAGATTGATGTGTCTCAAATTCTCAAAAGGCCCACTATTGCCAGACTGGCTTCGCAGATACAGGATGCACAAATGGAAAGCTCGGAGCAAACCAGTGGACATACTGTAGCGGATTGCGAAGCAACTATTGGTCCTGACCTACACGGAGTTATAGTATCACAGCTACGTGAGCACGGTCAGGCAGTACAACACGTTCTTCCGTGCACGCCTTTGCAGGAGGCGATGCTTTTCACGAAGAACACACCCGAGAGTTCAGCTTACAGAAACAAGACACTGTTCAGTCTGCATGGCTCGGTCGAAAAGCTAAAATCTTGCTGGGCAACTATGTTACAGAGGCATAGTATCCTGAGAGCTGTGTTCCTTCCAACCGAGGATCCAAGGTTTCCCTTCGTGCAAGCTGTCCTTTCAGAGTGGACCTTGCCGTGGGAGGAGCACCGTGATGTTTCTGACTGCTCTTCAAAGTTGCTTGAGTGCTCACAAGCTGACAGTGATCTACTTTCCGAGAACACGCCACCTTGGAAGATTCAAGTCTTCGGATCAGGATCTACCTTCTACTTATTGCTGGACATGCATCACGCACTTTATGATGCTAACGCAATGTCTAGTCTTCTGTACGAGGTCGAGCAGTTGTACAAAGACCAACCGCTTCCTGAACCAATCTCGTTCAAATCATTCCTTAATTTCATGACCTCTGAGAGTGTTGAACAAGCGGACAGTTTCTTTGGCAATCAGCTTCAGGAATTCATACCAAAGCCGTTCACCAAAGCAGATTCGAGACAATCAAGAAGCGGCTTTGGCACAATCACTGGAGAACTTGACTGCTCGGTCGACATGGTTGAGAGCTTCCTAACAAGGCAGTCGACGACTATGCTTAGTCTGGTTCAAGCAATGTGGGTGAAGACATTGTCTGCTTCTCAATCCTACTCAGACGTTTGTTTTGGCAACGTGGTCAGTGGGCGCAGCGTGCCTATCGACGGCATTGAGTCTTTGGTCGCGCCATGTTTCAACACCATCCCCGTTCGTATTGACTTGTCAAGGCACCGAAGCAACATAAGTCTCATAAGAGCTCTGCGAACGGTCAACGTCGATAGTCTGCCGTATCAGCTTACATCATTGCGCCGTATTCAGGTACGAGCTGGTACCAACGGGCAGCGTTTGTTCGACTCTCTTGTTCTTCTGCAGCAGACTTCTGCAGACCTTGACCCCACCATCTGGAAATTGGAACGTGAATCGGGAGTTATGGATGTGAGTGTCATAGACGTAAATCAATCTCGAACATTGGCTAACATGACATAGTTCCCTTGCATCGTCGAATTTACACCCAATAGCGAATCATATACCCTTTCCTTGCATTTCGATCGGTGAGCTTGAACATATCCTCCAAACTAGAGACCCAAACACTGACACAAATCAGGAGTTATCTTGACGATGAAGTTGTTGCAACCCTTCATCAAGCGTGTTTATCTGCATTTGCATCCTGCATAAGATACCCGTCGAGCGATGTTTCTGATTTCATTGATTTTGACAAGACTTCAGTCGCTGGAGTTTTGAAGCCGGATGTAAAACATATGCAGTCTGTCGAGACTGCTCAGCAAAGGAGACTAGAAAACGCTGGACCTTCTAGTGACGAGTCCTGGTCGTCTCTTGAGTTGCGAATTCGTGCAGCATTCTCTGCAGTGTCCGCTGCTCCTGAGGATCAAATTGGAAGGGACACAACAATCTACAGGCTTGGCTTGGACAGTATCAGCGCGATCCAACTTGCCAATCGGCTTAGAAAGGAGGGACTCGCGGTGCAAGCTAGCGATGTGATGGAGGGCCCATCGTGCTCGCAGTTAGCATCTGCTGTTCAGACCCGATCACAAACTCCTGTTCTGGGCACACCCGCTTTTGACTTTGATGCGTTCGACAAGCGCTATCGTCAATTCGCCTTGAACAGTCATCAGATTGCCACTGGAAAAGTGTCTGTGGTCCGACCTTGCACTCCTGTGCAGTCTGGCATGCTCAGTGAATACACACACTCCGATGGCCATCAGTACTTCAATCACACTTTCTACGCGGTTGAGGCAAATCTTGAACCTGAGAAGTTCCGGCTCGCGTGGTCAAGAGTTCTTCAGCAGCACGAGATACTACGTACTGGATTTGTCAGTACTGATGATTCTGAGCATCCTTTCGTGATGTTGACCTACAACGAATTCAAGGCCGATGAGCTTGAGATTCAGTCTCCATCACACCAGGACCCGACGTTCGAGTACTGCGAACGAACGGCTTTGGAGTCTGTCAGGGATAGCCTTCATTTACCTCCCTGGAGATGGTGTTCACTCGAAATCCAGGATACACGATATTTGCAGTTTTCTGCACATCACGCCATCTTTGATGCAGAGAGCCTACGCTTGATCATGGCCGATCTTCAATCTGCCCTTTCTAGTGACCATGTCGTCGCAAGACAATCCATCGACAGTGCTTTGAGTCACATCATCTCAAGCGGCCAAGCTGATGTGGAAGCACAACGCACTTTCTGGTCACAAAAACTTGGTGGCGCTCCAGTAACTCGCTTCCCCAATCTGACGCCGACTAGAACTGAAAGTACTAATACGGTCAACATTGAGTTGGTCCTTGGAGTTCAGCGAAGCGAGCTAGAGGCTCGTTGTCAAGAACTCGGTGTATCAATGCAATCAGTTGGCCAAGCAGCTTGGACGAGACTGTTGAGCGCATACACTGGAGAGTCGCAAGTGACTTTTGGTGTGGTCTTTTCTGGCCGGACAACTCCTGCAACATCGAGTACTGTTTTCCCGTGCATCACGACTCTCCCGGTCTCGAGCAATGCTGCGGTTGATGATGCTCAGCTCCTCCAAGATTTGATGTCACACAACGCTAGCATCCAAAAGCATCTATTCACGCCTCTGACAAACATTCGAAAGTACGCTGAGTTGCCAAATGAGGCATTGTTCGACTCCATCTTCGTGTACCAAAGACCGCTGGACGAAGACACCCCTGCTTCTTCCTGGAGAATCGTACGCGAGAGCGCTTCAGTTGAGCTTGCTGTCTCTGTCGAAATGGAAGCGCTCAGTGACAACCGTCTTGGTCTTCGATTGACGGTTCACCCTGCCCAAGTACCCTACGAGCAAGGCAACATCGTGTTACAGCAAATGGAAGACATAATCACCCGACTTCTCAAGTTGAAAGAGGCACCCGATACATCAGTTCTGTCTATCATCCCGCCAAAAGATCCCATCATCTCAACCGACTTCCAGTATCTGCACGAAATGACCGAGGCGTCTGTCAAGAACTATCCAGACCGTATTGCGATGGAATTTGTCGACGGTCTGGAAGACGGACAAATCTCGAGTCGACACTGGACTTTCCGCCAGCTTGATGAAGAAGCAAACAAGATAGCACATCTTCTAATCGATCGTGGTGCAAGACCTGGCGACATCATCGCAACTTCATTCGACAAGTGTCCAGAAGCATCATTCGCGTTCTACGGTATCCTCAAGGCAGGCTGTGCCTTTTGCGCTATCGACCCTACGGCACCAGCAGCCCGCAAAGCCTTCATACTACAAGATTCTAGTGCGAGAGTGCTACTGACGTCTGATTCGATTCGTACAGAGTTGAAGGAGCTGACTCATTGCGATGTGGTTGACCTGATCAACCTGGATGAGAGGGGTTCATTGCCGACTTCCTCCGTTTCGGTAACGGGGTTGTCTCCTTCTTCCGTCAGCTACGTCTTGTACACCTCGGGAACCACGGGAACACCCAAAGGATGTGAGATCACTCATGACAACGCCGTTCAGTTGATCATGTCCTTCAAGCGCCTGTTCAAAGGAAGATGGACAGACGAATCCCGCTGGCTTCAATTTGCCTCGTACCATTTCGACGTCTCGGTCTTGGAGCAGTTTTGGACCTGGATTATGGGCATGCGTCTCGTGTGTGCTCCTCGCGATCTCATCTTGGAAGACATTGCTGGCTTCCTCGACACCATGCAGATTACTCATCTTGATCTTACGCCATCTCTTGGCAGGCTTCTTGATCCTGCTTTAGTGCCCAGTTTGCACAAGGGCGTGTTCATCACTGGTGGAGAGTCGCTCAAGCAAGATCAAATCAACACATGGGGAGATATCGGCTGTCTGTTCAATTTCTACGGACCTACAGAATGCACAATCGGTGTAACTGTCTTCCCTAGTGTGCCAAAAGAGGGCAAGCCATCCAATATTGGCTGGCAGTTTGACAACGTTGGCTGCTACGTCTTGACCCTTGGCACTCAGACCCCGGTGTTGCGCGGTGCTGTTGGTGAACTCTGCATATCCGGAAAGCTCGTGGGCAAGGGCTACCTGAACCGCCCTGAGCTTACTACAGATTGCTTCCCGTACCTTGATGCCTTTTGTGAGCGAGTCTACCGTACAGGCGACTTGGTTCGTCTTTTCCACGATGGATCGATCGACTTCTTGGGCCGAAAAGACAATCAAGTCAAGCTCAGAGGGCAAAGACTTGAGATTGATGAGATTGAAGCGGTGATCAAGCGCTGTCAGGATATTCAGGACACTGTCTGTGTTGTCGCCAAACACCCCAAACAACAAAAAGATCAGCTCATCGCTTTCATCGGCATCGACGAGTCCCGGAAACAAGGCAAACCTGAGTTGTGCCCAGCTGAGTCAACCAGACATCTTGTCCAAACAGCGCGCGCAGCATGCGAAGAACGCTTGCCTGGTTATATGGTGCCTACACACTTCTTGCCAATCCAGCGCATTCCCTTGTCCGTTAACAACAAAGTAGAAGAGAAGCTACTTCGTCAACTATATGCTGATTTACCCACTACTACCATTCAAAGCTATGCTACGCAAGCAGACAGTCAGCAGTCTCTCAGCGAAGGAGAGAGGAGAATTGCTCGAATTCTCGCCGAACTACTCAAGATTGATGAGGACGATCTCAAACCTTCATCCAATATCTTTACTCTTGGACTCAATTCCATCTCGGCTATTCAGTTCTCGAGAAAGCTCAAGAAAAGTGGCTTCTCAAATGCGCAAGTGGCGACTGTGCTCAAGAGCTCGACTATTGGCAAATTGGCCAAAGCAATCGCTACATCGACAGATCGATCGTATGGCGAGATCGCTGATTCCAAACAAGTCATTTCTGCCTGCCGACAAAGGCATATGGGCACAATCACTCGTGTCCTTCGCTGCAAAGCGGATGACATCGAAGCCATCGCGCCATGTACACCCTTACAGCAAGGCATGATCTCAAGATCCTTGGCAAGCGAATCTTCACTCTATTTCAACAGCTTCAAATACAACGCTGAAGGAGTCGATCTGCAGAAATTGGAGATGGCCTTTAATGAGGCTTTGAAACGAACACAAATTTTACGTACCTTCTTTGTCGAGACTGATGACGGTTATGTACAGGCTGTGAGAAAGACAGGCCATCTTCCCTGGTGGACACTCGAAGTCTATGATCTTGCATCCGTGGACAGTGTCTTTGCCAAACGCAAACAGAAATGGCGCTCTTACAACACTTCTCATCTGACTGTACCCTTTGAGGTTGTGGCTGTTCGTTCTGGCTCAAAGAGCTTTGTGTCTGTCGACCTGCATCATGCACTTTACGATGGCAACTCTTTCGACATGTTGATGGACAACGTCTGTAAGCTCTACGCTTCCGAAGACGCTGACTTTGGCAAATGTTTCGTTGACTGCCTGCCCTTCGGTCCTTTGCGGAATGTGCAGGGCGCGAAGCAGTTCTGGCTAGAACACCTTCAGAATGTCGAACCTGCACCTATGCCTCGACTTGTTGAACACGAAACGACCAAAGACACTCTTTGTACAGCCAGCTTGGACATTCTGACTGCAGCAAATGAGCTTCGACGTTCTCTTGGTGTCACGATCCAAGCTTTGGTCCAAGCAAGTTGGATTGTTACTCTGCGGAAGTACTACCAAGGTGCCGTTGGTACAATCGTCTCTGGACGCTCGATCGATTTTGATGGCGTCGAGAGGGTGATCGGACCCTTGTTCAATACTATTCCCTTCTACTTGAGGTGCGAGCCAGGAGATTCATGGCAGGCTCTTATTCAAAGATGTCACGACTTCAACACAACAGCTCTGCCTTATCAACACACGCCCCTCCGCAACATTTCGAAGTGGTGTAATAAGGGGAACTCGAAGCCGCTTTTCGATGCATTGTTCGTATATCAAGGCACTCTCCCTGACCACAGCACCGGTCAATCGATCCTCAAGCCTCTGGAAGATGGTTTTTTCGAGGCAGACTACCCCCTCTCATTTGAGGCAGAAGAGGCAGCAAGTGGAGAGCTGAAGATCACTGTGGCTGCAAAGGCCTCGGTTTGCGATGAGGCGAAGGCTCGAAAGTTGATTGATGAGTTCCACCAGGCCTTCTTGGCGATGACCAACTCTCCTGATGACGACGTTGGTGTGAGCATTGGCCATACTTTCGAAGGCCTTGCGAGAAGTGCAAATGGCAACAACCAAAAAGACTCAATCAGAGATACAGCCGACTTTGAATGGGATACCGAAGCTTCTGTCATACGTTCAGAGATGGCGACCCTTGCCGGTGTGCAAGAAGCTGAGGTTGATCAAAACACTTCCATATTCGAGATTGGACTGGATAGTGTGGATGCTGTAAAGCTCTCGTCGCGTCTCAAGAAGAAGAATGTTGCTCTGCCCGTGAGCACTATCATGCGATCACAAACGATCGCTCATATGGTTTCAACATTGGAGAACGGCAAGATTGAAACATCGAAGACGAAGCCAGATGGCGCTTTCCAAGCCCTCGAGAGCAAGCTTACCTCCTATGCACAAGGCCGAGTGGAGAACAATGGTTCTATCGAACGTGTTTTGCCAGCTAGTCCTATGCAGGAGGCTTTGGTTTCAGAAATGGTCCGATCGTCGTACAACGCCTACTTCAACCATGATATCCTAAAGGTGTCAGGGAATGTTGACCATCAGAGGCTTGAGAAGGCATGGCAAACAGTCATCGAGGCTTCTCCTATCCTTCGCACCGGCTTCCTGGAGATTGAAGATCCAGACTTGAATGCTACCTTTGCTCAAGTTGTACATGTGCCCGACACTATGAGTATAGAGTCGATCGAGCTGTCAAATGAAGATGCCGTCAACGAGCATCTGACGCACATTAGCTCCAGCGTAGCATCAGCCGCTCCGTCCAAACCTCAGCTGCGATTGACCTGGGTATCCGCGTCCGACGAGAATTATCTTGTGCTTTCGATCGCTCATGCTCTCTACGATGGTCACAGTATTTCACTGCTTCATCAAGACATCCTCAGTGCTTACAACAACACGTTTGAGGCTCGCCCCTTCTATTCTGAGATCCTGGAAGACACTTTCTATGGTAGTAATGAGGATGCTATCGTGTTCTGGCGCAACCTTTTGACCGACGCAAGAAAGACACAGCTTCCAGATACTGGGAAAACTAAAAGCTCTGAGAAAGTCACCCACCGCGTAGAGAAGACGAGTTTTCTTGGCGCCAATGACCTCTCGTCGTTCTGCAAGCAGCATGGAATCACACTACAAGCCGTGTGCCAAACAGCATGGGCTTTTGTCCTCGCTCACACCGTGCGATCCCTGGATGTCATGTTTGGAGTGGTCTTGGCTGGTCGTGATAGCGAACTTGCCGAACAAGTCATGTTTCCTATGATGAATACAGTCATCATGCGTTCTGTCCTGCATGGATCTAGAAAAGACGTGCTGCAAAGCATACAAGCAACCATATCTGACATTGCCAACCATCAGCACTTCCCGCTTCGTCAGATTCAGGCTGCATGCCAAGGACAAGTCCAATCATCGACAGCTACAGGCCAAAACGATGCCTTCTTCGACACACTTTTTACCTTCCAGCGTCGACCAGACGTTGGCGAGGCTGAGGATCAGGTACTCTACGAGTCTGTCAACGGAGCCTCCGAGGTCGAGTATCCTGTGGCTGTTGAGGCTGAGATTGTCAATGGCTCGTTGATCTGGCGCACTGCTTGTAAGAGCAGTGCGTTCGATGAGGATGGTGTAAACAAGCTCCTTGGAGCTCTTGATAGTGTTCTCCAAGCGATTTTCGATCAGCCGCATGAGCCTACTCTGACATTCTATGGTCAAGAAGTCAGTGTGTGCGGCCTGCCTGCTTTCCAGCAGCAGGGAGAGTCCGGTACAACCCGGGCAGTAGAAGCCGACAATGATGTGAGCGAAGACGAAGACAACTGGTCTGAGATCGAGTCAGCGGTACGAGATACCATTGCAAAGGTCACCAAGACGCCAGAATCCGAGATTTCGAAGACTGCGTCTATTCAAAACTTGGGTGTCGATTCAATTAACGCTATCAAGCTCTCGGCTTTGCTGCGTCAGAAGACCATCAGAATCACCGTTAGCGAGATTATGCGCGCTGGATCTGTGTCAAAGATTGCATCAGTGGCCCAAAACAAGATGGCAAAGAAGACGACCAAGGCTGATGGTGACACTGCTGATAAGGTCATTGCTAAGTTCATGGCACAGAAGGGTTTCACGCCTGAAAGATTTGGTTTTGAGGACCAACACATCGATCAAATCCTGCCTGCGACTGCTGGTCAAGTCTACATGTTAGGCGCATGGCTTGCCACTGACTGCCAGCTCTTCTATGGAGAGTTCGAGTATGTGACTACTATACCGACCACTGTGGACAGTATCAAACAAGCATGGCAGAAGCTCGTCGCCAACAATGCAGTACTGCGTACGATCTTTGTCGCGACCCAAGACAGCGAGACACCTTTCTTGCAACTCGTTTTGCGGGACGCTCCTGCTTCATTCGTGGATCTGGATGACGCAGTAAAGCCGGCTTCGACAATCAAGCAGCCGTTTGCACATCTCGCAGTGCAGAGAGCAGATGGTAGTTACAAGCTCCGTCTCAAGATTCATCACGCACTCTACGACGCTGTGAGTCTGTCGTTGCTCAGTCAACAACTGGCCAATTATCTGCAAGGCTCTGCCGTGACACAGCAATCTCCTGTGGGATTCATTGACTTTATTGCTCAACCTCTGAGTACCGCTGAGGCAACTGCGAGAAAATCTTTCTGGGTTGACTACCTCCAAGGTGCGCAATATCCACAATTGGAGTCTGATGCTTCACCATCAGCCCGGCACGTCGAAGTCTACGACCCTTCTGCCATGTCCGATATGTCAAACTTTGAGAGCAGATTAAGGAAGCAAGGACTCAGCCTCCAGTCTGTCTTCTTCGCAGCCTACGCTAGAGCGTACAGCTATACCTCCGACCCCACAGCCGAAGATGTAATAATAGGCATTTACTTGGCCAACCGCTCACATCTGGAAGATCTATCCAGTCTAGCAGCACCAACATTGAATCTCGTTCCTCTACGCGTCCGCTCGCCTACAAGGACGTCTCTTGCCGAGCTCGCGAAACAGATCCAGAAGGATCTGCAACTCATCGGCACACCCGAGAACAGCAGTGTTGGACTGTGGGAGATCGAGGCATGGACAGGCATCACCGTGGACACCTTTGTCAACTTCGTCAAGGTGCCAGAAAACGACGACGATGCTGCCAGAAAGCAAGTAATCGTGATGGATGAAGCGGCAGAAAAGCATCGCACAGAAAAGCGAAGTCAAGGGGTTGACCTCATGGGAGACGACTTTGTCGTGCCACAAGAGCTGCAGCACGAAAACTTGAAGAAGACTTACAAGGTAAGCAAACTTTCCCAACCAGAGTTTCAGGAATTGCGGACTGACTTCTCACAGCGATCACTCGATATCGAAGCAACTGTCGCTGATGGTGAGCTCGGCATTGGTGTGTTTGGATGGGAAGACATGGTGGACGTAGAGCAAGCCGAGAGCTTGATAGAAGAGCTGAAGATTGAGATTGCGGGAGTACTCGAATCGTGAGAGATATAGTAGAGGGCGGTGGAGGAACCAGATTGTACAGGGAAGAAGCATATCAAAACGGGATGGGCTGGCGTTGGTTGATTCTTTTGTCTTTTTTGGTTGGCTATTTGTTCATCGTATGCACATGGAATTCTTTAATCGAGTCAATCTGCCAACACAGCGGTCGCATCGTCGTGAGAGTGCTGAGGAAAGTGCCAGCTGCTGGCCGCTTCCCTCAAGAAGTCCCACGGGACCATCGTCGCTTCCTCGACGCCGCATCAAGACAACAAACTTGATTCTGTCAAGAGTCTGCCTCAATATTTTCCTAGTACAGGTTCTCATCATCACCATCATCATCGACACATCGCTGTCATCAAACTAGCGAAGCCTCAGCGTTGGATCCACGCGACGCATCGCTCTACTCTGCTATCCCTACGAGAGAGACCCAAACGACCTTGGCATTAGCATCCCTCTATCTGAAGCCTTTGCGCTGATGTTCAAGTCTGCTTTTACTTCGTGAGTCATGGGGTGCCACGCGAAGAAGAGGGTTTCTCGGCCTGTCGGACGGACAAATGTTTGAGCTGGTGGGTGTGTCGGTGATGTTGGTGCGAGATGAGAGAGGTACTGTATGTATGGAGCTCGAGTTGATCTGATGGTGCATGATTACCGATTCGTTGCCGGGATCACGATCCATCGTTCTCGTCGTTCTGAGTCCCCTTTTTGCTCGTGTCCTCTTCGAGCAAGCGGATGCTGCATTTCGCGACACAAGGTCTGCTCTCCACCTTCATTCTGAGCTGGTCCTGCCAGAATTGTCGGCGTCGTATGACGACGTTCCTGCTTCGATTCGCGGCTCCTTTGTGTTTCCTTCGCTTCCTTTAATGGCCGTCTCCTTTCCTGCCTTTGCCTCTTTCACTAGATGCGGATTTCTTTGCCGAAGGTCTGCGACAAATTCCCAGGATCCTAGAGACGCAATGCAATGCCTAATAGGCTGCATTCTTCCGCAAATCTCTTTCTTCTTTTCCCAATACTCGATCACCTGCACGCATCCGATCAGCTGCATGAGGTCTTCTGGCTCATGCTTATGCCCCAGATCATGATGCTTCCTGGCAACCCTGACTTCCGTGTGGTAATTCTCCCAACAAGCTTCCATGACCCACAGGCTTGTCTTGCTCTCCTTGTGGGCATACACATCCGCATAGTAATAGCACTGATGTGCAATATCTTGTATGCACATACCAGTCACTGGATCCTTTTTCGCAACCCTCTCGTCACAAGGAGAAGTTCCGAGCAGAATGGCCAGTTCGGGCATACTGTCTATAATGTATGCATCTAGGGCTGCTGGAAGAAAGAAGCTTGCTTCCCATGGCAGGACGAAGCCATATCTACTGTCGAGAATGTCCTTGGAAGTGGTGATGAATTGACCCAGCGTCGAGGTCAGGACAAAGCGTACGGTAGACGGTATCGGCAGATAATGACAGTGGATACAAATCCACGCAACAAAAGTCTGAAAGATCAAGAGTCGCGTGTTGGTGCGCAGGAAGAAGGTCGGGATTCGCATTGTGTTGTTGCTGGCTTTTAGTTAATGCTGTTGTCTTATGCTTTTTCGAATCAGATGTCGACGTTTTGTGTTTTGTTGAACAAGGCACGCGGAATCTGAAGACTTGTGGGACACGTTACTACATGGGTTTGTTGCAATCACTAACAGCCGAGGTGGCTTCGGGCTATTGAGAAATGAGGCCGGGTTTATATGTGCTTGCGGCCGCAAACTCAAGATGAAGGCTATGCTTTGTCTGCGGGAAGGATTTCACACATGACCCTGCAAACTCGGGAATAACAGCATATCTTTCTGATGACTAACGTTTAGGCCATAGAACATGTTTTAGCAAAGTTGCGCTGCAGAGCGTAAACACCACATACAGAGATATAGGACAAGTTGGTATACTTCGAGAAAGTTGAGAGGATAATAAGTTAGAGACTTAGAGGTCACAGGGTAAGGTGTGAAGCGACCCTGTCCCGAGATTCTAACGCAATACTACTGTCAACAATATGCTAACGGTGAACAGAACAGACTCTACGTGAGAGGATGTGAACCACAGACGAGACCGTGCGAGTATAACAGCAATACTCTGTCTTGCTCTAGTTGGACTTTTAATAGACAAGACCTCAATACTTCTAATGTCTGCGTCGAGCTTAGACTAAAACAAAGAGCAATGTAATAGTACTAGCCATTACACCAGCATGCTGGATGCACGTTATGGACCAACAACTCACAATACAAAACCAAGATACGCCTTTAAAATAGCATGAGGTGGAAGCCATAGATCGAAGACTTGTCAGTCTCGTCGTGAATGACCATTTGGAGTGGAGATCAGGGTCACACACCTTGCTAGCAGGACTTGGTCAGGATCGACTGGATACAAAGTCCATACAGCGTCTCGAGAACCAGATGCGACATATAGATTCTGAATCAACAAGTTCACATAGCACAGTGGAGTTGACCAAGCGAGAAAAGTGTGAAGAAAATAAAAGCTTTTATGTTTATCGTCAAGAAGGTGTTATGTTTATATACAAGTACAAAGGTTTTCGTTCGACTTCTTTTTTCTCGTCAAGGTGTGCGGAGGGTGTTGAAGGAGGGGTCGTGTCTAGTAATACAAGAGTTGGGCCGTAAAGGGTAGCGTGGCTCGCGCCAGCGGAACCCACGATCCCTCGAGAGGGAAAAGTGGTAAAAAGGGGTCATAAGAAGGAGTGGGATGTGAAGATGCTTCCCAAAGCAGAAAAGGGCCAAGAATGCTCTCTGGGTTCGGTACAGCAAATCAAAATGCAAAACGCTTTTCCGAGCTCAAACAAAATGGGAATGAAGAAGGCGATAAGGATACGAGATGGGCGGGGACGCGGGAGATGGCGCGTTTAGTAGGCGTCCAGAAGGCATTCAAGCTCGTCAAGATCAATGTTCTCGGGGCTGCGGAAGTCGTTCCACATGTCCATGGCATCATCGTCCTGGTCATCCAGAGACATTGCATCAATGGAGAGTCTCTTCTCGACGTTCCAATCCTGGGTTTGCTGCGTCTTGAGATCGTAGAAACCCTGAGGTCTCAGGACCGGACTACTCAAATCGTAGAGGGTGCTCACGGAGGAGGAGAGATGATCCTGACCATCAAAGAGGTCGTCGGTGGTCTGGACGTTGTTGTTGTCGTCCGACTCGACCGACATGGCAATGGTCTCGGAAGCCTCGACTTTGATGGGCTTGGTGATGACTTCCTGGCTTGCACGACGAAGCTCTTGCAGGGCGTTTGCCGTCTGCTTGAAGTCGCGTTCTTCACGCTCAAGAGGAGGGCTATCGGCACGGCGGTTGTGGGCCAGGTTGGACGTGGTTGGAGGGTGGTCGCGCGAGAGCGAATGGCGAGGGTGGAATGCGGAGCCGATATCGCCATGCGGTGGCTCGTCCAGTTCGGGGCTAGACAAGTCGACTTCGGGAGAGAGCGAGGCGCGTGACCTGCCGTATTTCTCGTCTTCGTCGTCGGCGGCGGACGAGAGAGCAGGAGTAATGATGCGACGGGCGGCGGGGATGTCGTGAGAATGCGAAAGTTCAGGAATAGGTTGGTGGGGTTGGGTGGTCAAAAAATAGTATAGCGGGCGGGGATGGACCTGAGACTGGTACTTGGCCAGCGGACAAGGGCTGACGGCGGGCCAGGTGCGGTTGAGGTAGCTGGTGAGACGCGACGAAATCAGGTTGGCAGGGTTGGCAGACCTATAGAGAAAGTCAGCGCGTTACACATTCGCAGAGGGCTGCTTATGCTTACTTCTCCACGGCGCCTATGCAGTGACACAAGACTGCAGCCAATTCCTTTACCAGATGCGGCCTGTTGGCTGTCTTTTCCAGCTGCTTGATGGTTGCGACAACGACATCGTCGCTAATGCCCTCTGTATCGATCGTGTGCACAGTCTGGGTTCCTGGTGATGGCGGAGGAGTGTGCTCAGCCAGTCGCGATGGCGGCTCTGTACGGATAGACAAAGTTTTTGTCTTTGGCGGACTCATCAATGCCGGAGGAGGGGACAGCGACTCGTGCGACCTCTTGGGCTTCTTGGTGACGGGTTCGTCATCGATGACCGTGGCTGGCGGCGAGGGATGCGACTGCGAAGAAGCCCGGGAGCGTTTGGGGACGGTGATACCAAGCTCGGAGAGAGACAGCGACTTTCTTCTAGTGTTGTATGGCATGTTGGGTGGGGAGAATTGGATCGAAGACGAAGGGTGGACAAAAGTTGATTGTTTGGGCGTGTCGGCGTTTCTGTTTCCTTGGGCGTCGGCTGGGAAAATGTGGGCGAGCAAGCGGATTGGAAGCTCGGGCTGGGCGGTGATTGGTCGGTTGGGGAATGGATAGTCAGCCTTGCTTATCGAGCGTGTGCTGTTCGGGGTGGGCGTGGAAGAATGTTGGTAGATAGAATCGTGTGCAGATGAGTTGGAATGAGGATGGCTCGAATGATGATGGCGATTGCTGCTCGGTGAGGTGGTGGAGGATGGTTGGGATGCTGTGTCTCTTGGTGTTAGGGGTTCCAAAGCTCGGATGCTTTTGGCCAAGGGGGGGCTCGGCTCGTCCTTTCCACCCAGGCGGTTGCGTCGGCGGCGAACGGATGTGCGTGTGCTAGAAGCTTTGGCAGAGCTCTAGCCAGAAAAAAAGTGCTTTGCTCGTATGCGGTTGCTAAGAAGCCGGAATGCTGCACAATTCTTCTGATAATTCTGCGGCCAGAAAATGCTGTATCTTTGTGCAAAGTGCGAGGTATTGAAAAAACCAAGTTCAGGAGAGGAAACAGCAGCGTGGATGGTCGCTCGATCTTGTCACAGGCAGCAGCAAGGGACTTGGCGAATGCGTGACCCAGGCAAGAGAATGCACCTTCCACCACAAAAGTCCACACCACACTCCGACCATCGCGACTCTCGGCCGCTACGTCCAGAAGCACCAACGTTATTTCTCTCCACTCAGCCCATCGTTGCTATCGGACTGTGTTTCATTTGTTTCCATTGTTTGTTTGCGACACTTGTCCTTCGCTTGCAAACAATCCCGTCTCTTCCCAGAGCTCTTTCTCAGAAATCTCCATAGCTGACACTTTTTTTTCTTCATGTGAATTTCGAGACTTGAAACAGCACGCAAGCAGCTGCAGCTCCCTCCCAGCCAATGACATGCTGATCGACTTTACGTCGCACCAGCCATGCCCGCGTCTGCAGCTTGCGACGCGGAGCCAGTCTTATCCATCTGATCGACCAATCATCATGGCTTTCGAGAAAAAGCACCTTCGTGCCGCGGTACCCCTGATGCTCCAAAAGCTGTACCTTTCGTGTCTCTGACGTCGAGTCATGCATCATACCTCGCGTCAACATAAAGCTCGGATTGTCCTCCATACCGTCTTGCGTGGACCGTCACGGAGCATCGGGTATCAGCTGTTTGTTTGATCAACTTCATCTCCCTCACCGCAGCTCTAGTGCTGTTTGTTATCAATCGCCAATCTCGAGCACCCATCTCATCTCCTCATCACGTTGGGAGATATCAATGGAAAAATAGTTACCTAGCTACCATCTCACGGGGATCCTCAGCCCCGGCGATCCGGCTCAAACACAAAATCCTTCGTTCTATCATCATGCTTCCAGCTCTCGAGTCACGCCTTGCACCTCCGCCTCGTTGCTTTTGCTTCTTTGCTGCGCTTCCCTCTCTTCTCCACCAAAGCCCGCCGTACTTCGTGTTCTGCTTCGTGGGCCCTTACCCCGTTTCTAGACGCTCTGCTCGATCTCCGCAATCGGCTACATGCACCTGAATCGCGGGACTGTTGTTTGCTTATTTTCGCTCTTCTGCAGCAAAGCAGGAAAGTGTAACCTTAGTTCCTGCCGCTGACACGCACGACATCTGCATCTTAGCTCCAGCCTTGCCAGAAAGTCGGCAGACGGAGATTGGGCGATGCATTTGGAGAGCTGCAAGGCTTGCATATGCTGCAGCTTGCCCTTGCCTGCTTCGTCTCTGCGACACCGAGCTGTTCTCTGTGCGCGTCCGAATTGTCTCAGAAAAGAAATCTGGTTGACGTTTACGGTCCGCGCCGATCCCATCTATCTGCATCGCTGCCATGCGTGCCGATAAGCCCGTACGCACGAAGAAGGGGGTGGTGAGCTTGTCAACTTTGGGAATGGCAATTGACTTTATTGAAGAGGGGAATCACGACATGCCACCATGCCACTCTCTGGGCGAGTGACTTTCGAACTTGAGCTTGCACTTCTCGAGCGGAGCTCTCCCCACACTCTTTACTTTGTGTTTAGCTACGATTGCATCTTCGAGAGGGCTTTCTTAGCATGCATGGTCCAGACATCCTTGCGTGCGGAAAGCCATTGTGCTTCAGCACGGCGGAGCGACGCCCCGGGGCAGCTTTGAGAGTATCTTTGGCCGCCAGTATTTGCTTCTTGCCTCGTGGGACCACCTCTCTTCGCTTGTCGAGTCGATGGTTTGGACGCCGTTTTGTGGATAACGTCTTCCTTTGGGTATGCTCTTTTGGGCAGTTGAGCGGGTATCGTCGATGCACCGTCGGCTAAACTTCAGAGAGTTGTGTCTGATTCAAAGCCAACTCTATGAGGCAAGCTTAACCCTGACCGTCAGTTTCCATCGGGCAAGGCCTTATCATGGACCTGTCTGTTTGCCGGCTTGCGGCTCGTCGAGTGTCTTGCTTTGGACATGCATAGGTACTCGAGTAGGAAGCGGAGTAGACAGAGGCTCGGGGAGTGATTTGTGTTCGGCCTTTCAATGAGCGCTCCACTATCCTGGTCGACCTTCTGCATTGCAGCAGCTGAATGTTGAGCACCTTGGTGGACGACTCAGGAGCTTGGGTGTCATGTTGCCCTCACTTGGATAACCAAGAAAGCCAACCTCTCTGAGTGGTTTGAGTTTGGAGCTGCTCCTCAATTTTGACTTCAACTTGGTCTACCTTCTCTCTGATGCTTTGTGTCACAGATTTTGGTTTCAGCTCAAAGATCCAAACGGTTCCAAACTGTTTCCTACGTTCTTTGACGACCTCGAGGCCGCTCTCTTCGATGAGTTGACCGATGTCTCTGTTCCACCAGCAGCCGTGCTTGTCGGCGTGTTGAGGTGCAGTCATATCCAAGAGTCTGTTCATCCATCCAATGTAACTGCGACCGTGTTCGAGGAGAAGGATCCTGGCGTCCGGGTTGGAGTGGTCCAGGTGTTTTGACAAGTTCTTGAGCAGCTCGACGGGCTGTGCTGTGCTACAGAGACCCATGGTTTGCACAATGGTGTCGTAACCCTTGGTCAGGCCTGGTGTAAAAGTGGTGGGGCTCCCCTTCGCAACTTCTTGTGTCGCCGACGGTGGCTCGGGCATTTCTCCAATGCAATCACCCTGCAGGAACCTGACGGGCACATTCTCTGCAGCCTTGCCTGGGTTCAAGATGTTCCACTTCTTGCGTGCCTGCTGCACCATTTGCGGACTGAGGTCAATCAGAGTCAAACTCTTGATCTTGTCGAAGCTGTAGTAACCCAGATTCCTCGCCGTGCCGCAGCTGACCTCGAGCACATGGCCCTTGACCATACTCGACATTTGCTTCCTTGCTCTTATCACACCTCCCACCCGTTCCGAAAAGTTGACTTCGGCATCAAAGCCCCCTGCAGTTGTATCGTAGACATTGGCGACGTCGCGTTGTGCAGAAGGCGAGTAATCGGTTTGTGCGTCTTTTGATTTGTAGAGCGATACGGCGAGTCCGGACATGTAGAAGGCCATGCCAAAGGCACAGGCTCCCATGACATAGACGCCGACTCCTCGGGCCCCTCGCTGGAGCTTGACTCTGGATTGCGCATTTGCGGCGGCGGCGGGATTGGGCGAGGGGGCTATCGGTGTGCGTGGAGGCGGAGCTCTGTATTCGAGGACCGGGGCTCTGGCATGGTAGGGACCTGGTTTCTTTGGTATGGCTCGCGGCACACCTCGGGGCATGGTGTTGACTTTGTCGAGTCTTTTGTGTCTTGACTCGAAAGATTTTTGGCCGCAAACATGTGAGAGCTGTTTGGAGAAGCTTTGACCCCCTGCTTTTGTCGCCTGCCTGACTACCTCTCGTCTTCTGTCAACCAGAGACACCTACGAACGGACTCAGGTGTCACCATCGTTAAGCTACACAGTACTCTACAATATCGTGACCAATTGTATGCATCTTCTGTACTAAACATACACCATACTACCTCCTATCCTTGAATTGCGTGGCCTAAATCCCGAGCTCTATAGTCACCACATCTTTCGACTATCCTCGGACTACATCGTGACTGACTGCCCCTTGTTCGCAGTCAGCCAGTCTTCAACCTGGCTTGGCCTTACTCTAGTCGTTCTGGGCTGTGCCCTATTGCTCTTGCTGATGTTGATGGTTGGAGAGTAAGCTCAGTACCATCTTCCATCCCACAGCTATGCGTATTACTCGCTTACTATGGGTATCTGTCTGGACATGAAAAAGAGCTGCTCATTCGCCATGTCTCCCAGTCTCACCTACTTGCCAATTGCTAGCCAGCTCCTGAAACCAGATTTAGAACATGACCTCCTTACAGTTTTCTCGCATCCGGCTATTAGTCTACACGGTATGCATAGCAGACTGGCAATGCTGCCACGATAGAAGTACAACGATCGTACACGACTCGTCTTTTCCGTTGTCCGGTAGTAGATCTGGAGACAACTTGACACAGAACAAAAGACCGATTCTCCTTGCTGGATGTGCAAGAAGGCGATGGCAAAAGGCACGATTGCAGAGTCACCACCAGCACGTAAGCTTGGCCACGGAAGCTCGGTAGATCAGCCTTTCAAAACCTGTGAAGTCTGCGCATAACATCCTCGAGATCATGGACGGTTCTAGGGGGGCGTGTCGTTTATTGATTAAATTGTGACTTCCGGATCTGTGACGGCTACAAAGCCATTGTGAAAAATCCTTTAGTATAGATCGGATGTCGGCGTTTGTGAAATGACAAGGCCACTATGAAACGTGTCTGGTTGGCTTCTTGCAATCGAGATGGTAATGGTGGTCAAATCAATGGCGACATGACGCTTCTTAGCGAGTCTAGCGCAGGAAGGTGCGAAGGGCTGCGAGACGGGGGTACAACCTCGAGTCTGTGGAAACGAAAGCCTTTGGCGATAGACAGAGAAATTTGTGAGGATTCGACAGTGTCTGGAGCTTGGTAACATCTTGATGGTCGCCAGGATGGAGTGATCACCTCTCGTCGTAGTGAGACGTATCAAGCAGGTTCCGAACTCTCCATGTTCGGGTAGTCTGCTTGACCTTTATTGCTTTCAGTCTGCAGTCCCCTGTACGTTGCTGACATTATCAAGTTGTTTGCCCTAGGCTGGTCCTTCTTTTGGCAATTTCCTTCAAAGTTGTGCAATCCTCGTAGCCTTCGGGCATGGCGGTTTCCCAATTTGTCTTTGGTATGTAACAATTGGAGCATAACCAACTGTTAGAGTCCGTAGCTGCTGCTGGTGGTTGAAATTGCTTCCACCACAGCTTCATCCCTCCCCTTTGAGTCCAGTCGCAACCATCACAGTGATGCTCGACCTTGTTGTCGTAGAGGACAGGCTGATGCGACTTCCATGGAAGTCCTTCGCGAAACCAGGTCTGTCTTCGAGACCAACGTTGCAGTTTGTCGTAGAATACCAAGCGTTTATCATGAGCCCTGCGGGCCTTGCGATAGAGCCTACTTCGCTCTCGGTTTCTTGCTACGTTATTTGGATCCTGACGCCACTGGTGGTTGATCGCAGACTGCTTTTCCAGAAATAGCTTCTTGGCTACTGGATCCTGGCGTAGGGCACTGTATTTTACGGCCTTATAAGCTGACACCCTCTCCACATGTTTCCTGTAAGCCTCTGGATTTTCCTGGCGTAACTTGACGTAAAAGCTTTGCTTCTCCTGATAGACATGGTAGGTAGAGAAGAGTCGCGAGGTAGACAGAATCAAATTTGGCTTTGGCACACCCACCGATATCGACAGTATCGAGCTCATGGTGGGTTTAGGGATTTGTATTGACTTAGTTGATGGATGAAAAGGTATCAGAGAGGTCGTATATCAAAAGTGCAACCACGAGGATTTTGGGAAAAGCACGCTAACCGCTTTGGAAGCGATGCGCCTTGAGGCTTGCTGCTGCACTACTTTTGCGCATCGCACCTACCTCGAGTAACACAAACAAGCACTGATGCACATGAACTCATAAGTTCAAATTCTCTCCAGCATCTTTGAAAGTCGAGCACCATGACTCTCTCCCAAACAACCGTATGACGACATTCCTCGACCGGCTCTTGTGCAAGGAAGGTGAAGACCGACGACCCACCCAAGCAATGGCCACAACACGTGAATCCTCCACCCCGGTCTCGGCCAGACGCACGCTGGACGACGGTTATCGGCGGGAAGGGCGGAGGTCGATGAAGGGAAAAGAGCATGTTTGATCTGTCTGGGCAACAATGTTCTGTCGGGACAAGTAATAAGAAAAATTTGTAGACTTGCAACTTGTAGGTCTCTGTTAAGCGCAAAAGGACACTGACTCATTCTTTTTCTTCTTGCTCATCGCTCAATCCCCTGCCGACTTTCGTCTGAGCATTCGACTTCCACCTTTCTTGCATATTCTCGTTCGTTCTTGAAAAAGAGAAGGAAAGAGGGAAATTATGGCAGCACCTTCGCAAGAAGTCCCCAAGTCCGTCTTGATCTTGGGCTCGGGAGTTTTTGGCTTGAGCACTGCATACAGCCTGACGCAGAATCCCGAGTTCGCCAATACATCAATCACCCTGGTGGACCGCAGTGCTTTCCCTGCTCCCGATGGTGCGAGCATAGATAGCAGTCGCATCGTTCGTCCCGACTATGCAGACCTTCCTTACGCCCGTCTCGCCATCGAAGCCCAGGCACGCTGGAGAAACGAGTGGTGGGGTCAACAGGATGTTTACCATGAACCCGGCCTTGCGGTCGTGGTCAACAAGGACGAGTCCGACAATGGCAACGGCGATCTGGGAAGAAAATACATGAGAGACAGCATGGCCAACGTTGAGCGTTGTGGACTGAAGCCAGGAAAGAAGAGCGAGGGTGGTGAGATCGAAGCCATGGAGACACAAGGGGATATCAGGAACATCTTCAGAGACTATACGAATGCTGCGCAAGAGACGGCTGCCGCAGCTGCTGCAGCGACAGGCAAAGGTGGTTCATCAGTGGGCGATTTCGGCTACGTGAACTGGAGATCTGGATGGGCGGATGCTGAAAAAGGCATGCGTGTGCTGCGTGCCAAAGTCGAAGAGACGAATCGCGTACACTTCCTGCATGCCTCAGTCTCTCGCTTGCAGTTCAGCAACGATGCAGTGACTGGCTGTGAAACAGACGACGGAAGAGTCTTGACAGCAGACCTCGTCGTCCTGGCCGCCGGAGCCTGGACACCTGCCCTACTGGATCTTCGCGGCCGCTGCAGTGCAACAGGCCAAATCATCTCCTACATCAAAATCAGCGACGCCGAACAAAAAGCACTAGGCAAAAGACCAACACTCTTGAACGAGAGCAGCGGCCTCTTCATCATCCCACCCGTCAACAACGTCCTCAAGATTGCCCGTCACGGCTACGGCTACTGCAACCCCGTCAGCATCCCCCACCCCGAAGACCCATCCGCAAAACCCATCACCGTCTCCCTCCCACGCACCCACGTCTCCCACCCAGGCCTCGAGATCCCCGACGAAGGCAAGAAAGCCCTCCGCTCCTTCCTCTCCGCCGTATACCCCTCCCTCGGCTCGCGCCCCTTCATCTCCACACGCATCTGCTGGTACACAGACACGCCCCGCGGCGACTGGCTGCTCTCCTACCACCCCCGCTACAAAAACCTCTTTGTGGCTACCGGCGGCAGTGGCCACGCCTACAAATTCCTGCCCGTGATTGGCGACAAGATTGTAGATTGCTTGCTCGGCAACCCGCCCGCGGAATTCAAGGACAAGTGGGCGTGGCCCGAACGCGACCTCGAAGATCAGGTGTGGACCAAGGATTGGCGAGGCGGTGTTAAGGGTATGGTGCTAGAAGATGAATTGAAGAAGGGGGAGAACAAAGCTAGATTGTAGAGTTTTAGACGTGGAAGATCTCCAGCGGCAAAATGGCATTGGTCTTGGTCTTTTTCCGCTCTAAGAGTAGAGTGTTTGCCGTGACAAAGCACGAAGGAACTGATACAGTTACAGATGTGATTGTTTTGGCCAGTGTAGCTTCCATTTCATTGAGGAGCCACTGAAATGTTCTCATAGAGGGCATTACACACGTAGTCAACTCTATCTTTGGCAACTCTACAAACGCTTTCGTATCTGGCCAGACACACGATGGCTCTAGTCGCTTGTGCACGTCAGACCGACAAAGGCAAGATAGTATGATAAGTTAGAGATGAATCATAGCATAAACGCTACTTTTGGGTGGACGTTGCCAAAGGAAGCTTAAGTAAGAGGTTTGAGAGCATGAACGATGCAATGAATCAAACGAAGAATGTCACAAGAAGCCAAAACACCAAGTGAGTTTTGTAATGTTTTTGTATTGACGCTCGAGGAAGCTATGCACCTCTGCCATATTATTCATGCTTGGAGAGTTAATGGCAATTAGGGTGAGTGGTACGCCCCGAGCCGCAGCAAGGTGGCTTCGTCATTTCCTTTGCATTCCTCGACGCATAAGCACAATGCTCATGCCTTCAATCATCACACCTTCACTCCAATCTTTCGTCCGCCCATCTGTTCGTTCTTCCCTCGGTCATGTTTTTTTTTTCATGCTGTTTCTTGTGGCCTCCACATCGAAGAAGGAGGTCCTCCAAATGGAAGAGTAAGAGAGAAAAGGTATAACAACGCCAATCAAAGGGGCCGATGCTTCATGCTCTGGTCGTGTG
The DNA here is from genome assembly GCA_023848605.1 of Aureobasidium sp. EXF-10728. Lineage (NCBI taxonomy): Eukaryota > Fungi > Ascomycota > Dothideomycetes > Dothideales > Saccotheciaceae > Aureobasidium > Aureobasidium sp. EXF-10728. The sequence continues at coordinate 134,557 of SWBG01000010.1, forward strand.
GTATTGTTAAAGAAAGAGAAGACCGAAGAGCATGTGAAAGCAATCAACACTCTTTGTTGAAGTACCGAATGAAAAGAGATTTTGAGAATCGCCGTCCGAGAAAAAAGCCTTCATGCTCAAAGCTGTGAGAGAAACCGGAACGCCGCGCCATGCAATTGCAGAAAAGGGAAGAGAGGATGTGTCAACGGCGGTTGTGATGCTCTAGACACATCCATTGAGGTTGGCAAGACCTCATAGTGGTGATAATACATCCGAGGATGGAGTCTATTGTTACAAGTGCCAAGAAGGGTTGTGGTTGTTTTAGCTGGTTCAGTCGTTGCTCCGATTTTAGCTTCGGGCTTTGGTGCAGTGATTTGAATTCGACTTAGGCCTTGCGGAAGTCGGACAAGACAGGGTAGATCATCTCGAAGGCTTGGTAGATTTCCTCACGGACCTTGGCACCGGTGAGAACGATCTTGCCAGAGACGAAGATGAGAAGCACCTGAGAGATGTTAGTAAAGAGAAAGGGAACATGGTCACGGTTGGAGCAAAGCACGCACGATCTTGGGCTTCATCATTCTGTAGATGAGACCAGGGAACAGCTCAGGCTCGTAGGAGCTGAACATGTGATGGCGGGCGGCAAGGCCTTCCAGACGGATAGGGAACTTGATGTCGCAGGAACCAACAATGTTCTGGATCTTGAAGTCGGTGAACTTTGCGTTGAAGCCGAGCTTCTGGATGATACGAGCGTACTTGCGGGAAGCCAGCTTCGAGTCGTCTTCAGACTTGGCACCAGTGACGACCATCTTGCCAGAGGCGAAGATCAGGGCGGTGGTCTTGGGCTCGCGAATACGCATGATGACAGCGGCGAAACGCTTGGGGTTGTACTCTGCATTACGAGCGTGGAGGGCAATCGTCTTCAGATCGAGTCTGCAGTCAAGGTTCACCGTGGCGACAATGTTCCTTTGAGAGCGCGAAATGTCAACAACATGCCAACAACAAGACGTTGCAACACGAAGATACTCACTGCAATGTAGGCACAATGCCACTGACACCCTGACCAGCGCCAGGCGTAGCAGCAGGAGTCGCGGGAGTCACCCCAGCACCCTGTTGGGCGGCGGCTCCCTGCTGAGCAGGCTGCTGCTGCTGGCCCTGAGGCTGAGAAGTGTTGCCGAACCCGTATGCGCCGTTTGTCTGTGAGGTCTGCTGTCCATCTTTCTCAGATGAAGGTGGGGTGAGATCACCAGCGCCACCTGGGAAGGACAAAGAGCCGGGTGCGGTGAAGTTCTTGGCCTGGGCGGCGGTCGAGGGGTGCGTGATGACAGTCTCCATGATTGCGGTGAGCTGTAGATACGACGACGGAGTGTGGTAAGGCAGTCTGAAGCGAACTGATGTCAGGATTGGAATTCTTGAAAGATTATCTTGGATAGTTATGCGACAGGAGGTGAGACGAGAGAAAAGGTGATGGATGCGCAGCCAGTGACAGCCTCGAGTGAAGGTGGCAGGTCGCGACGATGCGACAAGCGAAAAAAGGAAAAAAGCGACGGCGGCGTCGAGTGCGCCCGGGAGTGAGATGAGTAGTCTCGTACCGTTAGCGGGAGAGAAACAACCAAATGTGTCCCCTACAGATGCTGCCTGGAGGATGCGCTGTGGTGGAGAGAGAAGGCGACGGCCAGCAAGTGAACTCGATTGTTATGAGTGTGTCTTGGTCTTGGCGCTTTCCCAATCCGGAAGTGAGAGCAACCGCAAATGGATTTCCCTTTCACAAAGATGTCGGCCGAAGGACAAAGAAAACCGCAGCAGAAAATTGGACAATAACGCGTAGTAGACGCAGCGATTGTTGATTTAGTGCAGCCGAGTTGCGATGTGTTGCGGGGACAATGTGGAGGGGCGCCGTTGCGTAAAGGGTCGGGCAAAGCGTAAAGGCGCGGGAAATTTGCGAAAATGAAGGGGATGCCCGAGATATTTATACCCACAGCCACATCGCGCCAAGCCCCACTTTGACTCAACGCTAAAACCTTGACTGCCTCGCGCCTGCAAATCTTTTGACCCACTCCAAACTCTTCGACCAGATCCTTCCATCAATTTCCACCAACCTGGCTGTCGTGCTTTGCTGTCAACACCGACAACACCTTGTCGACACACGACTGCGACGTCGATAGCATGTTTTTGCTCTAGAGAACCCTTGAACACCGCTCTTTTCTATTTCGTGGTTTGCGACAGCCGCCAACACTATGACTCACCTCCCTCGGCACGCTTTGCCGCACGCTTCTTGTCGGCCAGCATGTGAATGAGACACCAATAATGCCATCCACACCACTACTTGTATACAACGACGCCGTTCATCATCAGCGACAACTCGCTTTTCAGCAGCTTTTGATGTGGGTTTTCTCTTGAGCTTTTCGACAAAAAAAAAGGAGAGCGGATGGCGCTTCTGCCGTCGCCTCCGCTAAAGCAGTCATCAGGGGCTTGTCGCCACAAAGTCTTGGTCCGCGCAGTGTTGCTTGCTTGCTTGTTGCCGGAATCAAGATTCGCTCTGCATCATCATCATCGCTACGCTTTCACGATTTTTGCTCAAGTCTGCCTGCTTGCAGTCTGACCTCTTCAGTTATCGTTGAGTAATTTTGCTGCTCTCCACCGGCGCCTTGTGCCGTGTCGGGCTGCGGCCTGCAACACCCGCCTCGCCATGTTTTGAGCCCAAGCTCTGAGGTGTTTGAGCATGGTGGTGATTTGTTGAGGCGTCTCGGATTTGCATTGACTGCATGTGAAGTGCTATGGCCCGTTTCGACACGGTTAGTTGCATGGTCTTTGGTAGGTCGGTCAGTACTGCAGGCACTGTCGGCGCCTCGCATAAGCTTGCGCAGATATCGTGGTCGTTTGGATAAGAGCTGTCTTGCAAGTGCTTTGCTGTTGGTGAGAAAGTAGCCGCGACTTCTTTTTATCTTCCATCCTTGCTTGGTTTCGTCTTTTATTGGCCGGGCCTCAATCACCTGCTGGCCACTGCTGCCTTGCGACTACGCTGCTGCCTACAGTCTCATGACTCGCATCCACTAAGGCTGGCTATATAAGCCTTCGAGCTCTCGCCCTCTTTCTTTCTCTCCTTAAGTTCTCTTGCCGATTGGCTTAGATCAAGTGTAGTATCTGTTCTTCTTATGTTTGACCACTAAGATTTTTTGTGTTGAACCCAGTCTTTGGAACACGCTGGGAGATCTCTGGAGCTTGTCTCCATATCTCCCGGCACAGTGTCGCCTGTCTTGCACTTCTGCAGGCTGACGCGAACAATATACTTTTTCATCAGTTTCGACTCTGGTTTCTCAACCGGAGGCTGAAGAAGAACGTATCACATTTTGTGCACCTCCAGATAAGGCTTCTTGGCTTGTTGATATGCAAGACGGTAAACGCCGGCACATGGTGACACAGACGCGGACAAGGGTTCATTTGTCCACCTTGCACATCATCCCTTTCTCTCTTTCCTCTGCATCCGCTTGCGACCCGACCACGTTGCTTGGATGCATGTGCAAGCCTTGAAAGCTTTCAGTTCCCTTGACGGAATTTCCGCGTATCTTCCACACCCGCCCTCGAGTTTCATGTCTCCCTACAGTCGCGTGTCAAAGCCGGGCTAGAGAGTCTTGTCGAGATATGCCTTGTATCCACGACTGCCGGCAGTGGAAGTCATTCGCAGTATCACATGAAAGACAGCAGACATGACGTCGATAAACAACTCTAAACAGCAGCATTCCAAATCGAAGGTGGGGTCATTTTCACTCCGTCACCATCCCAGAAGCAAACATCCCTTCTTCAACTCCACTTGAAGAAACAAAGCAAAGAAAGAGAAAGATTACTGCATCACAGCATCACTTTTGCTGCAAAGGAAACACGACCGAAAGAACCCCTACAAGACATTGCAATCATGGCAAGCTATCTGGCCTCGTACATTCCCGCCATCAAATCGATCCTTCCACAGGCGTCGCCATCCGTCGCCGCACTGCCAGAGATTGGCGATGCGGCTCCAGCACCCGTCGGCTCGGTGGACCTGACACGCGGCAATGGCACACCCACCCTCGTGGCTTTTGTACGGCACTGTGGCTGCCCATTCGCAGAGAAGGAGATACAATTGCTAGGAGCCGAGAGTCGCAAGCACGAGAAAATGCACGTGGTGATTGTACAACATAGCGACGAAGCCACCACTCAACAATGGTTTGAAGATGTCGGGTAAGTTCTTTGGAGGCGGCTGTGCTGATGAAACAGCTTTTCTGCGATTCATGTGGACTTATCGTGTTGTAGTGGCAAGAAAGCTTTCCCAGACTCGACTCGCTATACCCTAGTCACAGACCCGGAGCGCAAGAGCTATGCAGCATGGGGTGTTGGATCACTAGGCTGGACCGGCATGGTCAATGGCGACATTATGGGAGCGTTGAAGTCGCTGAAAGAGTCGGATGGCATTGATATGAGACCTACGGGCGTTGGAGCATATCGATGGCAGAACAGTGGCGGGTTTGCAATTGATAGTCAAGGCAAGATTCGCTGGAGGAAGATTGCTAAGGATTCTTCTGATGTGTGTGATTATGCTGAGGCGGCAAACACCATTGTAGATGGCAGGGCTTCTGGACAGCCACAGAGTCGTTTGTAGAGCTGCAGTGTTGTCGTCGAGGATGTTTTGATCGAAACCCGAAAGAAGGGTTTATGAGCTGTATGCCATAAGACTTTTTATATTGTTTCTGTGCTGTCGAAGCTTCAAAGGCATCGACGAACACTTTGTGACGTCCCCTCCAGCATGACATTGTTTCTTCTCCAGCCATGAATACATTGCGCTCTTGTTTCCTTACTGTGTTCTAGACAGGGCGCAAAGCCCTGCAATAAGCTTAGGCTGTTCGCGTGTACATGCCCGAATTAGCCAATGGCGCAATCGGGCAATCAAAAAAGGAAGGAGCGTGCTTCGTATAAAAACACATCTGACTCACAAGAACAATTGAACACATATATAAAATCAGCAGACCAAAAAAACAATAACAAAGACCTTTACATCTGTCTGCATCACTAGACCACAGATCACATTGAAAAAGCATGAGCAACACACCCGAACGCCCTCTGGGCGAAATTGTCGCCAACACAAGCCCAGCACCATGGCCTTCAAAGGAAATTGTCATGCAAGGCAAACACGTCACCCTCGAACCTCTATCACCAAAGTACGCCGAAGAGCTATTTCCCCTTATCGGCGGGACTGCCAATGAACGACTTTGGGACTATATGCCCTACGATCCCTGTCCATCCACAATCTCCGCTCTGCACGACGACATGGTCAACAAAGCGGCCTCCACAGACCCAACCTTCTACACCATCCTCAAGCACGTGGGCGACGAAAAGCAAGCGGTGGGCTGGTGCTCGTACCTGCGCATCGAGCCCAAGAACCGCGTGATCGAGGTCGGACACTTGATGTTTTCGTCGGCGCTGCAAAAGTCTGTCGCGGCGACGGAAGCCATGTACTTGATGGCAGAGTATGCGTTTGAATTGGGATACCGCAGGTATGAGTGGAAGTGCCACAGTTTGAATGCGCCGAGCAGGAGGGCGGCGGCCAGATATGGGTTTGTGGAGGAGGGCACGTTTAGACAGGCGTTGATTGACAAGCATGGAAGGAATAGGGATACGACTTGGTTCTCCATGCTGGATGTTGAGTGGGAGGGTAGGAAGAAGGCCTTTGAGGGTTGGTTGGACGAGAGCAATTTTGATGAGCAGGGGAGACAGAAGAAGAGGTTGGAGGAGTTCAGGGCATGATAAGGTTGTGTTTTTGGATGAGCTATGGACGTCGGAGCTATTTGCCGCAAAGATAAAGTCGCTGTTCTCAGACCTAGTCAGCCAAAGACTTGACAGAAGACAAACAAAAAAGGTTGCAGGAAAGAGGCCAACGTCAGGAATGGAAGCAGTTGTCATTCACAGTGAATCTCCGTCTCGTCTTGAAACATATTTTACTTGGTCATCACGGTGGCTGGATGTGAGAGAGGTGCTGATCTAGACGTAGAGTGCGTACCATGTGTATCCGCGTCGAAACAGCGTATTCTACGATGAGATAGATGGCAAGACACGTCGAAGGAGTTGCTGGCTGTGATGGAAGATGTACAAGCTAGATAAAGAGCGGAAGGACAAGTAGCCGGCGGCCGGCGATGGACGGCATGACAGGGCATGGACGCACGCGAGACGCACTGGCAAACGCACGAGCAGCGGGACATGGATCTCTCCCCACACGACGTGACAAAACGCGGGTCCAAGGCGTCTCTGGTCTGCCTTTTTATCCGCCCGGAGCCCTTGGCCCTGATGGAAGCGACTTTGCTTGCTCTCTCTCTTCCTTCTTGTCTAGACCATGGCGAGAGACCCCTTCGCGCACCACCATGACATGATATGAAACGAACTTGACTCGAACATACACCAAGCCCTATTCTCAGAGCGTCCATTCCTTCCCCCACACGGCATCCCCATCAGCTTTCAGGTATACACATTGCATAGAGAATTTTAGACCCCTCTCTCATCCGACATGCCCGACAAACCCCTCACAATTGCGACATACGCCGCCGGCGCATCGCTGGCAGCCATCACCCTCGTCTATGTCTTTGGTCCTACCTTTATGCTCGACGATGAGGCCTCGCAATCTTCGCGATCCACCCGCAAGAGAGGTGTCGTTGGCCTCGTCAATCCCGCCAATGACTGCTTTATCAATTCTGTCCTCCAGACCATGGCCGGCCTCCCCGAACTGCGCATCTACCTGATCCGAGAACTACACCGACGAAAGCTGGACGGAAAAGAGATATATTCAATCGTCGAGCAATTGGAAGACACAATCTCGCCCAACGAGAGCAAAGATATTGTCAAAATGAACGAGACAAAAGAGCCGAGTTGGAAGGTCCTGGGTTTACAGCAGGGTCTTGTCACGGCCGGACTCAAGGATATTCTGGATGCCCTCAACGAGCGCCCCATTTACAAGAAGACCATCTCGGCTCGCACGTTCGTCGGTGTAATAGAGACTGCCTTTAGGACACGCATCAGTCGACAGCAACAAGACGCTCAAGAATTTCTGCAAATCGTCGCCGAGAGGCTGAGCGAAGAATACAATGCTGGAAGAAATGCCAGGAGAAAGGCCAAATCGCTCAAGAGCCCCAGTACCACCACCCTCAAAGCACCCGACCCTGAAGACGACCTTAAAGAGACTGCACACAATCAACGACCGGACGCGCTCCGACCCGTAGAGTCGGCTCGCGGCCTGCAAGCAAAGTCGGAAATTGAACAAATTCGTCAGAGCGTGCACCAATCGCGACATGCAGAGGACGATGACTTGCAAGACGATCCAGGTTTCCCTCTCGAAGGAAAGATCGAGGCCCAGATTGAATGCATGACCTGCCACTTCAAGCCCAAACCTTCGGTATCTAGTTTCGTCACCCTCACCCTCAACGTACCTCACCATTCTTCGACCACGCTGAATGCATGTTTCGATGGCATGCTGAAAGTCGAACACATTGATGACTACAAATGCGACAGATGTCGCCTGGAACACGCCACTCAAGTCAAGACCAAAGAATTATCGCGCGCCTCGAACGACGAAACGCGCAATTTACTTACACACGAACTCTCTGCCATCGAAAAGGCGCTCGCTACGGATCCGGAAGCTCTGCCCAAAAACATCAGATTACCTGACCCATCTCTAGCCCCCAAACGTCGCATCTCACGCCACATGCGCATCAGCGGCTTCCCCAAGGTCCTCGCCATCCATTTATCGCGAAGTGTCTGGGACCCCAACTCCAGCAGCAGCAAGAACATGGCCAAAGTCAGTTTTCCGGAGACACTACCTCTGGGCGGGCTATTAGATCAGCATTCTTATCGTCTACTGGGTGTGGTGACACACAAGGGAGGCCACAACAGCGGTCACTACGAGAGTTTCCGACGACAATACCTCGCCGAGCCGTATAGCGCGAAACTGAGCATGGGCACACAAGGCATGTACTCTGCACAAGGGACACCAAGGGCAAGCGGCATGCCCAGCCCAATGCTCGAGCCTTCCACCCCAGGCCTCACGCACTCGCCCTCCAGCAGCGGCAACAGCACATCCTCGCGCTCCTCGTCAACAAAAAAGCGCTTCTCCCTCCGCCACCGCCAACATTCAAAACCCGCAGACCCTGCCAATGACGAGAAGAGCACACTCGGCAGCAGCAGCAGCGGTGCGGAAACGCCCTTGCCGCATCAATCCCAGAGTCCTGCGAAACCAACTGCTGAGTCTACATACCAACAGACCGCACGCACATCCTCAAAGGCAGCCAAGAGCCTTGATCTCAGCAGGTTGAAACGCAAACAGAGAAATCAGCACAATAGATGGTGGAGAATCAGCGACGACAAGATCAAAGAGTCCAAGACTAGTGATGTGCTGGGCATGCAGCGCGAAGTCTATCTGTTGTTTTATGAAATCATGGTGCCTGAAGCTTAGAGGTGTTTTTGTTTCTATTTCTTTGCACCTCTTCTCATCTCTGTCGTCTTTTTTTTATCATGGCGAAATATTTGTTTATATGATTGTTCTATTTTTGTACATATTTTTTTCTTTGTGGCTCTTTTTGGTCATTTTTTCTGATGTGTTTTTTTCTTCTGGTGGATGTATAGAAGGACAAGGGATTTGGATGGGAAACGAAGTCTACTATGGAACACCTCTTTTTTTTTCCCCCACTTCACGTTAGAGACAAGGATCACAATCTTCTGGCCCCTTTTAATGTCATGTTTACTCGCCTGCAATCCTTCTGCAGAGCCTGATGTATCTGCAAACCTGATGTATCTTCTTTTGCGTCATTAACTCAGTTGCTCATTTTGGCAGCGATCAAGGCAAGTCATTGAGAGCATCAACTACACCGACCATCGTATATGCTCTGCTATGAGATACTGTTGACTTGTAATCTCAACTGGCATCATGGCAATTACTATTACGGATATCAAAATACCATTCGAGTCTCTACCAAAGTTGCACGAATTGATCTTGTCTTTGGAGTCTTTGGGCCAGTAAGACGGATAGCCTGGGAAAGGTACTTTTCGCCTTCATCTGGTTTGCAGATCTCAAAAGGTGTTGGGAGGTTGGTATAGTGTTGAGTTTTGCATGGTTTAAGCAAGTTGGTGCAGGTCTTTTGGTACCCACTTTCTGGTAAACTTGTTTGGGAAAAGGAAAGGGAAAGAGATGGTTGTGTCTGTTTACTCTGGCTGCTGCTGATACGGAAAAGGAAACCCAAAATAGAAGATGGCGAGATTGATGGGGTTGAGATGTTTGTATTAGTTTTTTAGTATAGTTTGCAACTGGATTGCTATGATCCCATATTACCATCACTCCATCTCAACCATCCATCATCCATCATCAGCATCAAATCTCCCGCTTCTACATTTGGGGGCCCTTCTCAAGCCTTGACCTCAGGCCAAGGATAAACAGGCATCTTGATCTTCGGCTCCGCCACACCCAGCATACTAGCAATCCACACAGCAACCCGATCAACCCTCGCCGCCGTCAAAGCCCACAACACCGTATCCCTAACCCACAACCCCCACTTGGTCTGCGGATTCATCATTTGCATTGCGTAATCGCCAATACTGCTCTGTTGCTTATGCGCAAACGGCAACATTGTGTCCTCGTAAGCTTTTGCCGCTGCTGCGATGTCAAGGTTGTGAGATAGCAGTTCTCCAGCGAGAATGTGGGCTCCCATGATGGCTAGTGAGGTCCCGATGCCGGGAGTTGCGTAGCCGGCGTCGCCGAGGAGTACCACACGACCATCTTGGATGCGTGGTGCGCGCACCTGTGCGAATTTCGAGCAGTAGAAGTCTGGTGTTGCGCGCATGGCGGCGAGGATTTCTTGCGTTTGGTGGAAGCCCACGTCTGCAAAGGTTTCTTCGACGAGTTGTGTGTAGCTGTGTCTGCCTTCCTTTAATGCAGTGTTGATTTTGTTGCGAGTGATGGTGTCGGAAGCCCATGCCGAGTTCATAAAGTGGCCTCTGGTGCGGCCTCTGGGATCTGGATCTGGACGGAGGAAGATAGCGCGGCCGCCCGTGGTGGTGTACCATTTTGCCAGTTTGGAGCCGTTGAGCAAGTCCTTTTCGATGACGAAAAAGGAGGCATAGGTGCCTTCGTCATGAATGTGTTGCTGAGGCGAGGTCCCCAACATCATACCCCTGATCCTCGAGCCCAAGCCATCAGCCGCAACCAGCAAATCATACGATTGCGACGCCTTGCCGTTGGCAAAGTTGACAACAACTGCATCGTTTTGCTGCTCATAGCTCTCCACACTCTCATTAAACACCACATCAACTTTGCCCTCAATCTCCCTGTAAAAAATCCTCGCCAGATCCCCTCTGAAAATCTCGTATTCAGAAGTCATGGTTTGGACTTGATCATTCCCCGTAGCCAGCAGAGTAGCAAATGACTTTCCGGTCTCGTCGACAAATTCTACGCCTTCTTCTTTGGTGGTTTTGGCGCGGATGGCTTGTTCGAGATTCATCCATTTTATGATGTCGACGGCGGAGCTGCGGATGTCGACGCTGGCGCCCGTGAGTCGCATGCTGGGGTCGCGTTCGATGATTGTGATGGTGGCGTGAGGGTAGGCGCGGAGGAGTGTGGCTGCAAAGACACTGCTCGCGATGCCAAAGCCAGAGATGAGGACGTTGGGCGATGTTGGTGTCGCCATTGTTGGTCTCGTCCTTGTCGGGTAGAAGGAGAAGAACAGTCCGCGATTTGTGCGTATATTGTAGAAAACAAGTGCTCAAGAGATATCTTGTGAGAGAGAGAAAAAAGTACTATACCTCGAGTGCACAAGGGCAAGATGTCGTCGTTTATATCTTGCTGTGCTCGGTACTTACAAAGCCCCATAGGCTGCAGTTTAAATCAAAGGCCTTCGGACCTTTCTATCGTCCGGCGTCGGTTTTGCGAATCCTTCGCCTTTTGTGCATCGCATGACAGGAAGCGGTCTTTGCATTGGACGCAAATCAGAATCCGAGGGAGCCTCAAAGATGCGTCTTGCTATACGGAACTCGTTCTGGCGTACCCGGTGGAGGTCCTTGATACTCCATGTTCTGCGCAGTCAAGTTACAAAGTAGAGATTTAAAAGAATGGTTGTCGATTAATGGCAACCAGAGCTGAGTGGCTTACTAAGCACGTTGAGGGTAGCACCCTGCTTCTATATCTCTGCTTCTATTGATGGTCTATACTCGATGTTCATGAGTCTTGATCTGCTCGTATAGTGTCTTATGAGTGCAGAGAATGCTTGTCGTATCATGGGACTACTATGTTCACTTTGTGGGCGAAGGCTTTGAGTTGTGCTCAGTGATCGTGGGATTGACAGATACATGGTGATGCGCTCACCGTAATCCGTGTACTCAGAAGGTGTCCACCTTGCCCGTCACATTTGCATGATCAGCTTCAGCACACGGAGATGATACATTATCATCTGTTTTATTCATATAGCGATGGAAAGTGTTCTGGAGCAAAACAAAATAATCAAACAACGCCAGAGACACCCCTTAGCCAATGCATGCATTTTTCGCCCTTTTCATTAATTCCCTGCTCACTCCACGAGAGAAGCGAGCTTTTATTTGGCGCCGTACTTTCTCACAATCTGGGCAACAGCGGCAGCGAGGTCTTCTGCTTCAGCACGTGTACTTGCCTCGGCATACACACGTACAGCATCCTCGGTACCAGAAGCACGAGCGAAACTTCTACCATCCTTGTACTTGGCGACAACCTTTTCAATATCCTTCTGTGCGCCAGCTGGTGTCGAAAGTTGACGCTCGGCAGTGCCTTCGACAGTGGTGAAGAGGTTACGGTCAGCGACCTCAACACGGACAAGACGGTTGGGCAAGTCGGTGTAAGTCTGCAGCCACTCGGCGCAGCTGAAACCCTTGTGTGCGAGGATGACCTCGACAAGCAAAAGGTCAGATAGCGCATCGCCGACAGTCTGGTTGATGAGATCAGTCAGAGCCATGAGCGTTGTGAGAGCATCGGCCTGAGCAGGTGATTGAGGCTGGTGAGTGTGGATGGCCTTGAGAGCAGAGGGAGAAAAGACGACAGTGCCGTGTCCATTGGCCTCAAAGTAGACGCCGACGTCGAAACGAGTGGCGGCATGGTGCAAGTGCTTGACGCCGGTAGGGGTGCAGACTATTTGCAGACCCAGGTTCTTCTGGATATAAGTTGTCGAGGCACCGTTGGCGTACGCGGTCTGTACGACACCGACAGTGAGCTTGTCCATCAGACCAGATTGGCGTGCGAGGTCGGCAATGAAAGAGGCAGCAAGAGTAGCGATACGGTCACCGTCCAGAAGTCTGAAGACGTTCTTCTCGTCTTGGAAGTAGAAGACGATGCGGTCAGCGTCGCCATCCAGTGAGCAACAGCGATCTCCGGGACCAGCCTTTGATGAAGGAGGAGCGCGCTGGTTGGTCTTGACAAAGTCGGCACCACACTGTCTTGATTAGTGGTGTTGGATAGTACAAGGTTCAGAAGCACTCACCTGGTGGTTCAAGCTCTCGGGCTTGTGGACGTCGTCATTGACGACCTTTACATCGAGACCACCATCGGCAGGCGATGGCAGGTACTTGAGCAACTCGCGCAGCTTGGGACCTCCGACGCCGTTTGCGCAATCAACAGTCAGGTGGCCCTGGGCCTTTGTGTGTTCCATGGCCTGCTTGAAAGCAGCAGCCAACTTCTCGTAGTAGCCTTTCTCGCTGACCTCGCCGTACTCATCCTGAGTACCCTTTGTATTGACGCAACGGACGAGGTAGTGGAGCTGGGGAGTGGTGAGGATTCGGTAGTCAGTGACCTCAGCCTTAGTGGCAGTCAGGGCGTCGTTGAGGCATTCGACCAGGCGAGAACCCGAAGCGCGGGTGTCGCGGGCAAAGATGACTCTGGCGGGGGCGTCGAGGTTGACCTTGAGTGTCTTGACGAGTTCGTTGTAGACCTGGACGAGGTGGTCGTCGGACTCGGCATTGGCGAGTTGAGTAGCGTACTTTTCCCATGAGGCCTCGAGCATCTCACCCTACATGAGCGGTCAGACGTGGTCCTGATGATGGATTGACCGAGGGGCAGTATACCATAGGATCGACGAGCTTGACACCGTTGTCCTCGGGAGGGTTGTGACTGGCGGTGATCATGACACCAATCGTCTGGCCATTGAGCTTGCGCGAGCGCAACGAAGCCAGGAGTCCAACACGGTAGACGACCGAGTCGAGGATCTTGCTGAAGATGGTGAGTGGGGATACGGAGTACTGGACAGGAGAGGGACATACGCCTTCATACGGAACTGGCAGCATCGTCAGCATTGTGTATACAGCAGCACGGCGGTTCAGTAGCATCTTACACCGGCAGTACCATACTGGAACTTGCCCACCAATTCGGCGGGAGTAGTGTGCTTGGCCGAAGCCTCCTTGACAGCTTGATCGTGGCTCATTGCAAAGACGAGTCGAATGTTTGACAGTTGATGCAATGTGTCAAGGGATCGAGCAGATGAGGCAGTCGCGGTGGACGCTCGATGGTGCAATATTATTAGACATGGAAACCCGTATGAAACCCAAAGCAGCCCAATGCGGCAAAGATCGACTGCGGAGCTGCAGCTGCCGTCCAGGGCCCGCTCCGCAGAGACGCCAAGCATCAGACTTCGGTTTCGACTTCTAAGAAATCCTACTATACCACCTCAAGACGCTCTGCAGCTCCCTATCGGCGTCTCTGAGTCTGTCCGCATATCTTCGAACACTCTGATCGCCCACATCGAACATCTCTCGGCATGAATAGCCTCTTCTCTCTCCGCTGCCTTCGCAGCGCCGCTCCGCGAACCACCGCCTCTCCCGTTACATCTCAACCCAGCACCATCCTCCGCGCTCTCCAACACTCCAGATCATTCAGCAGCACACCCGTCCCTCAAAAAAGGAATCGCGGAGGTCCCAAGAAAGATGCTCGCATCCGTGAGTTCCACTTTGGCCTCCACCACCTCGCCGAAAACACTGTTTGCTAATCGCCTCTCCAAACAGAATTGATCCGCTACTTCCTCTCACACCCCATCACCCCCAGACCCCTCAGATTCTCCCGCGACCGCTACCTCAGACACTGGACCATCCACCGCGCGTGGCAGATCTACAAGGCCCAGCAGCGCACACAGCACGAGCGCGACCTCGAGCGCCAATACCAGAGTATGAGAGATGCTTGCGAGGCCCTGCGTCTCATGGATTCGGCCGGCAACATTGTCAAAGAGGGAGAGGCCGCCGCACAAGGAAAGAGCGTTGGCAGATTGTACAGGATCGCAATGATGAAGAATGATATCTGGGGTGGTGTGCCCATCGAGTACGCCCGCATTCAGACAGACAGCCCGAGCACCGATGGCTGGAACCATGGCTGGACGAGGTAGATGTCGTTTGTTGTGCTGTTCATCTTGTATTCATATTCTGGCGTTGATCTCTATGGTCTGGTATTTTCTGGGCAAGTCAGAACATCTGACGACCACATCACCAATTTTCATGTACAAAACCTTCAATTAATCAAACTCAGTTTTGATCAAAGAAACTCTGTGCGACACATCTAATGACAAGCTGGAATCTCTGGGCTGTTCGGCCGGTCTAGAGTTGCAGACGGTCGGGACATCTAAAATAGCAACAGGAAATATACCAAAGAAAAAATGGTGGTATCAAAATGAGCGGATCTCGGGTCAGAACATACCCTCATTGCCGCCTCTAAACACATCTCCGAAAAGAACACATCAGCACGACTTCTACAAAGGAAGAGAATCAATCCGGCTTTTCAACACCGCGCCCCCACAACGAAAACAAAAGCAAACAGCTAGAAATAGAACAATAGAGGTCCGCCCTTGGTACCACTTGACAATCCGCTTGTGCCCCGCAAACAGAAAACGCCATCCCAATGCTGGTCGTAGAATAGGAAAACAAGAAGGCCGTGGGTTCGCGTAAAACGACTAGAGGATGACACAGCAGCCTGCGCGATCCTTTTTGTCCACCGCAAGGAGAGCAGCTCGGGTCGCAGCCTCGAACACATCGTCAACACCGTCGCCTGTCAGACTGCTGCATTCCAGATACTTTCGTGCTCCGATGAGTTCCTTCATGTCCTCGCCGGCTTTGGTCGTGATGAACTTTTGACTTCTTTTGCGCATCTCCTCCTGGGCCACGGGGTCGTCGCGCAGATCCTTTTTGAGTCCGACCAAGATGATGGGAACCCCAGGGCATCGCTCCGTAGCTTCGTCGGCCCACTTGTGCTTGACGTTCTCGAGAGAGTCCGGTGTGTCGACAGAGAAGCCTATCAGAATGACGTGGGCCTGTGAGTAAGCCAATGGTCGCAGACGTTCATAGTCCTCTTGTCCAGCGGTATCCCAGAGCGCTAGTTGCACGGACTTGCCGTCTACACGACAGTCGGTTACATAGTTTTCGAAGACGGTTGGTACCTAGAAGATGTCAGTAAGCCGGCATACAATACTGGCTGACCAAGTTCGTACGTATCGCTACAGGAGAGTTAGCAAATGCGGGTCCAGCAAGATTTGGCATTACATACAGTTGGAAAGTAACCGAGTGTGAACACACTCAACAAACTAGTCTTTCCGCAAGCACCGTCGCCGATGATTACAAGCTTCCTGGTGGGGAACGACAGTCAGCTTGGGACTTCAAGACAGTTTTACACATGCGCCAGCCATCCCTGATCAAGATTGCTCTGCTTTCTGCCATAGCGAGCTAGCGTGAAAAGGCTCCCAGTGCCTCGGAAAGAGGTATAAGCAGAGATTAACAGTCTTCCACCAGTCCATCAGTTCGACAACTGATCGAGTCCAATGGTCGACATGTTTGTATAGCTGATATTGCGCATCGTGACAGAGCGCGTAGAGAAAGCAGTATGGGAACGAGACTTGGAGAACGCAAGTACAAGGCCTCGCGATTGTGGGCCGGGTATAAACACACCTTCTCATAACACCTTCTTCTTGTTGAGGCATTTTGGCAGGCTTGCTCCTAGACAATCCGACAGATGTGACGAAGCACGGTGCGACAAACAGTCGGGACAGAAGGACACGTCGGGGCTCGAAAGAAGCGTTTGGTCAACAGTCGAGTGGAGTGACTGGCTGAGTATACGCTTAGATACGGAAAAGTCGGGGAATGTAGAGGTGATGACGCGGACGTCGGGTCGTGAATTGATTGATGGATGGGAGGTCGGATTGTGTCAAGACGCTAAGGCGAGGATGTAGGCGAGGCGGAAGAAGAATTGCAGTCAGACCGGGTCGGGTTGATGAGCAGAAGAGAGATTGAGAGATTGGGGGAGTCGACAAGAGTTACAGAGTGGGCTGTGCTTCCGCGTTTCAGGATGCGGTCTTGATTACGCCTCGAGCGCAGAACTACAGGGTTTTGACAGAGTGTCACACAGCGAACTAGTCTGCAAACGCGAAATGTTGGAAGTGATTGGAAAAGGAATTACGACAGGGCTGGAAGACTCTAGATAGACGACATTGGGAAGCTCGGCATTCAGGCGGAACACACGAGTCCGTGGGGGCACAACAAAGGAAGGAGCTGCTCGGTGGCTGGCTCTCACCGCCTTGGCGGTAACGGCACTCTCAGTCGCTCCGAAGCCTGCATGCAAGGTGGACAACGGGCAGCAGGCATGACTCTGGTCGCAGCAAGAGCCCTATGTTTATGGAGTAGGCCACAGTCTCTCCATGTGAACACGTTAATCACTGGAACCATTTGTTCTTCCGTTCAACGCGTGTGCCAACATGATATGGCACAGAGCAAGGTGTATGTAGCTATGGGCGTTGATAACACGACGCTCCTTCTAGAAAGTGTGACCAATCAGATCAAGCAAGGGCTACTTGGCCGGTTACTGCCGAAAGGGTGTCGGACAAGACTGACAGCAGGTGGATAGAGTTGCAGCAATAGGCTCTTTAGAGATAGACGTACGTTTGGCAGAGAATCGCATCGCTCCATCGCCCTCAATCGCCGAATGCTCGTTGACTCGTTGCGTTCGCCTCGAAATCTACGACCCGTTTGCGCGCCTTCTACCCAAGCGCGCGGCCTTGACCCGACCCCCGCCAGCCCACCCACTGCCAACGCCGATCTCCACTACACACTGACATAGCACCTCCGCCCACCAAGCCTTGCACAGTCGCTACACCTCCCGGAGCGCTTGTTGCAAGCCCTGGCTCCTCTCTCGCTCGTAACATGGCGCAGACCTATGCCTCCAACGGTCAATCTCCGACCCATGACCAATCCCATCCTCTCACAACCGGCAACCGCAAGAAGCAGAAGAGGAGGGCAAAGCAACAGGCAAAGCTCAACCATGGCTCCGATGAAGCTTTCTCCGACAACCACTCCCATCTCGGCCAACCTCCGTCACTGCCCGAGGCCATGTCGGACGACGACGAGGATGATGTGCACGTCGGCTACTCGGCGCGACCCCCGCTGACCAACGGCCAACATTCATATCCAAGTAACGATGACTCTGTGGAACCTTCGCGCAAAAAGCGCAACAAGAAGAAGAAGCGCGGCAGCTCTCACAACTCGCCCTACCCCGACCATTTGCGCCCTGCTACGCACCAGTCCCCTATTCCGCATTCGTTACCCATGCCGACTGGCGCTTTAAGATCTGCCCAGCGCTCTTCGAGACAAGATCGCATCTGGAATACATCGACTCAAGAAGAGCGCGAGCGCATCAAGCAGTTTTGGCTGACACTTAGTGAGGAAGAGCGCAAATCCTTGCTCAAGATTGAAAAGGAGGCTGTCTTGCGTAAGATGAAGGAACAGCAAAAGCACTCATGCTCCTGTACAGTGTGCGGTCGCAAGCGCATTGCCATCGAGGAGGAGCTAGAAGTGCTTTATGATGCATACTACGACGAACTTGAACAGTACGCCCACCACCAAGGCGGCGAACCAGGACACGGCATGCTACCACCTCCGCGCAGTTTACCACCCCCACATCTCCACCCTTCCTCCGCCGTACCGCTACCGCTCAGCACTCACCATCAACAACCCCATCACCGAACGAGTCCAGTCCGAGAAATCATAGATGACGAAGACGACGATCAAGAAGACGAGGGCGACGAAGCCGACAGCCAGGGTATGAGCGAAGAGGAGGAAGAGGAATACAGCGACGAGGAAGACGACCTGTACAGCGACGAAGAGGACGAACCCGAGGACGACGTACCGCGAGGCATAGGCAACGACTTCTTCAACTTTGGTAACAGTCTGACGGTCAAAGGTAGGCCTGCTCTGCCGTTGGTTTGCTATCTTCAAATGGCTGAAGTGATTTCAGGTGGCATCCTAACCGTAGCCGACGATCTGCTCAAGAACGACGGCAAGAAGTTTATCGAAATGATGGAACAACTGGCCGAACGCAGGATGCAGCGTGAACAAGAGGCAGAATACAACTCGGCACAACCTTCGCATACCTACACATCCAACGGACACGAGCCGCCGCTCGACGACGAAGAGTACGACGATGAGGAATACGACGAAGAGGAGTACGACGAGGACAGCCAGGACGAAGAGGAAGAGGACGAGACGGTAACACGGGATAACTCTTGGGAAGTGGTCACGTGCGTCACTGACAAGGTACAGGGCGGCATGACCGAGGAGCAACGCATGGAAGAGGGCCGTCGCATGTTCCAAATCTTCGCCGCCCGCATGTTCGAACAACGCGTGCTGACCGCCTACCGAGAAAAGGTCGCTGCCGAGCGTCAACAGAAACTTCTGGAAGAACTGGAAGACGAAGACAAGAAGAAGGAGGAACGCGAAGCCAAGAAAGCTCGGGATGCTGAGAAGAAGAAGAACAAGAAGCAGGCTCAGAAACAAGCAAAGGCCGAAGAGAAGGCTAGGAAGGATGCCGAAAAGGCAGCCGAAGAAGCCGCTGCAAAGGCCATTGAACAAGCAAAGCAAGAGGAGGCAAAGCAGAGGAGGGAGGAACAACGCCGAAAGAAGGACGCCGAGCGCAAAGCCCAAGAGGAAGAGCGACAACGCAAGGAGGCCGAACGCTTAAAACGCCAACAAGAAGAACGTGAGCGACAGCAGGAAGCCGAACGCAAACTCCGCGAGCAAAAGGCGCTCGAGAAGAAGCAAAAGGAAGAAGCCCGCCAAAAGGAGCGCGAAGAACGAGAGGCTCGCGAGAAGGAGGTCAAGGAGAAGAAGGCCCAAGCAGAGCGCGAACGAAAGGAACGAGACGCAAAGGTGAAAGCCGATCGAGAAGCCAGAAACCAGCAAACGCCGCAGATGGCTAAACGTCCTTCGCAAGCCGGCATGGTCGCTGTACCTCCAGGTCTGCTTTCCAAGCAGGCTTCATCAGTCATGTCTTCACCACATGTTCCTGTAGCCACGCCAGCCTTGCCCAAGCCTTCTACGCCGGCGCAGCCTCGCCAGACTTCTTTCCACGGTCAGAATACCACCTCACCCAAGTCGCAACAGGCTCCCGCCATGGCTCCCACCAAATCGACCTCTCCAGGAAACGCTTTCAATCAATCCATGCCGAGATCTATATACCAGAAACCACAGAATCAGCAGCCTTTCGCGCAGCAGCAACCTATATCGCCCGCCAGCCAGCTGCCGCCACCCAGCATGTACCCACAGCATCAGAACAATGGATTCAATGGCTTCCCTACCAGTATGACTGGGTTCCCTGGCTTTGGCACTCCTCATGGACCCATCATGCATCACCGTCCCTCTCTACCCGGCTTTTCTAATGGTCCATTTGGCAGTGGACCTTTCCAGCCTATGCAACCCGCCAACCCCATGCCTACGCCTCCACCTGGCATGAGTGGACTTGGAGTCATGGCACAGGGTCGAGGATATCCACTCGAGAGCCCTCCTGGATTCCATCAACAGATGCCACCAGTCGGATCGCCCACTGCTCCACCCGGTTTCGGACTCACGCGCCACAGCATTGCCTCGCACTCTCGTACTCACTCATCTGACAAGAACACTTTCGACTCCGTCAGTTCGCCTGCACCCATCACCCGCCCAACTCCTATTCAGCGACCCTCATCTATGAGGCCAAACAACTCTGATATGGATGATCTGAGCAAGCGCCTCGGTAGTAGTGCGCTGGTTGGTGATGCAGATGACCCACTGCCATCAGTGCCAGAGAGTCGTCGGGCTAGTGCCATTGCTGGCCCTCGCGGCTTCGGTTCACCTGTGTTCTCGCAGAACCAACCACGCATGGACGTTTTTGGTGCTAATAGTAGTTGGACATCACCTTCGATGTTCGGTGCCCCGCCCGGCTTCTCTACACCCAGCTCATCATGGAATCCCAATGCAAGTAGCGGCTGGTCGTCCATGCCCTTCGGCGGTCTAGGTCACCGTCCATCGGGCCCCAACCGTCCTTTGTCAATTCGCATAGCTGTATGTAACGCATGCAAGGCACTGACAGCTCGGGAACCTACACCTGATAATTATCACTCTGTCGAAGCTCTTCTGCGCCAGATTGAGGGATCTAGAGTTATACTCGACAGCCCAATCACAGTCAAGGAGATTGAAGCCATCTGCGAGACCGAGGGTGACGCCCAAAACGGCGGTGGGTTCTTGCATGCTCGTCACGAGCCTTCTACACCTGGCGGCTTTGCGGTCAAGTTCGAGCCCGATGCCGGCACGCCTGGAACTGGAAGACATTCCCACTCACTGGGCCCGATTAGTAGTCCCGTGCCTGGTCACTCCGTACCTGCCGCTGGATTTGGGGGCGCGACAGCAATAGGAAGAGGTACAAGCTTCCAGAGTTTGGGCTCTGCCATGGCAACTTCCGGGTCTTCATAGGAACAAGAACAGGAACCGCTCATGCGTGGCATCTGGATCGCTGTCCAATCCCACTATGAAGGGTTAGGAGGTGACTTTGTGCCAGGCCATTATGACTTTAGGGACACCACGGACCAGGGATCTAGGCAGTGATGCTTTGCCGCGGCCTTTTGAGATGTCCTGCTTCTTCTCTCACATCTTTGACTCTTCTTCTTACGTTCGACTTGGTTCATTCGACCGAACAAACTTTAGCATTAACGTTTCGTTTTTCTTCTCGTGTGAGAGTATGAACCAATACCATTGTTCTGAGTATGATTCCCTTGACAGCTCGCTTGCCGTGTCTTGGACCAAGTGCCGTGTGTACCTTTGTGGCTTGATATCGCCAACCTTGGCCTGTGAATGCACTTTTGCCATGTGCTGTCACTGCCTGTGAGGCTGTGATCAACGCGTCACTCGATGCTTTTCCTTAGCTCTATGCAAGCCGATGGGTGTATAATATATCGAACCGCTCGGGGCACAGACAGAAAGAGTAAGCGGGGTCGTCGGTGAGTACATCCGCGGTGCGTGGGGGATGTTGCCTCTCGTTTCTCGTATGTTGATAGTGTGTATAGCTATAGAAATGCACAATACCGTCCAGAAGCAGAGCAGCACCCACTGAGAGACAAAGCTTCATCGACTTTCTATGGCCATACCTTGGAAGTTGGAACATACTATGCCTTTCTACAGTCATGTAATATTGCGGGGGGAGCGGGCAAGGTTTCAGGTCAGGAATCACATCCGCTATGCGTGGGGTGTGTTGTTGGAGGCGCTCGATCGCTTTGTAAGATTTCCAGCACACGGGATAGCCTCGTGGATATGTATGGGCGATCTAGCGATCTAGCCCCGTTTCGAGTCTCGAATGCAGAGTTCCCGGAATCGGAGAAGTTTTTGTGGGGGTTGTGGTCTTTGCGGGAAGGCGCTTGACTCTGCATATTCCTTTTCGGTTGTCCTTGGACGACATCTGATTCATGGGATGTAGACACGCCATCTCAGGAACGTCTCTTAGGATGTTCAGACAAGCA
Organism: Aureobasidium sp. EXF-10728; assembly: GCA_023848605.1. Taxonomy (NCBI): domain Eukaryota; kingdom Fungi; phylum Ascomycota; class Dothideomycetes; order Dothideales; family Saccotheciaceae; genus Aureobasidium; species Aureobasidium sp. EXF-10728. The sequence continues at coordinate 156,339 of SWBG01000010.1, forward strand.
ACATGGCCAAGCAAACGAGCCTCATGGTCAAGCATCCCAAGCATCTGCTGGCTGTGTCAGCTGGTAGATGTGGCGGTCGCTTCCAGCCTCGTCGCTCCTCTGGATGTATCTTTTTGCTATTGGTACTTGGACTTACCCCTCATCTCTGAAAACCCTAAAATCCAGATCCTCTGCGAGCACGTTGTGCTTGGCAACAATAGGATTCAGCCCTTCGCCTCGACTTATTGGTGGGCTTTTCTGACGGCTACACAAGGTTCATAACTGTGCCCTCGCGGCGCCTGTTACGGGAATATCAGTGTCGTGCCGCGGCGGTATTCTGATAAGATCGACGAATGGGAAACATCAGGCTTTTTCACCATTGACTCAAAACTCTCATTCCTCCCTACACCCGTCAGCATTTGCATTGAGCATATTTAAACACCCCGGGTTCGACTTCCTTTGTTCGAGCACATTACACCCCTGGTCTTCCATCTCCTGTCGTCTGGTTTTCTTGTGCATATATAAGTTCTGGTCCGCATCATGCATCCTACGTTTCCTTCGCAGACTCTACCGGAGGTAGCAATGGACATCCCACGCCAACAACAGCCATTGCCCGTGGTTCACAATGCTTACACACCCAAAGTAAGTGTCTGATCATCCTTTGCTGTATGGCAAGTCATGCTAACATGTCTCAAGGAAGCAATCGAGATCTCGTCTCGAACCGGCGCTTATAAGGCGAAAATGCGTATCGACAAGACCATCATCAGCAGTTTCATGGCTGGCTGTCTTCTTTCCTTCAGCGGTGCCTGTTACGCAGTCATCAACACATCCCCCTGGCTGAACGAGAATGCTCCTGGTATCGCCAGAATGCTCGGAGCCTCGATCTTCCCCTTCGGTTTGATTGTCATCGTCATGACTGGAGCGGATCTCTGCACTGGAAGTTTCATGTACACCAGCCTGTCTGCCCTTCACCGCCGCACCTCTGTACTGCTGATGTTGAGACATTGGTTGCTCACCTTCTTTGGCAACCTGGCTGGTGCCCTGTTCGTTACCTGCGTCATTATGGGATACGGAGGTGTCTTTTCGGCTGCTGCTTACCGTAAAGAACTGCTCACCATCGCAACTACCAAGGCTGTGACGCCAGAGTGGTACCAGATCTTTGTGAAGGCCATTGGTGCAAATTGGTTGGTTTGCCTGGCTTGCTTCTTGGCTTGCTGTGCCAGGGAGTTCTTTTCCAAAGCAGTCGCCATATGGGGCCCTGTGTTTGCCTTCGTTTTGCTGGGTTTGGATCACGTTGTCGCCAACATGTTTTATATCCCCATGGCTGTAAGTGTTTTTGAATTTCTGCTTGCAAAGGTTGTACTGACCATGACAGATCTTCTTGCATCACCCTGATATCAGCGTTTCCTTCTACATCTGGAAAAGCATGATCCCCGCCGCCCTGGGCAACATTGTCGGCGGCAGCGTCTTTGTGGCTTTCGTATACTGGTACCTCTTCCTCGTGGGCGACACCTCTGAAATCGTCATCGACGGCGATTACTGGGACGTCGAGAGCCGCTCGTCCATGACTTCGATCTCGGAGCAAGTTACCAATCAATCCCATTCCAACAAGGATGATGGCAAGATGGTTTAGGATCATTTGCGGTTTAGAGCTGCTGAGAAGAGACGGTGACCGGCATACTCAACAGCTGTGGTCTCATGACATTCATTTTCAACAAGATACCCCGTTTTTCTGTTTTTGGTTTTTTATTCAACTATATGGTTTTTTTTAATGGGAAGCGTGGAGTTTAACAACGACATGAGAAGGAGGGACAGGGTTCAAATAGAGACTGTCATAAATGTAGCTATGGAAATGCACAATATCTTCTATAGCAAAGTGCTGTCCAAGGAGAGCTGTTACTTCAGGGCTGCTTCCATGACCACAAGTATGAATCTGTAAACAGCTGTGCATTCTTGTAGCATACTATAGCGCCATTTGCCGACTGGGGAGAGGGGCTACTTGTTAGAGGTGACCACATATCCTCCATCGTTCAGCACATGCTCTCTAAAGATCTGGACATATAATCACATTTCCTCTCTTCCAATCCCACGTTATACTGCTTGGCTGGCATTGGCATTCTTGTCCTCGCTCTTCGATAGTAGCGTAGCTTGTTCGCTGATTAGGCGGTTTGTCTATTGCTTTACCGTCAGCCATGTCTGTGACCCAACGTGCACCAAACCTTACACAGTATCAAGAATTTGACAGAGATTCGATGACCCCATGTCCTTCAATCATAATTCTCTCTCCTCAACAAAACACTCTCAGCCCCTCCTTGTAGACGACTCGACAACCGGTTCCGGAAGTCTGACAGCAAACACTACGTTTGTTTCCAACATCCATCCTCCTAGCTGCGGTTTTAAAGATGCTTCGCCGGTGATGTCGAGGTTGATGTGAGTTTTCAGATCGAGCGAGGGTGTTGACATGGTCTTGGGTGCACAGTATCCTGAGTCCAGACACAGAATTTGGGGAAGAGGATTGTATCTTTTTGCCGAGTTGTTTGTGATTGTTTTGGCTTGAATGAGAATGGGTAGTGTTGTTGATAGAAGACAGAGGCAGAGAATGCGGAGAGCGATGAAGGTGGCCATTGTTCCTTGGATGGGGTTTTGAGATATGGAGAAGTGCAGATCAAAGGAAGAGAAGAAGACTTTGAGAAGTTTTGATATGGAGAAAAGTGATGCCAAAGTGTAGACAGAAGTAAGAGAAGAAGACCTTAAGAAGTTTTGATATGAAAAAATAGAAAGGTGTGTTTGTTGGTCAAGTCAGGCAGCACAGCTCCATACTTAGGCACACAGTCGAGTCTCTGACTCGTGGTGTTTCGAGACGGATGACTTGGTAGACTGGCTCTTTCTCTGCTTACCGTATTAGTTTTGAGGACTATACAAGACTGAAGCCAGACATAATATCTACGATTGTCTGGTGAAGGTGAAAGATCAAGTAGACGGTGTCAAGCCTCGGCTTTTAGAGTTTGACGCGATACGCGTCGTTGCGCGTAACAAGAAAGTGGTTTGAAACAGACAGATGAATGCACAAGATTGGACAAGCAAAATGTGAAACCATAGCTTGCAATATGAGATGGGACATATGGGCACAGGTTAGATTGGGAGGAATGAGATTTGATAGATGAAATGAGGATTTAATCAAGGGGAGGGACAGAAATAAGGCTGTCACGGTCACTTTCATGCAATTGAAGTCTTGGCGAGTCGGAGTTGTGGTCCAAGGTGGGAGCTTGATTGTCCGGAGCAGCAGCAGATTCATTGGACGGCTCGTCATCGCAGTGCATACAGACCACACAAGGCTGTGTTTTTCTTCGTGCATATCGGTTTACAGCAGCCGGCCGTAACTCTTTGCGCATACTCACCTCGTCGTCGCTTCTGACAGTCACAAGACGCTGCGAGCCTGTGACGACGACCATCATTTCGTTCGACCCCGCCCCTGGGACCAACTTTTGACTCCAACACGCAACCACTCGACACGCACACACACGCTACCCTTGGATGGTCTCTTTGTTTGACTGACATCTGATCCGCCCTCCCATCCAGCCCAGCAAACACAATGCCGTGCTTCAAAGGCATCGCCGTGAGCATACACACTCCCGAAGGGCCTCTCGCAGAGCATGGTGTTCAGAGTCTGTCGCGTTTCGGCCGCATCAACACCTACATCCCCGTCCCTCCGCCTTCGATACCGCCAAACTCAACCACCGGCCAGCCGCAGCAGTCGACTTTTGCCGTCTCCATTACTCTGCTCACACAGGGCTTGAAAGTCCCCTACTCGACTCCGCGCCCCACACCTACCAACCCCAACCCCAAAGGCGTCTATGTTGGCCCTCAAAATGCTGGCATGACTAGAGGTCTGCCCAGAAAGGAGCCTCCGCCCATCGATCCCGAGACTGGCAAACCTCAAGTCCTGATCCCGCCTTATCAGCCCCGCACTTCGTCACCCAACGAGACCATCGCTGCATACATCTACTTCGACGGCCGACAAAAAGAGGAGGTTGCCACGTTACTCCGCAAGGGCGAAGAGACTTGGGTAAACTCAAGATGGGTCAGCATACCTGACAGCGAAGGAGGTGGTCTGGCAGAGCGCGAGTTCCTCTTCCGCGAAGTCGGTCTGGAACGCTGGCTCAACGGACTGGATCTGACGAGCACCGATAAGGAAGCCAAAGCAGCTCTGATCGATAAGCGTAGGAAGAAGTTTGAAAAGATGCGCCAGCGCGAGGAAAGAAAGAGAGAAATCAAGAGAGAGGACAGTGATGATGAGGACGACCAGGACAAGCCTCGCTACGATCGTAACACGGTCCTGCGTTACGGCGAAGACAATGGTGCCCCGACCGAGGCCATCATGCAAGACGATGAAATGTCCGACTCTGATTCAGATTCCGACATGCCTGAAAGCGAAGCTGCCGGTCAGATCAAAATCGTCCTCTTCCGCGTCCTTGCTTCTGGCGAGATCAAGCGTGGAGAGTACTCGCCGCAATTCGACGTCCACGATGATGAAGGCACCAATAACGATGGTGCCGAAGATGAGGATGTTGACCACACTACTGGTCTTGACAAGCCCAAGACTCTTGATCCAAAGAGCATCAGCACCCAAACAGTCACAGGCATCGACCCCCCGGATAGTCCTTTTGCCACCTTTACTTTCTACTACCGCAGTCCTAGTATGTTTCGTCCTTGTCCCCTGTCTTGCGTTCTGCAGATGCTAATTCATGTCTATAGAACAACTAGAGAAGATGGGCGTCATCGCACCCAGCCGTAAAAGCTCTTCGACCGTGACGAGAAAACGTAGCACTGACTTCTCGAAACTTGGTCCGCTGAAGAACCAAGGCACCAAAGGCTTCTCAAGCTACCGTGATCCTGCTGCTCGTGCCAATCGCAAGGGCTCAAAGAATGCCGATGCTATGGACAGTGACGAAGAAGATGAGGAGCCTGGTGCTCGTGAAGATATGGACGATGTTGATGTCAAAGACGAGAACGGCAACCCCTTGATCTTGACCGAAGAGGACCGCCAGCGCCAGGAGGAGATGGCCGAGGGTGTGCGCCACATCAAGGTACGTTGCCTTTCCTTACCCATGCTCATTCATGTCACTAATTCTCCTCCAGCTCAAGCGCCAACACTCGGGCGAGTTTAACAATCCTACCCCCAGTAAATCCCCCCATATCGGTGCTTCGACGGCGCACATCACGGACAACTCGACTTCGCCCAGCGATAAGGCCAGTCAAAAGTTGCTCGCCGAGCCCTCAGACCAATACGCCGAAAGCCCTCTCAAGAAGCAGCGCCCAAGCCTGGGAGCTGTAGACGCCAGTCCATTGGGCAAGCCCAGCCTCACAGGCCCTAGCTCGGCACCCACTACTCATCCTTCCGCAATTGGTGCTTCTCCCCTTTCTGCAAGCACATCAATGCCCCAGTCTCATCCCACTCAACCACCCTCATCCACTCAAGCCATTGACGAGGATGAAGAACTGTGAAGTCGTCCGGTCAGGGCACTTCCTAATCTTCCGCGCACATTTCGTACATTGTCCATGAAGAAGACATTCGGACCTTTCCCGTTCTCGCCGCTGAAGCAACGTGACTAAATACCCCCAGCGTCTCATAAACACAAGCTGAGTCGGCGCACATCAGCAAAGGAGTTCTGATGTTGATTGCCTTGACCAGACTCTTCTCCATTCTGCTTCCTCTCGTTGCCTTTCGTTGTTGTTGGACTAGTACCGAGGATGCTCATTTAGCATACCAATCAATGGAAACACCATCGAGAGGTCGACCGCGCCAAATGTTTCACTTTCGTTCTGTTACTGTAGCAATCATTTCCTGTTTCGTTCAAAGGGCGACGCACAAAGATCATCGAATGTGCAGAAGCAAGGGCAAATTGCCAGCACATCTCGCCTTTCCTTCCTCGACGATTTTCTTTCTTCAGAGGCGTTTCTCTACTGATACCATTCTACAAGTCTGGAGGGAAGGATGTTTTTTTTTTCTGTGTTGTCAACCAAGAAAGGTTAAAAGTCGAGGAATACAAACATGAGAGTTCTGAAATGATTGGTTTCTATTCACTTGACGATGTTGATCATGATGGACAAATGCCAGAGTTGAGTTGACATTGTACCTTTGACAAGCCGTGAATAGGAAAAGCCAGGCGCAGAACCAACGACTCTTTCCAGCAAGCACACAAGTACAGTGGTCAAACAAACATGATCCTAGCATAATTCGAGGATATATTTGCGTTTGAAGATAGAGTAGGACAAGAAAAGATGTCGGAGGTTGCGGTGAGTTGACAAGTCCACGTGCCCCCGCAGTTTTGGAAGGAGCAGTCGGGCTTGCAGCGGATGAACGCATACCAAGCAACAGCATCGTTAGCAAGCTGTCATACTGCCAAACCAACAGGGCGAGAAACCCCAGACCTAGATGACCAGTGGCGCATGAGTAGCGCGGTAAGGCAAGACTATGGCTCAAGCCTACCGCGATGCGCTCGAGCGCACCGTCCAAGAGCTCAAATCAAGGTACCACGGCCTGCTCCACTCGACAATACCATCATCTTGCTGACCCAGGCCTTTCAGGCGCGATGAGAAACGACTACACGCTGCCGAGAGCCTACTACACGAGGTCGAAGCCGCACACAGAGGTGAGGTCGCTCGTTGCATCCATCTGAGTGAGGCACTCCGACTGACCGGCATCCGCCACAGAATTGTCGGCCGCTCAATTCGCTCCCTACTACGTCGAGGTCAACAAACGCATCGCCGAACTCATCCAGAATGGAGCCGACACGCACGAACGAACCGGCGGTCTTTACGCACTTTCACAACTCATCGACTTCAAGGGCGACGATGCCGCTCAGAAGACGACGCGCTTCCATACTGTCCTACGCAAGGTCATGTCGGGCAACGACACGGCTGCCATGGTCGTCGCTGCAAAGACGCTTGGTCATCTCGTCTCGCCCGGAGGAACTCTTACCGCCGAACTGGTTGATGCCGAAGTCAAGGTCGCCCTCGAGTGGCTGCAGATCGAACGCAACGAGAACCGGAGATTTTCAGCCGTCTTGAACCTATACGAGCTTGCGAAGAGCTCGCCCACACTTTTACATGTATGGATACCCGACATCTTCGAGGTCATCTGGGTTGCCCTGCGTGACCCCAAGGTCATGATCCGCGAGTCGGCCGCCAACACCATTAGCCAATGTTTCGAGATTCTCATGGCCAGGGATCCTCAGGCACGCCAGAAATGGCTGACAAGGACATATGAAGAGATAGACAAAGGATTCCAACACAACACAGTCGAGGCCATTCATGGTTCTTTGCTCGCTCTGAAAGAGTTGCTGCAAAAAGGAGGCATGTTCATGCACGGTCCTCGCTACAAGGAAGCTTGCGAGCGCATCCTGTCGTACCGTGAACACCGCGATCCTCTTATTCGCCGCGAGGTCGTCTACATTATTCCAATCCTGGCCAGATACGCTCCGAAGGAGTTCTGTAATGGCTATATTCATCGATCCATGTCACATCTTCAAGGCCTTCTCAAGTCTCCCAAAGATCGCAATCTGTCCTTCATCGCCATCGGAAATGTCGCAAATGCTGTCGGCAGTCAGATTGCTCCTTATCTTGACAACATCCTCCTTCATATCCGCGAGGCCCTTAGTGTCAAGGCACGCATCAAGAACACCGATGAAGCCCCCATCTTCAAGTGCATCAGCATGATCTCGATCGCTGTCGGTCAGACTCTGAGCAAGTATATGGAGGCTTTGCTTGACCCAATCTTTGCCTGTGGTCTGAGCGATGCTTTATCACAAGCACTTGTTGATATGGCACACTACATACCCCCGGTCAAGCCAATCATCCAGGAGAAACTTCTCGACTTACTGAGCATCACTTTGTGCGGCAAGCCTTTCGTTTTACCAGGCCACCCTAGCCACAGCACTCCCTTGCCCCGTATATTCACCAGGGAAGTCCGGGATCAACAAGATCCTCAACACATCGAACACAAGGAGCAACAGATTGCACTGGCTCTCTACACTCTGGGCAGTTTCGACTTTTCTGGTCATGTCCTCAACGAGTTCGTTAGAGACGTCGCAATTCGTTACGTGGAAGATGACGATGCCGAGATTCGCAAAGCAGCTGCCTTGACCTGTTGTCAATTGTTTGTTCGAGACCCGATTGTGTATCAGACCAGCCATTACTCGATACAGGTCGTCAGCGACGTGATTGAAAAGCTCCTGACCGTTGGAGTCGCTGATCCGGAGGCCGAGATTCGAAGAACAGTCCTGGCCTCATTGGATGCTCGCTTCGATCGTCATCTCGCAAAGGCTGAGAACGTTCGCACGCTCTTCCTTGCATTGAACGATGAAATTTTTGGCATTCGGGAAGCTGCGATGACCATTATTGGCCGTTTGACTGCTGTCAATCCAGCCTACATCTTTCCCTCTCTACGCAAAGTTTTGATTCAATTATTGACAGAGATCGAATACTCAAACAATGTCAGAAACAAGGAGGAGAGCGCAAGATTGATCAGTCATCTTGTCGGCTCGTCCTCGAAGCTGATCAAGCCTTATGTTGATCCCATGATCACAGTACTTTTGCCGAAAGCTCAAGATCCCAATCCTGACGTGGCATCTGCCACTCTGAAGGCAATCGGCGATTTGGCCACTGTCGGTGGTGATGAGATGGTCAAGTATGTTCCTGAATTGATGAAGGTCATCATCGAGAGCCTTCAAGACTTGAGCTCAGCTGGTAAAAGGCGAGCAGCTCTGAGAACGCTTGGACAACTTGCCAGTAACTCCGGCTACGTGATTGATCCTTACGTAGAGCATCCCGAGCTTCTCTCGATCTTGGTACAGATTGTCAAGAATGAGCCACCAGGCGAGCTGCGCAAAGAGACCATTCGACTCATGGGTATTCTGGGTGCTTTGGACCCGTACAGACATCAGGTCATGGAACAGTCCTCTGAGAATCACCTCGTCGCAGACTCACAGACTGTCACTGACGTTGGCTTGATCATGCAAGGAACCACACCCTCGAATGAGGAGTACTATCCTACTATTGTCATCAACACTCTTCTTGACTTGCTGAAGGAGCCTACACTGGCGCAACATCACGCGGCTGTCGTTGAGGCTGTCATGAGTATCTACAGAACCATGCGCCTGAAGTGTGTCAACTTCCTTGGATTAGTGGTCCCAGGCATTCTTCTTGTCATCCGAACATCACCAGCAGGCAACATTGAGAAGTACTTCAACAATCTCAGCGAGCTAGTGGAAATCGTTCGCCAACACATCAGACCTTATTTGCCAGAGATCCTTGCGACAGTACAAGACTTCTGGGCAGACAACTCTCCCTACCAGGCGACGATGCTTGCACTCATCGAGTCGATTGCTCAATCTCTTGAGGGCGAGTTCAAAATATACCTAGCAAATGTTCTTCCATTGATGCTTGGCGTACTCGATCACGACATCACACCTAGACGCTTGCCATCGGAACGGGTGTTGCACGCTTTCCTTGTCTTTGGCTCAAGTGCGGAAGAGTACATGCACCTGATCATTCCCGTCATTGTTCGCATGTTCGAAAAGCCAGGTCAGCCAACACACATTCGCAAGCTTGCAATTGAGACTATTGGCAAACTCTCAAGACACGTCAACATTTCTGAGTTCGCCGCAAAGATCATCCACCCTCTTTCGCGAGTCTTGGGCGGTCAAGAGACTGGACTCAAGCAGACTGCTTTGGATACCCTATGTGCTCTGATTTTCCAGCTTGGTCCAGACTACATCCACTTCATCCCGACCATCAACAAGATACTCGTGACTCACAAAGTGCCACACACTAACTATGCTTTGATTGTTAGCAAGTTGCAGAAGGGCGAACCTTTACCACAGGATTTGAGCCCAGATGAACGATACAAGACTTCTGCTTCGGAAGAAGTCCAGAGAGGTGTCGACAACCGGAAACTAGCAGTCAACCAGCAGCATCTCAAGATCGCATGGGCAGCCAATGCCAAGTCTACCAAGGAAGATTGGCAAGAGTGGATGAGACGATTTAGTTTGGAGCTGCTAAAGGAGTCGCCACAGAACGCATTGAGATCATGCTCGCAGCTCGCTAGTTCTTACCCTCCCCTTGCCAGGCAGCTTTTCAACTCTGCATTCGTATCATGCTGGACTGAACTGTACGACCACTACCAAGAGTCTTTGGTCCGCTCGATAGAGACTGCTCTGACCTCACCCCACATCCCGCCTGAGATCCTTCAAGTACTTCTGAACCTCGCTGAGTTTATGGAGCATGACGACAAGGCTCTTCCAATCGATGTTCGTACTCTCGGTATGTACGCCGGCAAATGTCACGCATTTGCAAAAGCTCTTCATTACAAAGAACTGGAGTTCAATGCCGAACAAAACGCCAGTAATGTTGAGGCTCTGATTAGTATCAACAACCAACTCCAACAGACTGATGCTGCCTTCGGTATCTTGCGTAAGGCGCAAGGTTACGTGGACGTTCAGATGAAGGAGACTTGGTTCGAAAAGTTGCAACGTTGGGAAGAGGCTCTGACAGCATATCAACGCCGTGAGCGTGACGAACCCGATTCATTCGAGGTCATCATGGGTAAGATGCGCTGTCTCCACGCTCTCGGTGAGTGGGAAGTGCTCTCATCACTTGCGCAAGAGAAGTGGATGCACGCTTCTTCAGAGAATCGCAAGTCCATCGCTGCCTTGGCTGCCGCCGCCGCATGGGGTATGGGACAGTGGGAACTTATGGATGGCTACCTGTCTGTGATGAAGTTACACTCGCCCGATCGCTCTTTCTTCGGCGCCATTCTCTCGATTCATCGCAATCAATTCGATGATGCACAGCTTCACATCAACAAAGCAAGAGAAGGACTGGACACCGAACTTAGCGCTCTCCTCGGCGAGTCATACACAAGAGCATACAGTGTGATCGTCCGTGTGCAGATGCTTGCTGAGCTGGAAGAAATTATTGCATACAAGCAAAGCTCCAGTGATCCTCACAAGCAGGAGCGCATGCGCCTGACGTGGACCAAGCGTCTGAAGGGATGTCAAAAGAACGTCGAGGTCTGGCAGAGAATGCTCAAGGTGCGTGCCTTGGTCATCTCACCTCCAGAGAATGCAGAGATGTACATCAAGTTTGCCAGCATCTGTAGAAAGGCACAGAGGAATGGTCTGGCTGAGAAGTCGCTGAACTCCCTTCTTGGCTGGCAAGGTAGTCTCATGACACCAGAAGGCCAGGAGCGCACTCTACACGCACCGTACCCTGTTCAGTACGCCGTCTACAAGTACATGTGGTCGAATGGATATTCTTCAGGCGCCTTGACAGGTCTCAGAGACTTCACAGAAAGGCTTCGCATCGATTACGAACAGCGAACATTGGCAGTCACAAACCCTGGCACCAACGGTATGAATGGTATGAATGGTACCAACGGTGTCAATGGCACACAATTCCCCGCAGCTGGTGTAAGTCCTCAGATCTCTGAAAAGGATATGGCTCAGTTGGCCGATTGGCAAAAGCTGCTCGCCAGATGTTACCTCAAGCAAGGTGACTGGCTTAGTCTGCAGATGCGTGGAGAGTGGGATGCTCACCGAGTACACGAGATAAGATCTTCGTACAAGGCGGCCACCCACTACAACCAGGACTGGTACAAGGCATGGCACGCTTGGGCGTTGGCAAACTTCGAGGTCGTTACTGCACTCACTGCAAACAAAGACAGAGGAGAAGCCGATGGCATGCAACGAAGATACATCCACGACTATGTCGTACCTGCCATTCAAGGATTCTTCAAGTCGATTGCCCTGTCTTCTTCAAGCTCTTTGCAAGACACTCTGCGTCTTCTGACACTGTGGTTCAACCATGGTGAGCATCAAGAAGTTACATCGGCAGTCACGCAAGGTGTGACTACTGTCAGCATCGACACATGGCTTGAGGTGATTCCTCAGCTAATTGCTCGTATCAACCAACCAAACAGGTTGGTCAAGGATTCAATTCATCACTTGTTGTGTGAAGTCGGAAGAGCTCACCCACAAGCACTGGTATATCCATTGACTGTTTCTATCAAGTCAGAAGACAGAGACCGTTCAAAAGCAGCCAAGGACATCATGACTGCTATGGAGCAACATAGCCCCAACCTTTGCAGACAGGCAGCTGTTGTCAGTCACGAGTTGATCCGCATTGCTGTGCTCTGGCACGAGCAGTGGCATGAGGGTCTCGAAGAAGCCTCGAGACTGTACTTCGGTGACCACGACATCGATGGCATGCTTCGCACCCTTGAGCCCCTGCATCGCATGCTTGACGACGGCCCTGAAACTCTGAGAGAAATATCATTCATCCAGAGCTTCGGACGCGACCTCGCAGAAGCCAGAGATTGGTGTAACAACTTCAAACGTACAAACGAAGTCGGTGATCTCAACCAAGCATGGGACCTCTACTACGGCGTTTTCAAGAGAATTGCAAGACAGCTGCCTCAACTTGCCGTCCTCGAGCTGCAATATGTCTCGCCAAAGCTTAAGAATGTTCACGACCTTGAACTTGCACTTCCCGGTACTTACAAGAGCGGCAAGGAGATTATCCGCATTCTCTCGTTTGATCCTTCGTCGACTGTCATTCAGTCCAAACAGCGACCAAGAAAGCTTACCCTCACTGGCAGCGACGGTGGTACCTATCAGTACGTACTCAAGGGTCACGAGGATATTCGACAGGACGAACGTGTCATGCAACTCTTCGGCCTTGTCAATACTCTGCTGTCGCACGATCCCGAGTCCCTCAAGCGTCACCTTAACATTCAGCGTTACGCAGCCATTCCTCTCTCGACACAGTCCGGTCTGCTTGGATGGGTACCCAACAGCGACACCTTGCATGTCCTCATCCGAGATTACCGTGAGAGTCGTAAGATTCTTCTCAATATCGAGCATCGTATCATGCTGCAGATGGCACCTGACTATGACAACCTCACGCTCATGCAGAAGGTGGAGGTGTTCGGCTACGCACTGGATAACACCACTGGCCAAGATCTTTACCGCGTCTTGTGGTTGAAGAGCAAGAGTTCCGAGGCCTGGCTCGAGCGTCGCACAAACTATACACGCTCGCTCGCAGTCATGTCCATGGTCGGCTATATTTTGGGTCTTGGTGATCGTCATCCGTCCAACTTGATGCTTGACCGCAACACTGGTAAAATCATCCACATCGATTTCGGTGATTGCTTCGAAGTCGCTATGCATCGCGAGAAATACCCCGAGCGTGTTCCCTTCCGTCTCACACGCATGCTCACCTTCGCTATGGAGGTCTCAAACATCGAAGGCAGCTTCCGCACGACCTGTGAACATACCATGCGCGTCCTCCGCGAGAACAAAGAATCACTCATCGCTGTTCTTGAAGCGTTCATCCATGACCCTCTACTCACCTGGCGTCTGGGCAACAAGAACTCGCCTCCTGAACCCTCTTTCCCATCAGAACGTCGTACGTCGATCATTGGCGAACTGGACTCTGCACCACGTAGCACACCAGGTGGCCGTAAGCGCGCACCTCCCGGCGGCGAAAATGTCCCCGGCGAAGGCAAAGAGGTCCAGAACGCCAGAGCCCTGCAGGTCCTCGCCCGTGTCAAGGAGAAGCTTACGGGTAGAGACTTTAAAAAGGATGTCGAGCTGGCAGTCGAGGAGCAGGTGGAGAAACTCTTGTCCGAAGCAACCAATCTGGAGAATTTGTGTCAGCATTACGGTGGTTGGTGCAGTTTCTGGTAATTTGAGCAGGAGAAGGAGCACGAAGGTGGAATATGTTTCGGTATCTGTTCTTTGATTCACTTCCTTTTTTCTCTCTTTCGGTTTCAGGTTGGCTGTGAGCTGTTTTGCATGCATAGCGGTGGCGTTTTACGGTTGTTCTTTTCTTTCTTCTTCGCTGGTAGAGTCTTTTTTTATAATTCTTGCTATGTAGTGTTTGGGAATCATGTCTTGCGATTACTGTCTTGCTTTGTTTCAAATCACTATCTATCAAGCTCGTATAAGGGATGCAAGTGCTGTTGGTTAATGTTTTGCCTGGAGAGGAAGATAGCTATGTCATTCATCTCCCAAGACTCGCCTGTGGGAGTCTTAATCTGGTCTGTCTGTCTTTTGTCAGATATGTCAAGTTATCAGCTGCAGTGGTTGGTCACGACCACTCATTGTACTGGCCCTGGACAAGATCATAGCTCTCGTGTCGTTCTGCCAGATCAATATGGAAATCGCCTTCGGATGTACAGAGTCCAGGGGTGTTCTTCATCATGTATACCCAGGGAGTGTTTTGTTGGCCGTATTCGAGCACACTCTAGAGGATCATCAGTACTGCTGTTTGCAAAACAATGTGGTTGGGTAGGGGGAACTATGTTTGAGATTTTTGGTGTTTGGGGATGTGTTGATGTGGGTGTGGTGGTTTGTGGTAAGGTTCTGGGGCATGATCTCAGGGCATATGATGGAAAAGTGGGATGTTGATGGGTTTTTTTGGTTAGGAATTACGTTGAGGATAAAGAGATGGGGGATTTAGATGGGTTTGTGGAAGTTGAGACCGAAATGGATTGGTATGTTATCAAAGATGGTGTCTTGAGACCTCTTATAGACAATGTTTATATTTTTGATCTCTCAGGATTCATGTTCTAGACAGACAGTTTGCTCTCGAGCGCTTATTCGCCGCTCGGCACTTGTTTCTTGTATACTTTTGGCTGCTTCTGCTGGTCTTTTGATGATGGTATCAGAGCGCGTGAAACATTTTTCTCGATTAATATATTCACGACAGATCTCTGGAAACAGTGGTGAGAAGTGCATCTCGTTACATTGTGGAAGACTTTTACTTAGAGCACATTGAATTAAAACTTTCTTTCCCTATCCTCAAACGCTTGGCCGCTCCGACTAAACAAGAAATGTATATGCATCACTTCCTTATCCCTAGCTTTGTAAAGTTGGCCATCCACAGTGTAGCCTACCATATAAAGCCAAATCCTGAATCGACTCACACGATCTTCGAGCAAATCGAGCTCATTCTGAAAATAGCCGTCCTGCATGAAGTGAAAATAGGTCTCGTCAAGAGCTTCCTTTTTGCTGCTCATTCCCGAGTAATAGTGGTCTTTTATGCCACCATCATAATCTATCCAAATTGACCATCCTCCTTGTCTGAACCGAGTTACTACTTCGGGATCGCTGCGGTTGGGGTACAGGATACGGTATCTGCCTGGCTGATGTCAGTCGTCGAGGCTCTTGTACGATGTGATTGTGGATGGACTTGCGAAGGATTTTGCGTCTGGTTTCGGCTAGGGAACTTTTGTTGCTCTGTCTGGTCATTGTGAATTTGGATCTGGGAGTTGTGGGTAGTGTTGAGAATGAGATTCAGTATGGAGGAGATTGATTCTGCAGGTCGTAGTCTCCTGGTTTATAGCCATTGTATCTTGTATCTCCTGGAATCATGGCAGTAAAACGGTATCGAGAACATGGTGCATCGTGTTTCTGGATATCTTGCATGTCTTAGACATATCTTGAAGCAGAGGTGTTGTGCTAAATTAAGTCTTTGCTGTCACTATCTCAAGAATTTTCGATGTCAAGAAGACCCAAAGTCTTGCCGCAACGGAGCTAATGAGCCCGAGATCTGACAGAGGCTACAACAATCAACAACCATTATATCCCCCAAAAGAAGCAAAAAACCAAGCCAGTGGCTAGGGAAAACCCCCTCCTGCCTGCAAAGTATTCTACCTTTACAAGAGAGAAAGAACAATAATGTTCCGCTACATCCGAGGATCGAACCAAGGACTTTTGGGAGTTTTATCGCAAGGAACTAATGAGTAATCTGCCGAGTAGGCCAACTCTCCAACTGCTAGAGGAAACTCAATTTGACTGGACTATCAGGTAGGGAGGAAGGGGTGAGTGTTCTGGAAGTGAGACTCGGATGTAGGTGCCTGCACTGGACGTGAGTCATCTGTCTTGCTTCACGTATTGATATGCGGGAGAGCCGTGCTATAAGTTAGGATCGAGATCAATATCGTGCCAGCAATCTGTTGCTTGTTGTCACCGCGTCGCAGCCAGAAAGACATCGTACGAGGTCACGAATACAAGTTTTCCTACTGATCCGCGCTCTCTTCATGATTCCAGTCTACGTGTCATGTTTCATGTCTTGCCGTTTCATTGTCTAAACCAAGATCTGGTGTGTCAGAAGTTGCTGAATCGGAGACACCTCCCAGCTGACATTTTGTGGGCGGAGTGTTCATCAGAGTTGTGGGACGACGTCCCCATGTGCTGAAAATGGTCGTCTCAGACATGTATGGCCCACTCTATCAAGAGGGACAAAAACTCTTATTGGGAGATGGTGGGATTCATGCCTCAAGTACTACAGTTACAAGCCCATGATAGAGGATACTCGTTCTGTTTCCATCGGAATAGCACAGATCTGCTTTACTATGTCGAAGTTTATCGTGCTTCACGCCATTGGGATGCAACATACTGTCCATTTGGAGAAGGATCTATGGTAAGAAAATGGAGATGCAAGTGTAGCTTGATTGGTACCGCTATGAATGGACGCAAGTCTTGGTGATTGAGGAGTGTGGAAGATTCCCAAGTGCCGCCAGATTGTGTGAGACGTGTACGCCCTGACCAATTTGGTCTCTCTTTCGTCAATCTCTGAGTTGCCTGATGTCTAAATCAGTATTCGGAATAATCGGGCAGAAAGAGGACTCTATGAACATTGTACTGACCGCATTACTAAGAAAGAGTAACACCACTCTTCTTGGCCTTCTCCCAGACCTCCTTGCTCAAGAAGTCGGCCATGTCCTTCAGGGCGCCCTCAGGGGTCTTGAATCCATCGTTTGAAGTCCATAAGACTTCACGGTTGGAACCGCAGACAAGAGCCCAGTAGAGCTTGTCGTGGATAGCGATGGTGATGATGGGGTCTCCAATGTCGGGGTGAGTGTAGCGGAGGTTCTCTAGTCGCCGCGTCAGAACAACAGGAGATTCAGTTGGTCAAGAATAGCTAACCCTTGATCTGAGTGCGCAGAGCGTACACGTTGTTGTCGGCGATAACAGGCATGATCTGTGAGTGTCGTTTTTGATTGAGACAGTCAATTTGGTAGTCTGTGGCGACAGCAAGGTTGAGGTGAGCAGAAGAAGAGAGAAGGTTTTTGATGATTGCAAGGAAGTGAGCGCGAACAAGCGACTCTCTAATTCTTGAGATCACTGATCACTACCAGCTTCAACGTAAACCCTCACTCGCGATCGGCAAGATAGGAGACGCTTTTATAGGCAAGACAAACAAAGCACAAACAATCATCTACAACAAACCACCAGTCAATCAAAGCCCATTCTTTTTTGCAAACAACAATCTCCCGCTATCACACGCAGGACTCAGAAAAGAACCAATATGTCCTACAACCTTCATGATCTCGCCGGTCTCCGCGAGCAGATTCTGGGTACCAGAACCCACATCACCTCCCCACGACCAATGCTAACACCAAAAAGAGAACTACAGTGTAATCGACCCCGACAACTCCGACGCACGCCTTGTCGTCACACTGCGCAAGAAGAACAAAGAAGAGCTGTTGATGTACCCCGTCGTCACCTATGCCACCGAAGACATGTTCGAAGCTCTCCTGATCACCCATCCCGAAAAGGGCAAGAAAATCTTGATGAAGGAATTCAGTCCTTGGAACACGCCCCAGCCGGCCCTGCGCAAGATGTTCGAACAGACTTGTAAGGTTCTGGGTGAGGGTTTCGGCATCGAGTGATGTTGGATTGAGAGGCAATGGTGCTCAGGGGCTCACTCAGGGTTGCTTTGAATGTCTTTTGCGCTTCTTACGGATCCATGTTCCACGCGCCTATCACGGAATCACATCCAAGGTAGAATAGTAAGTCAAAGTCAGTCGAGACTATGATATCAGTGCTCATGCGAGGGTAGATCAAGAACTCACGGGAGACTATCGTTGGTAATCTTGCTTGAGCATCGTGACCTCTATCGTAGTCAACGGTCTGAAATTTAGTAGCTGAGATCGATCGAACGGGATACTATAGTCTTCGATGCCATTGCTGTGTTATGCATCTCTTCTACACTGCTTGATATCCTGTAGCTCACAGTGTTTCAAACTGCCGATTGTTGAACTCATCTTTCTTGCCATCTCGAATCGGTGTGCTGATACGATATTACGCAACCCTGATTTGTCCCGTCTATGCTTTTTCCCCTTTTCGTCTCCAGTGCTCATTGCCAGAGTCCTTGACCTTAGGATAGCTGAGGGCCAGTCTCTTTGAAAAGCCATTCTCTCCCGACATTCTCAATTCCCTGCTCTGTTTTGTCAGTACATTTCGATATCAGCTTAACGCGTTCCCTAGTGACTTACTCTAGCAGCTTAGAACAGCTGCCAAAATGGGCCAGTGCGTTGTTGGGCCTGTCTTGCGGGACGGAGACAGAGCCTGCACTGACAGCCAGGGATGTCTTGACGAATTATGGCGAGAATGTGATGAATGAAGGAGGCAAAAGAAGGCCATTGTCTGCCACTAGGATGGCCGTGGTAGGTGTAAACGATTCTGTTTCCAGGACTGATGTAGTAGGTGGCAATATAGCCTACAGGCCAATTGATGATGCGGAGACTACCGCCGGTGGGGACTAGAAAGATGGTCATTAGGACGATTCTCAGCTCAATGCTTTGGGATCTAGGTAAAGATCTTACGAAACTCGGCGTAGTGGTGGGCCAGGATGTGGTCTCTGAGTTTGACACGCAGAGGGTTGGCTGGCTGGACTTGGCGATTGTGCATGGTGGGCCAGTTGGCCTGGACTCCATCGCTAAGGTGGTAGCTTAGGTCGATGGTTCTGATGGGTTGTTGGGCTGCCATGGTGTAGTATAGAGCTTGCCACGTGATCTGACGAGGGTTGTCGCTTAGGAAGGGGAAGAAGAAAAGAATATGCGTGTGAAGTGGCCATCACTCGGGTTCTCCTATTCGACCAATTAGCTTTGTTCGACGACGAATAGGATTATGTGCTCGTCGACGAACGACATCATCTGTATCGTCTCGAGGCACCTAGGCTTCATTTTCCATCTGTATCTGATTTTACTTCTAATACAAGGATCAAATGCTTAACGAGGATACATCCACAAAGTCACACGATGCTGTTGTCCTAGCTGGCCATTGTAACTAAGAGGTTGTTAAGATAACATTGCATCAAGATACCGCTTACCAAGGCCTCTCTTTGGACATGCTTCAGATGTGGAATGTTTGCGCATTTCTATAGCACGATTCCCGAGCAATCAGTGCTTTGAAGATCACCTTGACATATACTGACTCTCCAGCCCCTTCTTTCCATCACGCTGTACCCTGAACATATTTTTCACAATGTCTTTCCTGCCTCTCTTCAAGAAAGCACATCGAGAATCCCAAGCTAGTATGGAGAAGATAATGGTGCTCCTATCTAATCTGGGGAGATTAATATACTACCAAAAGATGGAGTGGCATTTGCGATATACTGACAGAGGTCAGCAGACTATTGGAGCAACTGCGAAAGCTTGAATATATCTGACTGGAATATAGTGGTGTTGATGAGACTGTGCATTCTGAGACCGGCAGGGAGTTCTGATGCAAAGTGTCTACATCAAACACTTTCCAAGAGACTGTGACGATCTCAATCATTCAGGGCCCAAATACTCCAAGCATGTCGATGAAAGAAACTTGCAGAATAGACTTCTTGTCACTAATGTTGTCTACACCAACAAAGGACTGTTTGTTGGGTTTCAGGGGTAGTCACGCACCAGACCAACACGTCCACTATGTCGTCAAGGCAACGAAAATACCAGAGGTGTGATAAACACAAAGACTGGCTGATATCATGTAGCGGTCCGTTGGCGCAATGGTCTACCATTCGATCCATGTTCCGGGTTCGATCCCTGGCGAGGCCGCTATGGCTGAACATCTCGCCTTGTCAACTGATCCGTGCCCGCTCGAGCGGAATAAAGACGGTTGGCGAGGCGGCGTGGGAGGTCCTTTTTTGCTACCCTGCCATTGAGTAGTAACGTACATGAGTTGCTAGAAGAGAAGGGCTGTCATCTCATTGGTCTCCACATATCATCTATTCTCCCCTGTGTCTTCGCTCTCAGTGGACATACGCCTATATGTGAATTTTACTGTGCATTTTGACATGTTGTAGATGGAGTAAAAGATCAACAAGAAGAAGAGATGTAAAGACCACATGTTCATTGACCTAAACAGCCACATCGCCACCAAAGCCCACAGGTCTTCTAGGCTGCTCTCCCTGCTTGGGCGGTACATGGGGCAAGATAGCCATGACCTGATACAATTTACCCATGCCCTGGGGTCCCACATCAACAAGTCTCCTCCAGCCACTCTCAATCCTCTTGACCGTCTCGGTGAGATCACTCTTTGTTCTCTGTCCTTCGGTTTTTTCAGCAACACTGCCTCTTTCGCGGTCAACGGCTAGTTTGACAAGTTGAGCTGCTCTCTGCTCAATGCCCATGGAAGTAAGGAAACGTGCTTGGTCAACGGGGCCATGGACTTCGACGTGCAGAGAGGCGTTGATGGCACTCTCGGCCAGAGCGAGAAAATCGACATCGGCACTGATGTCCACCTTGCCGGGTTCGGACAGAGGAGATACCATGCGGTGTTCCTTGATGCCGCGGAGAGAGTTTACAGGGATTGTGGCGGCGGTGCCGTAGTCGAGGATCAGTGCAGCACCGGAAGCCTGCTTCTTGACAATCTCTTCGACGGCGCGACGAGGGGAAACGCGGCGGCCTACGGGAGGAGGAGTTTGATCTGGGTGCGTTGTGTAGAGAGCTGAAGGACTGACGCCTCCACCGATGCGGACGGCAAAGTCTGCTGCGTAGGTTTGCGATTCGGGGCTTACTTCGATGACAGAGCCTTCGGTATCTTTGAGGTTCTTGTAACGGTTTGATTGCTCAGGAAGAAAAAGGGAGTGGGGTGTGGCGGCTTGTGAGCGGGTGAGAGAGAATTCAGGGACGGGCTGATCGCGTTGCGACTTGGGTGTGTTGAGGGTGTCATGTGTTGCGTAGGGCGAGGTGGGTGAGACGACAAGTTCACGCCATTGGGAGACAGTGTTTGGGTTTCCAGTGGCTGAGGGGTCGACCTTGTGGACGCCAGTAGGCGTACGAATCTGCTTGGGAGCAGCCTGGGCCTTGACTGATTCGAAGACGTGGATGGGAAGAGCATCGAAGAACTCGTGGGCGACGATGAAGGGCGAACTGTCTGTCTCTCTGGGCACGAAGCGAATGTCCTCACACCAGATGATGCTCAAGTCGGGAGTGTACTTGCACGTGCTCTTGTAGCCAATGTCGATTTCTTCCAGGGGGTTGTCACCACAGAGCAGTTTGTGCTGAGCTTGACGTAAGGAAGGACTGGCTTCGACCATATAGATGCCGTCGATAGCTTGGGCCAGAGGTTTGAAGTTGCGGATTGATCTCAACATGTCGTCCATCAAGGTTCCTCGTCCAGGGCCCATCTCCATCAGGTAGACTCCGCTGCTCTTTCTGCCTTGGGCCATCCATTCTGCCACGAACCATAATCCGATGAGTTCACCAAAGATTTGAGAAATCTCAGGAGACGTGACAAAATCTCCCTTCTTGCCGAAAGGGTCTTTGCCTTCGGTTGATTGCGTGTAGTAACCAGTTTCGGGAAAGGTGAGGCATTGTCGCATGTATGCCGCTACCGAGATGGGGCCAGTAGTCTACGATGAATGTTAGAACTTAGGCTTTTCCAGAATCATACAGGCAAGACTGACTGTAATGGCCTCTCCCAATGTCTTTGCCAGAGGTGTGGACCACTCTCTAGAGCTTGTCGACGAACATCTTGCGCCGGAGCAAGTCAGGGCTCGTCGCGACAGCGAGAGTCGCTCATTGGCCACCCGCCTAGCTATTTGGATTGTGCTACGCCTCATGTTTGTACTCCGGCGTCTGTCCGAGCAAGTGTATGGATGGTGTTTATTGCGACAAAAAGTGGAAGAGCTTCAGCCCGGAGGTCTCCAACTTCGCCGCATCTTCATGACGCACACGTCGGCAACCATCTCAAACACACACCAACCACAACCTTTCCATCATGGTCTCTCGTTGGGCCAACGATGAAGATGATGCCGCCCTAGACGCACAACGCAAGCAAGAGAAGGAACAAAAGAAACGTGCAAAGGCAGAAAAGCAGCGCAAACAAGAAGAAGCCGACCGACTACGACAGGAACAAGAACAACAAGCCGCAGACTCTGACGACAGGCCATCCAAAAGAAGACGATTGTCGCCTACACAAAATTCGGATCAACCGCGTCAGCTTGTCCGCTTCCATGCGCCATCATGGCAACCTGCTCGCACCATCGACAGCTTCGAGCGACTGAACCACATTGAAGAGGGCAGCTATGGCTTCGTGTCGCGAGCAAGAGAACTGGCTACCGGAGATATTGTCGCAATCAAGAAGATGAAGATGGAGCCGGGCGCTGCACAGAATGGCTTCCCTGTCACGGCTCTACGCGAGATCCAAACACTATCTGCTGCCAAACATCGACACATTGTTGATCTGAGAGAGGTCTTAGTTGGAGAGAAGGGCAATGTAGACGACATATTCCTGGTTATGGATTTCCTGGAGCATGATCTCAAAACTCTGATGGACGACATGGAGGAGCCATTCCTGCCCAGCGAGGTCAAGACGCTGATGCTGCAGCTCGGCAGTGCTATCGAGTTCTTGCACGATAGGTGGATCCTGCATCGTGACTTGAAAACATCAAACATCCTCATGAACAATCGAGGAGAAATCAAAATTGCCGACTTTGGTATGGCTCGCTTCTGCGGCGACCCACCGCCCAAGAACCTCACCCAACTTGTCGTCACCCTCTGGTATCGAGCTCCGGAATTGCTTCTAGGTACTACGACCTACGACAGCAGTATCGACATGTGGAGTGTTGGTTGCATATTCGGAGAACTTCTTACCAACGTGCCACTGCTCCAAGGCAAGAACGAGGTGGACGAGCTCAGCAAGATTTTCGAGCTCTGTGGTGTACCAACTGATGCTTCATGGCCCGGCTTCAAGCGCTTACCCAACGCTCGCTCATTACGCCTGCCGCGCAATGCACAAACGACCGGTTCAGTAATACGCTCAAAGTTCCCTTTCTTGACAAAGGCAGGCACCGATTTGCTGTCTGCCTTGCTGTCTCTGAATCCTGCCAACAGACCTTCGGCAAAGGAGCTTTTGGAACACAGCTACTTCACCGAAGACCCGCGGCCGAAGAGCACAGCCATGTTCCCTACCTTCCCCAGTAAGGCTGGTCAGGAAAGAAGACGCAAACACAGGACACCCAATGCACCCATGCGTGGTGAAGGCGGAGCTGCCGCATCGGACTTTAGTGGGCTGTTTGCAGGACGTGACGATGAGGAGATTGGCGGTGGCTTCCAATTGAAACTGGTATGAGATGTATCAAAATGAATAATTATCCCACACCATATCCTCGGTCCAGCTTTTGTACTGCTAGACATTATTATCGTCTCTATGCCACAACAAGTTAGCGAAAAACAATGGCACTGGGCCTGGAAAGATGAGGGTGAACAGTGCTCATCGGGCTCACAGTCGACTTATGTTTTCATGATCCTCGTCAGTAACAGATTTGACGTAAGGATATATCAAAAGTCAGGGTCCCCCACTCCGCGAACCAAAATTTTGACCAGCAACTTTTGAATGCTAGCGCATTGCGACGGCGGAAGCTGTTCATACTCACCGAAACCTCGACTTTCTCCATAGAATAATATCAAATCGCATACCAATCAGATACCCGGAACAATCAACTGCAAACTCATCGACCTCCTCGTCGCATTCCACGATCACTACAATCCCGCTCCACCAATAGCGACTCACCTCGATACCGAGCTTCCAAGTGCAAGTCGCAGTCTATATCGCAAGAATCTAGTCGCATAGACAAAAAGTCAACCGCAACACCAGAAACACACATACACAAGACACACGACCACAATGTCAAGAGGAGGCGGCTGGGGCGGTGGCGGAGGAAAGAACGACTTGGGCAAGATGGGTGGACAAGCTCTACCATGGGAATACGACCCCGAGCTCGAAGGAAAACTAAACACCAAGCCGAGCGAAAAGTTTCCCGTTCGTTGCTCCTCTTTCTCCCAACCTCTCCCATGACCCATCACTAACACGCGAACCCACAGCCAATCCAACCACCAATAGCCGAACCACCCTCCCAGCACGAACGCCAACTGGTATCCCACTACCGCACCCTGCGCGCAAGAATCCACGATGGGCCCTTCTACGCAATCCTCGACTCCTCCGCGCGCGTCCACAAGTCAGGCAAAAAGAGTCCGGTGTCCGCTCACTACGATCCCTTTGACTCGATGCCCACGTACTCGCAACGCTACACCAAAAAGAAAAATACACTGCCAAAGCTGAGCAGCAGGCCATTCGTAAAGTCGTTTTTTCCGGAGGAGCTGTGGGCTATTATTGAGCCCGGCAGTGTTGGGGGACAAGAGGGGCAGAAGAGGAAGGTGTTGAATTTGAGCACGAGGACGAGGTTGGATAGGTTTGATACTGAGATTGATGATGATGAGGATGGTGATGCGGATGAGGCTGGCGATGAAGATAAAGTGGAGGGAGAGGATGAGGACAAGGAAGAGGAGGATCCAGATCAGTTCGACGAGGATGACGAGGACGACAACGACGATTACAACGCAGAGCAGTACTTCGACGGCGGAGACGATGATGAGTTTGGCGGGGATGATGGCGGTGGTGACGGAGACGATTATTGAACAAGATGAAAAGAGGTTATGCACAATTCTGGCTTTCTTGCTCTACTTATACCCGCGTCAAACCATACAACGCCTTCAATGCATGCCGTACGCCATCAACGCATCCAGTCATAACTTCGTGATACCCCGGCAACATCAAGTGCCCTTGGGTTTCCTGATAACCACGACTCCGTCGTCCCTCAGGATCCACCCAACCTTGTCCTTCTCAACCAGCTCGTCCCAGCCTCTCTCGGCACTCTTCTCGACAAAGGCCTTGTCCACCATCATGTAACTCCTGCCCAGGCACTTCAAGGCATGTAGCCTCACGCCATCCTCGGCCCAGCTCATCAGACACCTCTGATATCCATCGACCGCCCTCCTCGTTCGCCAGAACAAGACCCAATCATCATGCACCAAGGCTTTGAGCACCGCATCCACTTTCCGATCTTTGATCCCATATGCTTTCCGCAAGCGATAGGCATCGACAAATTCACCCTGCCTGCACGCAAGATCTAGGATTAGATAGTTGGCAAATTCTTGCAGTTCAGGTCGCGACAAGGGTGTCCGTGGGTGGATCTTGTAGAGTAGGTATTGCAGTGCTGGATGGTAGGTCTCGAGGTGTCGGCAGAGGATTGCAGCGCGGATTTGAAAGGTATAGACTCTTTGCGCAAAGGCATCGACGCGATGGCAGGACACGAGGGCTTCGCGGAGTTTTCGCATGGCCATAAGGATTGTGGACATTTCTTGTGGAGGCTGTTGAGTGGCAGCATGAGGTTGAGGCTTTGCTGCAACGGGAGGTATTGGTATGGAAGGCGTGGAAGCAGAGTTGATGTCGAGGCTGTGGAAGGCGGCTTCTAGTGTTTCACCGCTGGGATGGGAAGCGCAAAACTTCATGTAGCGAGCGACGATGCGTTCAAAGTACGTCTCTTGCGTCTTGAGGTCTGCCAACCTTGCACATGTCTGTCAGTCCTCTTGATGGCCATGGAAGAGGTGTAGCAGAGTATACCTCGTCTCGCCTTTGGAAGGCAGGCCGTAGACTTCCAGAGGGTCGATTTGCGGCTGGCGGAGTCGACCCCAGGCACCCGAAGGCCCTCGCCGCGCTGGCGGTCGTGTACTCGACGATGACATGTTGTTGTCGTTGCCATCGAGGAGCTGCTGCTTGTTTACGCTGACGTAGGTCGCGGCTCTCCGAAAAAGGAAAGTCTTGCGAAACCTTCCTTCCTCATCAACGCCAGATATATCAGTCCACTGTCGCTGCCTGCATTATCCTTGGGCTTCTTATATTCGTGCTTAGCCAGCATCTGTCGAGACTACAGTCTCCATTCTTCTCTCCCTTATAGTGCCGTGTTGAATCCCTCATGTCTTTCTGTTGAGAATCTTCAACCACCTTTCAATCACAACTACCACTCATCCCGAACAGCAATAACACACACCACAAATTCTTTTCGCTCGAAGATCAACAAGGATCATCTCAGCTGTACGAGCTCTCATGCAAGCATGAACCATCGGAAGCCTACACCCCTTACTTCCATCCAGGAACAAAACGAGGGGGAAGAAAACGACATCGTTACAAAGGCCGAGAGGAAGATATCCCATGCCCTGACTGTCCTCTGGTCAGATCTTCCCTCGTGGCAACAAGACAATCACTACATCAAATCTGGCTACCGACCAGCGAGCAATTCCTTCTATCGCTCATTCTCTTCTTTGTCTTATATCCACAACGAGACTGTGAATATATACACTCACCTTCTCGGAGCTGTTGCCTCCTTGGTCTGCTCTATCTACTTGCATTCACTCATCAAGCCGAGATATGACAGAGCGAGCTTAGAGGACGTTGTCGTCTTTGGATGCTTCTTTGGTGGCGCTATTGCTTGTTTAGGCATGAGTGCCACCTACCACACTATTTCCAACCACTCACCCAAAGTCAATAAGATTGGAAACCAGCTGGACTATGTCGGTATTGTGTGTCTGATCTGGGGCAGTTTTGTTCCGAGCATCTTCTATGGTTTTGCCAGAGAGCCAGGATATATTGCTGTGTATTGGTCAATGGTAAGTGTCGTCTTGTTCTGTACGATTATCTAGCTGTTGACTTTCACAGATCACACTCATTGGCATCGGCTGTGCGACTGTGTCCATCATGCCCAGTTTCAGAACACCCAAATGGCGTCCCTTCCGTGCCAGCATGTTCGTTGCAATGGGGGCAAGTGCTGTTATCCCAGTGCTGCATGGCATCTCTTTGTTCGGTATCGCTCAACTCGAGCGACAGATAGGTCTCTCTTGGCTAGTGTTGCAAGGAATCTTGTATATCTCTGGTGCTGCCATATACGCAGTAAGTTGACCTCGTAAACTATCGTCATAGAATTGTGCTGATCAGCAATAGGCACGTTTCCCAGAACGTCTGAAGCCTGGCTCTTTCGACATCTGGGGCAGCTCCCATCAAATTTTCCATGTCCTGGTTTTACTTGCTGCGGCATCTCATTTCGTGGGTCTTGTCAAGGCATTCGACTACGAGCATAGCGCGAGAGCTTAGGCCGATAATATCGTATACGGTTTCGGCCACATCTTTGTAAAGAACTGAATGGTGCTTCGTTGGATTTTCTTCAGGATCGAACCAGAAGATGAATACTACGCTCGGCACTTGCCCGTCAACGCAGACACCATACAATGTACGTACGATCAAACGACCGAGGTTCAAAGGTGCCACAAAAGATGAGAAGTGCGGAATGGATTGCACCGGGGAGCCGACAACCTTGGCAATCACCAGCCCACTTCCCCGGCCGACCCCATCTGTGGAGCCCCATACCACGAACCCCACATGACTGGTTATCAGCCGACGATAGATTGTATCAAGAGTCAAGACATGTCATTGTATTGGCGGAAAAACTTTGAGAACTAAGGACCATGCAAGAAGAGCCATCAACCATGCAGTGATGGATGGTTTCCTGCCACCTCCTCAGTGTCTTGGCTGGTCACCCCGCAACGACCACTCCATGTCTACTAGCAATGTGGCCGAGCGACGTCAGCATCACTTAGATGGCAGAAGATCTCAATCCTTTCTCATCACCTATTCTCCGCCTTGGCTGTCGGTCTTGCATAGCCAAGATGGAAAAATGTCGCTCAACTTTGTCCTTGCTCGATTGAGGATCACAGACTCAGGGCTACTTAATCAGCTTTGAGCCCGTGTGAACATGTCGAGGCCTGATAACTCACTCGATTGCCAGTATGAGGGTCTTTCCTTGCCTGCTGCTTGCCGTTACGGCCATAACATCCGCTATCGCCTTCGATATCCCAGACGGAGCATCTATCACACAGCCTTGGAGGCACAAGGGACGACCATACTTTGGCTGGAACCGGAAAGATCGATGGGGCAACAGTGTCGAAGACGATCGCCGCAAGATCACTATTCGTGCTTCTGAAGACGATACCGACGATGTCTCGGCGGACTTTGTGTGGGCCCTCGAACAAGCACAAAATGGAGGACTCGTGCATCTTGAGGAAGGAAAGACATACATCATTGGCAAGAAGATTGATCTTCCTGTACTCAATGACGTGTACGTCAAGCTTGATGGTACCTTGAAGGTGAGCAATAACGATAACTTGTATAGCTCTCTGTCTGACGCGATCCATTCAGTTTACCGATGACATCGAATATTGGCAGAGCAATTACTTCTACTATCCCTTTCAAAAGAGCATCACCTTCATGGTCTGGAGTGGTAAGAACATCAAGATATATGGCAAAGGCACAATGGACGGAAACGGACAGGCCTGGTACAATGGCTTCGCTGGCCGCGAGATTCTGGTGGGTTGCAGATCTGTCGTTATGCTAACGAGCCCATCACTAATTCCCTAGCAGGATGCTAGCAATACTTACTACCGACCGATCCTATTCCTAACCGACAATGCCACTAATGTTGATGTTGAAGGTATCACCTTCCTCAACAGTCCCTGCTGGACGACCTTTTTAGTCCGTACTAAGGACGTCTCGTTCGACAATGTATACATTGAAGCTTTTAGCAACAATGCATCTGTGAGTCTCTTCCAAATCTGGGTGCTGCTCAGAGAGAATAGTGACACTGATTCGTACCAGGCTCTCCCCAAGAATACTGATGGCTTCGATTCGCTCAACGTTGATGGTTTGACCGTGACAAACACTCGCGTCAATGTCGGCGATGATTGCTTCTCACCCAAGCCGAATACTACCAATATTTATGTTGAAAATCTCTGGTGCAATGGAACCCACGGTGTCTCGATGGGCTCAATCGGGCAATACCCTGGTGTCAAAGACTACATCTCGAACGCCTACATGAAAAACATCACCTTGCTCAATGGCCAAAACGGTGCCAGATTGAAGTAAGCTCAACCAACCTTCACCGAGAATCCATAGAAGTATACTAATAAACTCAACAGGGCATGGGCAGGGCCAGAAGTAGGATACGGCTACATCGACAACATCACCTACGAAAACGTGCACATTGAGAACACCGACGCCCCCATCGTCCTTGACCAATGCTACTTCAACATCAACAAAACAACATGCGCTGCCTATCCTTCCAATGTCAACATCACCAATGTCAAGTTCATCAACTTCACCGGCTCGTCATCAGGAAAGGATAACAGAGTGGTCGCAGACTTGACTTGTAGTCCCGGTGCCACTTGTAGTGGAATTGAGTTACAGGGGATTGAGCTGACCAGTCCGAATGGTACAGCAGAAGTTGTCTGTAACAACATCAAGGGGGATATCGGAGTGCCTTGTGTTTCGGAGGCAGACGCTGACGATTGATTGAGGAACGAATGCATGATGTGATGACCCTAGTATATGAGCAATTTTATATAGAGAATGTCCAGCACTCCATCTAATTAGTTCAACAAAGCATAAGGTTGACACAAGGCAATGCCAGTTCTCCCAGGGATGGTAATACTGATAGGGAACCCGCCATAATCCGGCTTGACATTCGGCATAACGCAAGACTTGCCACTCCTCG
Organism: Aureobasidium sp. EXF-10728; assembly: GCA_023848605.1. Lineage (NCBI taxonomy): Eukaryota > Fungi > Ascomycota > Dothideomycetes > Dothideales > Saccotheciaceae > Aureobasidium > Aureobasidium sp. EXF-10728. The sequence goes on from SWBG01000010.1 coordinate 186,042, forward strand.
TCTCATCGCCATTGAGCAGCCTCACCGTGCGCGACTCGCCAGTCTCATAGTCCTCAACATCACACTCCTCAAACTTGAGAATCCCCGTAAAGTGCGCTTGTGGGTCAGAGGACTGGAAAGAGACTTGGAAACCGAACCCTATCAAGAGGAATTGATCCTTGTCGTCCAGGTAGATTACCATTCCCGCGCCAGCCGCCGGCTTGCCAAAAACAAATGAGCGTTCGATGGTGAGGTTCCATGGTCCAAAGGTAGTTGTAATTGCATTTGAGGTATCATTGCCATCGGCGGATAGTTCGTCAAAGAAGAAGCCCACGCTGGCATTGCCTTTTGCTTGCGCGGTCAAAATGTGCCGCGAGACTTTTGCCAACAAGGCATAAGTTGCTGTAAGAGGGCTTTCCTTGTAGTTTACCGTATCGACACCAAATGGTGCTGTGCCAATACATTGATATGACCCGAACGCTGCCCAAACACGCAAGGCACCAAAATCATCCCGCCGCTGCTCTGGGATAAACAGGACTTGATTGTTGTGTCTGTACTTTGCACACGACGCCGTGTAATTGTTGAGATAGATATCAGGGGCGATGATATCGAGGGATGGTGCAAAGGTTTGCCAGATATCGAGGACGTCGGTTACGCCGCCTCCTGAGGGGTAGTCGCCTGGTGCATTGCCGCCGCCGGCGATGGTGGGAGCATTCGTGTCTGCGTCTTCGTCGGCGTAGTTTTGCCATACGTTGGTGTACATTGGGAGTTGGTATTCTTTTTTGCCGGCAGAGGTGATGTGTTCGAGATAGTGTGCGTAGTGGTATGCCATGAAGAGCTCTCCTACCCTTTCTTCTGGACCACCGAGATTTGCCCATGACGTGTCCTGAGAAAAAGTTTTGGTCGCGATGTCCTTGAAGTTGGTGCGGAATTTGGGTGTCTTGGTTGACCAGTCGCTGTTTAAGAAGTCGATCATGTCTGTTGGCATTGCAGCATTGAATGCTTCTTCGGCGGCTGGGCTGCGGTCTCTTGAGTCTCCGAGCACACCGACTTCGTTTTCTACTTGTACCATTATTACGGTCGCGTGGTCGCCGTCTATCTTCTTGAGATGCTTCATGAGTTGCGTGAATGCTCTTGCGTCTGCAGCCATGCTCTCTTTGCTGAAAACGGACAAGACATCACCAGTAATGAGACCGTCTTTGGAACTTCTGAGCCTTGTTCGAGGGAACCGCTTGTCGTCTTGCTTGACCCATGCCGGAGCGTACGACGAAAGTCCTAATCCAAGATGCACGGTCAGCAACAATTACAATATCCCAATCGTTGCTTAATTACCATTCTTGAAACTCCCAAACCAGAGCAGGATGACCCGCAATCCCCAACGACGAGCAGCTTCAATCTGAGCATCCAAAACGGCAAAGTCGAATGTGCCTTCAACTGGCTCGACTTGTTCCCATCCCACACTCCCCAAGATCGTATTGTAGTTGTTGGCAACCAGGTTTGGCCATACCGAATTCATGTACTCGACAGAACTGAATGACGAGTTTTGCAGCTCTCCGCCGAGGATCAGGAATGGCTTTCCATTGACGATGAGTTGTTTTGACGTTGCTGTGGCACGCAGATGCGGGATTTGTGGTGTGGAAGCCATGGTTTGATGGGCTGCAGACATGCTGTTGAGCATGAGTTGCGAGTACCTTTTGTTTTCAGCATGGCTTCCTGGTGATAGCACCGGTAGAATACACAGCAAGAACTTGTGTTTCGTGGCTAAAGGTCAAGTGTGGTGCAGGATCCGGCGGGGTTCGTGCCCCACTTGCTCCCCTCGAGTCGGGCACCATGCCGTTGTTTGTCGGCATCACACGCCGCTCTTACCATGTCTGCTGTTCCTTTTTAAGCCTTGCCGGGTATTTCTTCTCTATCCAACTGGAGTTACGAGGATCTACACTTGGAAATACTCGACATGGTCATATCGACACGAGTCAAAGCCTTGGCCCCCAAATATTGCCCTGGACTTCTGCCCATGGGGTCTCCATGATCGACACCTTGCCAAGGCTCTCGCTAGACTACTGGTATGCACATGCAGATCTGTGCCACGACAACGAAGTACCCTCGGCTTGACCATGAACTCAAGAGTCAAGAATTGAATCCTTCAAGCCACATTGCTATGGCGTCCAAGATGGGGAATCATATAAGAAGGCGGTTGCTGAACAATCGGTATAGACATCTCTGATCAGCACCAACATCTCCAATATCTTGGCGTCCAAAATCCTCGACAAGAGCACTGCAATGAAACACGAAGCAGAGGTCGACAATCCAGAGCAACCAGCCTTCAACATAACTCCCCCTGTTACATGGTACAAAGATGCTGGCCTGCTCAAGCTCTACGCCATGATCATCATTCCATTTCTCAGTGCCACGACAAATGGATACGACGGCAGTTTACTGAACGGATTGCAAACCATGGAACCTTGGCATGACTACTTCAACAATCCCAGTGGTAGCACTCTGGGTCTGTTCAGCGCGATATTGCAAGTCGGATCTTTTTGTGCCATTTTCTTCTCGTCGTATCTTGCGGATCTTCTGGGTCGTAGGGCTGGTATTACTGTAGGCATGGTTGTTTTGCTGGTTGGTGTTGTGCTCCAGGTTGTCCCGACAGTAGATACTGGCATGTACATTGGTGGCAGATTCCTGGTCGGCATGGGGTTAGTAAAAGCTGTGGTCATTTTTTCGGAAGTCACTACTGACAGTTCTTGACTAGATCGAACATTGCTCAAGGCTCAGCGCCACTCCTGATTCTGGAGCTTGCTCACCCGGCTCATCGAGGCAAAGTTACAACAATGTACAATACGCTCTGGTGTGTTGGGGCAATAGTCGCCGCTTGGGCTGTCTTTGGAACAACGACTTATACCACAAGCGCAGCGTGGAGGATTCCAACGGCTGTCCAGGCTGTCGTGCCGTTGATTCAGCTTATCGGTATGTCGAAAACATCTCTTCTACTATTTTGACGGTTTGCTGATATGCCGAAATGCAGGTATTTGGGTCCTTCCCGAAAGCCCTAGATGGCTCGTCTCAAAAGATCGCCACGAACAAGCTCTGAAAGTTCTCGCAAAAGTCAGTATCCAAAAGTACTTGCCGTCTTGCCTGGAGTCTGGCTAATCGGGCAAAACAGTATCATGCGAACGGCAACGATCAAGACCCTTTGGTACAAAACGAATACCTCGAAATCCGCGAAACCCTGCGCGCCGAAAAAGAATTCTCCACTCAAGGCTGGAGAGGCATGCTCGGCAATAAGGGCAACAGAAGACGCATCACCCTCATCGCTCTCGTCTCTTTCTTCTCTCAATGCTCTGGCAACGGACTGGTATCTTACTATCTCCACGACATCCTCGAAAGCGCCGGCATGACAGATTCCTACGACCAAGCTCTCTTCAATGGAGGCCTCCAAATCTACAATTTTCTCATTGCTGTTCTTTTCTCTGTCACGCTTGTCGACAAACTAGGACGCAGAAAGTTGTTTTTGATTGCTGCTGTGGGCATGTTGGTGACTTTTAGTGTTTGGACGGCGTGTTCGGCTGTGTACAATCAGACTGGCAATAAGGGCGCTGGTAAAGCAGTGCTGGCCATGATCTTTCTGTTTTATGGTATGGCTGGGTTTGCGTGGCCGGGTCTGACGGTTGCGTACCCGGCTGAGATTCTACCTTTCAACATTAGAGCCAAGGGGATGGCTTTGCTGATGGCTTTCCAGTCTCTTGCATCGGTGAGTGTTTCGCAGTAAACACCATTTTTGAACCCAATACTGATCGAGTCTTTAGGTACTGAACCAATACGTCAATCCCATCGGCCTGGAAAGCATCGCATGGAAGTTCTACTTTGTCTACATTGTCATCTTGGTCATCGAGTGTGTGGTCATCTACATGTACTTCCCAGAGACCCGAGGCCTTACTCTCGAAGAAGTCGGACACCTTCTTGACGACGACGAGATGAGCAATGTGGTTCATGCGCGCTTGGAAAAGGTTGCGTCGATCGAGGCTGTGCATCGGGAAGTGGTTGGAGCAAACAAGAAGATGTAGATGGGAAGTGGTGACAGAGCTGTATCTATGCTATCTTTGTTCTCGCAGGAGTGATTGTTCTTTGGTGCAGCCACGCTGGGCTGTGGTTGCTATATTTGGTTGTCATGCTATCGTGGCTGAATTGTGTGACCCGTCAGGGAGCTCTCTACCTTGGTCAAACTGTTTCTGCCAAATCTGATGCTTGGTTTCTTTTGCCTTTCTGCTTCTGCTTTTGCTTTTGCTAGGTACCGATACTCAGTTATCAGTACCTCGGTCTATGGATGCAAGGACTTATCATCTGGATCAGGAGGTATTGCAAGAACTGTCTTAGACAACCGTGATGTCTCAATCCATGTTTCTGAACAAAGAGCCTGGTACAATGGTTTGAGAACGTCTCACAAAGCGCTATTTTGGTGGAAAGGAGCGTGTATCCTTTGCACTGCATATAAAATCAAGCGAAATACTCAGTTGATCTGTTGTCACAACCAAAACAACATTCCCAAAAATACTTGAGCCAATTTTCATCTCCAGGGTTCATCGACAATGTTTTCGTGGACAGAGGAAACAACTCTTGGTGAGTAAAGTTGCTGTCCCAGAAACAAGCAATTCAAAGAGACTTGCATTTCACAATGACAAGGTTCCACCATAACAGATATCCAAATCGCGCTGATGCCAGAATCTGTCACTTCTTACGCTGAGAGGGGGTGGTCGTCATATGAGATTCACGACATCAAAGACTCAGAGAACTCGGACGAGGACGATTTGCACGACTCTGACTCCGATGATCCGGATAATGTGGGCGATTACAAGGATGACTATCGCTCGGATGATGAGGAAGACTATGAGGAGTCTAACAACTGGGGCAATCCCAACTCTTGGGATGAGTCGGACGATATGGACGCAATCACGAATGGTGTGGGTCAGCTAGGCCTTCGGGGCTGCCGTTGGTAGTCGGAAGGGATTGATGTTTGGTGTCAGTCATGACTGAGTCGTCCAATGGAGAGGCAGTCGATACTGTAATTTGAGTTTAAATGGGCAGGTTGTACGCAATATCGAGGGTATAGAGCACTTAGTCTGCAGGCGGACTGGAAAATGTATGTACTGTATTGGTTTACATCCTATTCTCTAGGACTGGAAAAATTACAATCTTCGGGTGAGACAACGATAGTCGTAAAGCAGGTGATGGCATACTCATCCAAAAAAGATGGCGTTACAGATTATGGAAGGAACAAACAACTCAAGCAAGTTGAACACAAGGGAAAGGGCAAAGAGATCAAGGAAGGAAGAAAGTACATCAACAATGTCAAATCTAAACTTTGTGAAATGGACTATAACTTTTGCTTGCAGCAATCAACAACCATGTCAGAAAGACCACTTTAGCAAGATAAAGCACGCTATACACGTATACCAGCATCGAGAACCCACAAGGCATGAGCAGGAACCTACATCAGCTAGCTTCCATATTTCTCTCCATATTACTCACATAACCACAAACCTTTATATACAACCTAGGTCTTAGATTCCCTGCCACTGGCCTAAGGGAAGGACCAAATCGCATAAAAAAAGAAAAAAAAAAAATCTTTTTTCAGCAATATCGTATGAACAACTGATGTAGCGGTGGAGACCTTGGGCAGTGTGCAAACAATCTTTGGAAACAAGGGCGGCTGGTGTTCAAACCAGCTGCCCGACGCTATCTTTTCGCACTTTCTTTTTTGGTGACTTGATTGTAGTCCTAGGGTTTCAGCGTAGTTTTGAGTAGTGGTCGTAGGCTTGCTAGGGCCTTGTGTGGTCTAGTGATGTCGAATTGACAAAGGGATGTCTTTATGTTCTGAGCACGCAGGGTATTGGAAAGATGGAGATCATGTTGAGGTTTTGGCATTGACAAGCTTCTTGTACGACCGAAACTCTTTATACGACACATCAGATACCCATGTCTCAACATGTGCTCAACTGCTGTTTGCAGATGGGATTGCTATCGCCGATTGATACCAGCTCCTGCGTGCTTCCTGATCCTCTTGATCTGTACTGCAGATGATTCATGCAAAATTGTGTACATGCGATAATTTATGCAATGCCGTGTATAGTGCCTAAATCCGAGGCGTCAGAACTATGCTTCAGCAGAGAACGTAAACACATCCCCGCGACGAACCAAGATGCAACCAAAATCTGTTCACGGGATTCATTCTTCCTCATCCTCCCACTCATCAAGCACTGTCCACCTAGAGTCATCACCGATGGCGGGAACGATGCCTCCCTTTTCGCTCAACTGCATGATGCCGGCATTGATATCGCTGTATGGCAGTCCAGTACGCGCCATAATTTCAGCCTCGCTCAATCCTCCAGCTGGTCCGTCTGCAATGCAGTGGTAGACAACCCTAGCGATCCTTGACACGTAAGTTGGAAACCATACTTGAGGAGTGAACGGAGCAGTCTGACCTGCTTCTTCGACTTCACCAAGCTCATCCGCGCCAATACGGTCTTGCATTTCTTCGTCGCTAATTGTCTTGCGTGACTTGTTGGTGGTAGGCTCATCGTCTTCAAGAACGGATGCATTTCGCTTCGAACCAGTTGTTGTCGCTGCTGGAGTAGTATCAGATTTCTTGGGTCTGCCTCTGCCACGCTTAGCGGGCGCAGTGACACCGTCTTTAGTCGCCTCGCCCGCAGCAGCAGTCGACACGGCGTCCTTGCGAGGTCGGCCTCGAGGGCGACCAGTCGATGTGGGCACGACGACATCGGACTTTCTGGTTCGTCCACGACGGCCAGTGGCTTTCGGAGTGACGACCGCAGAGACCTTAGTCTTCGCCGCCGGGGCTGTTCTCTTTGTCTTGGACCTGACAACAGCTGAGGTAGAAGAAGAAGGAAGAATGCTCTTGGGTCTTCCACGACCACGCGTAGCCGATGGACTTCCTAGGGTTTGTGTAGCACCAGCACCAATCAAGTTGGGAGGGTTTCCAAGGTGTGCACAGGTATGAGCGAGTAAGGCTGTCAATGCACGCTCGACAGTTTTTGCTTCGTGAGGTTCTCCAACGACATCTTCGCCTGAGGACTTGTCCGCAATGGTGGCCTGGTAGTACTTTTGCTCAAGATATCTGACAACGACGTCGACTTCAGAGGTAGGTTGATCAAACCCCATGAAATTATAGTTCGCTGCAACTCATCAGCTGTGGTCATGTGTAATTCGAATCACCATCGATTACCAAGAATCTGCTCTCGGAGTCCAGAAATCTCAGCCATGATGAACAATGATCAGAATGTGTTTGGTAGCGTTTGAGTTGAAGGTAATAGAATCGTGCTGTATCACACGCAAGCCCGAAAACGCGTGTTTGATTTGGAAGATTGTGCTTGAAGAAGTGTTTGCTAAGACCGTGATAACGCGTCTAGAAATATCAGGACGGGTTGTTGCAGCGATGGTGTTCGGACTTGCCTTGTGAGACTATAGCACAACGTCATGATGGTTGTGCGCGCCTTATGCAAAACACAAGTCCGTTTTGTGGATGAAAGCGCGGACCTTTCATGTGAGAGCAGTGACGTTAGCTTAACACGGATCGGACCAAGTCAGCATCGTCTTTCTTTCTATACCACAACCATCATGCGACATGTCCGACTATGATGATGATGAGCCGCAGGGCGTGGTGACTCGTGTCAAGGTTGGTATGCTGCTACCTCTCGTTCAGACCACAATTGACCAGGCGCCAGAACACAGCTCTCCTCCCGCTCCGCATCGCCGTCTCAAAACCCGCCCAGCGCGCCTACCTGACCTCCGTCCTCTTCTTCAGCACCTGCTTCTTCCTCCTCATAGTCTCAATCGCTGCCTATCTCGCCTTCTACTGGTCCTACATTCCACGCATAGGCTTCAGCCGTCCCATCCACCTCCAATTCGATAGTCTCGAGTCTCCGCCATGGGGCATCGCAAACCTGGCTCCCGAGCTGGTTAGTCTACAGCCGTACGACGTCAAGATCCAGATACGCCTGCCGCGCACAAAGACGAATACCGAGATTGGAAACTTCATGGTCGAGACCGCTCTGTTTGCTCCTGGCGACAAGGGCTCTGTCATCGACGACTCTCGCATCCCTGTTGCAAAGGACTCGACCACCACCAAGGTTCTCGCTAGCTCGAGAAGATCTGCCATCTTGACATACTACTCGCCCGTCGTCGATCTCGCTCGTAAGGCCACCGAGCTGCACTGGCTGATCTTGGGCTGGCGACTTGAAGCAGAGACGCTTGACATTCCCGTCTTCAATGGCGTCTCGTTTGCAAAAGGATGGAGGAACGTTCCTGACACCATGCAGATTCAAGTCCAAAGTTCTGCTCGCATGCAGATTTACGAGGCCAATGTCGTCTTCAAGGCACGTTTCCAAGGCCTTAGGTGGATCATGTACAACCACCGCATTACCAGTGCTGTCGTCTTCATCGGCGCTTTCTGGGGCACCGAGGTGCTCTTTACTGCCATTTGCTGGGCTGTCCTTAGTGTCTGGATCTTCTCCTCTGGCGACACCACTTCAATTAAGAGGGAACCCGAGGACAGCAAACGCATCAAAGCAGAAGACTCCGAAGGCGAAGAGCAGTCTAGACTGTCAGATACAGAGCGCACATATCCCACCTATAGCAAAGGTCCCACAGTTCGCTACAACTCCCCTGCTATCAAAAAGGAAGAAACAGAGCCCGAACCCTTCCCCCAGCTTCTGACCACTGCTCTTGAAGCCGATGACGAGGACGAGAGCGACGATTTCTTCGATTCAGGCCTAGGTACAAGTTTGGAAAGTAGCACTGGTCACGGCAGCTCAAAGGAAGCTTTGCGCAAGAGAAAGAACAAATCGCGAGGTTGAGCATTTCGAACATGCGTGTAATGATACCCTATGATGAACATCGTTTAACTGGCAAGTTTGCGTCTTGTGTTCTCAATTCCCATGGACCTGCGACTTCCTGTCAATCCACTTGGTATTTCCAAACTTGCCCGTGAAGGGAAACTGGAACACTTTTTCCAACGTGCTGTAAGGAGCATACTGCTCATCCGTCATGACGATCGTGACATTAGCTGCTGCTCTGCCAGTAGCATTCCACCCGGGCCCAAAGTCTTTATACTCAGCCATGGTCGTATTCACCGAGATCCTCGGATCACTCGCACTCCACTTGATATAGCCACCGGACATAATCGAGTCATCCAGATAGGTATCCGCGAAAATGCTTCTGTGGCCAGCATTCCAAGGTCTTCCCAACGCACACTTGCCCACGAGATCCAGCGAGGTGTTTGCAGCACGCACAGAGGAATCGTGGATGTAGACGCCGTAGTGATTTACAAACGTCGTGTTTGTGCCTTTCCAGGCTGTGATGCCGCCGCCGCAATTGCGCAGACTGAGGAGAGAAGATTGGATCCATAGGGTGCCGAAGCCGTAGAGGAAATCGGTTTGGCCGGCTATGGTGCTGTTGTGAATATATGTGTTGCCGAGTTTACCGATGTAAACCTGACAATGAGGGTTAGTAAGAGATGATGAGATGATCATATAGAGCTTACAGTGTCCTGATAGCTATAGAAACCACAGTAGTAGAAACCGGCATTTGCATAGCTGACACTCAGTGCCAGACTAGGTCCAGCAGAGTATGGCAAGTAATCGTTGATGAAGTTGAGATTGTAAGCTCTAAAGTCTGTGTTGCCGAATGGCGTGCCGTCGGGCACGTGGTTGCCGGTTGGTCCACTGCCAGTCAGACTGCTGTTGAATGTCGGTGCTACCGTGAGTGTGGATGTGTACGCGTTGTCATAGCTTCCTGTGCTGGCGGTGCCTGTAGCATTGTGCCAGATCACATTGACTGTGTTTTTGGTATTGTCGTTGGGAAATTTGGTTTGAGCGAGCAGAGTCAAGGGGCCTGGGCGGGTGACGTTGACTTGTTCGGTGTAGTTGCCGGGTAGAACGAGGATATAGTAAGGGACTGTGTTGTTCGGTATAGAGAGTACGGCAGATTGAATGCTCGTGAATTTTGCATTGGGTCCGACGAGTAGGGTTCCCTGTGGACAACCTTGAAGCGGATTTTGAGTTGGATATTGGCATTCACCTCGGCTGTATGCTTGGACTGTACCAAGCAAACCCAAGGAGAGCACAGATAGGATGGACTTCGATGTGACCATCTTGAATGATCAAAGGATGCTGACTTACACGACTTGGTAATGCTTGTTCTTATACCTCATACATCATTACTTCCCGGAAAATCTCCTGGGCCACATTGTCGTCTCCGCATTCAATCCCCAGGCGCCATCTCGACTGCAAGTCAAGGCAAAATGCTATGCGGAGATTTTCTGGGGGTGGAGATGGGGTATGATCTGCAGGCTTGAGTAGATCCACCAATAGCATGCCCGAAGCATTGCTCCTCGGCTTGATCTCTTTTATGTTGTGGGAAGATGATCTGGGAGCTCTCTTGAGCTGGGAGTTTAATGTCGTAGGAGCGCCAGTCTTCTATATTGACTGAGAGCGTGTGTTGTATGGTATGAAAGAAGGTGGATAGAGAAACAAGCTTCGCCGAGCACCAAGCAGTGGAGCACGTTCAGAACTGATTGTGTTGATGTTGACAGGATGGCAACCGGATTAGAAGGACGCGTCCGACAGCTGGTCGCGTTAACCAAAGCCAAGTCAAAGCGTCGTGTACGCTGCATCGAAAAACAAACGACACGCTCTCAAATCGATCGAACAAACCAGGAGGACGTCAATCCTGATTCGAATTGCAAGCCATCACGTCCAGGGTAAGGCTTTGTTGAGGCGAGCGTCTACTGGAGTGTATGCTTGCTCGATCAAGTAGACCCAAAACGTGCCCGTTAGCTTTGCCTCATTGGCGGCGTCAAACCACAGATACAGCGACGAGGCATGATTATCCGAGACACACACGCCGCTCGCTCATGCAGACTCTACAAAGCACGGAGAGGAGAGCCGCGTTCATGCTGATCGCAGACCAGTGACTGATTAGCGTGACCGCTTTCTCACTATCTCGAGGATGTAATGGAACAAGCTCTGCCTACGAGAGCGGGCAATGAACAAAATAGCCTGGGCAAGTGCAATACTCGATATGATTTTGTGCCACTGAGGGGAACGTGCAAAAAAGGTGTCAACCTGGGAACTGCTGGGGGATAAACACGACTCTTGGCAACAGCTGGCAAGGAAGGACTCAAGATGTCATTTCTTCAGCACGACATCTTCGCCCCAACCGACGACTCCAACGCTCCAATCGAAATCAACGTCGAACGAGTACGAGTCCAGATGCCCCAGAGATAGGATCAACAAGACTTCCTACCCACAACGGTAATTGTCTGCTGTGAACTCGCCGGTCCGGACTGTTGAAATTCTAGCCTCGAGATTAGCCACGCGGCAGCTCCGACGACGCCTCGTCATTGTGAATATCGATTTTCTCCAGACACTGCTTCCATTCGAGCCGAACCAGCTGATAGTAAACATGACTTGTAGACTCAAAGCAGGACGATTACATTGTCAATTGAGTGAGTTGCTTGCAATGATTCGACTTGAGGAGTATTTGATGAGCAGGGCCACGGTAGGAATGCCCTGCCAACGTTCATAGCTTATCTGGCTTTTGGTATCGATTTGAGTTCGACTTGTTCACACCAGCAGCGGCTGTGGCAGCCCTCGATAACCGGTTTAGAAACGATGTCTTACGATCACGGCTGTCCGGGCTGACAACCATTGTTATGCTTCAACTAGATACCGGACACGAATGTAATGATATGACGAATGCAGGGAAGCCCTAGTATAACTCACAGATTCCCAGTTTCAGTCCTTTTTGGTTTTCTTTTCGCCCTCTCTCATGACTTCGGGCCAACGACACTTACAGGACTAGGGATCCCTAGAATGAGAGGACTGGACACACTGGACTCAATGACGGGATTTCTAAGCCCGCGCTTCGAAAAGTTCGACCCCGATTCGATTGCGAACTATGTCAGCAATCCATCTAGATGTTTCAAAATTGTCAAAGGACTTGCGTTGACTGGATGTGCTGTGTTTTGTGTTCTTCTGTACGCAAGCGTAGCTACACATTCGGACTGGAATTATGTCACTTCAGGCATTTCCACTAACATAAGTTCCACCACCACAACGTCAACGACACCTTACAAATCAACGACAAAACCCAAAGAGGAGGTCAAAGGATCATTATGGTCGACAAAGAAGCCGCAGTACTATACGATCCACACAAATGAGCCTTACGACATCGATACAGCTCTTCGCACAGTGTTGAATCTGTGTCCTGATGAGGTCTACTACAATGCATTGACGCAGCCTATCAAGACTGGTGGCCAGGAGAAGCTTCACGAGACTGGTGTACGAGTTCGCATGTTCAAGAAGTACTTTGATGCCTGGGAGGCATTGCACGTCGTGACAGACAGCTTGTCTGAAACGGCCTTTGTACGAGACGATATCCTACGCCACATCAGAGACTCGAAAGATCTGTCTCATTTCACCTCGGGATCACGACTTGAGGCTATGCGACAGTATGAAACTTATCGCTCGTTCTTGTCGAACATGTCTACAATTCTGTTTCCTTGGACCAATCCCTACTTCTCAGACCACATGACACTACACGGACACATGTACAACGCTGGACGTGGCATTGTGATCTCAGGCAGCACCTCGCAGGCTCCGTACATCAAGACTGCGATATCTTCGTTCCGAGCCATGGGATGCACTCTGCCAGTAGAGATCATGTATCTTGGGGACTCCGACTTGAGCGAAGACACACGCACAGAGCTGGAGACTATTCCGGACGTCGTTACTCGAGACATCAAAAAGATGGTCAACGACCAAGGCTGGGCACTTGAAGGTTGGGCTGGCAAGGCTTTCGCCGCGTTCCTGAGTTCTTTCCGCGAAGTCATCTTGCTCGATGCAGACGTCTTGTTCTTCAACGACCCTGAGCTCCTGTTTAACGAGCCTGGATATGTCGACACTGGTGCCCTATTCTTTTCCGACCGTACGGTCTTTCCTCAAGATAAAAGGACTTTCCTGCGAAAGATTTTGCCGAAGCCCATCTCTAGTAAGGCTAGAGAGAGCAGATGGTGGAAAGGCGAGACTGGAGAAAACCAAGAATCTGGCGTAGTGGTGGTTGACAAATGGAGGCACTTCCTCAGTGTCTTCTTGACTGCAAGATTGAACGGACCCGACCGTGATGATACCGATGCCGGGCAGGGAACTTACAGCTTCTGGTGGGGTGACAAGGAGACTTGGTGGATTGGATTCGAGCTCGCCGGCGATACTGATTACCACTTCCATCAAGGCGGCACCGGCAATATGGGTACTGTGAGCAACACGGAACCTATCAATAAGCCCGAGGACAAACCTGAGGACAAGCCCGAACAAAAAAACGAGGCTGAGAATTTTGGCGTCAAAAAAGAGGAGCAAGAGAATACGCCTGCAGAGGAGACAACGACTGAAGAGGCCTCACCCAAGACGGACAGCGAAGAATTTGAGGCGAACCTGAGAGCTTTGCAAGGATCTCAGTCGACTCAGACCGAGGAAGCAAAATCGGAACAAGTCACCCCGGAAACTACGGATTCGAGCACAGAAACAAAAACCGAGTTTCTCTCTCCCGCTCCAGACGCTGACGATGTAATGAAGGCCATCAAAGCAGCAGAAGCCGCAAGAGCGGCTCGACTTCCTACTGAAGAAGGCCATTACCTACCAGTAGAAAACAACGACCAACCTAGCGACAATCCTCCAGCCGCAGAGTCCACGGCCCTACCAGAAACGCCTGCCGCTGTCGCCGAAGAGTCTGAATCCGGTCGAGCCCTCTCTCGTCGCCATCTGACGAAACGTGACAGCTGGTTCGACACCGCGTTGGAAACAAAACGTACCAATCTCACCGGTCCTGGCATGCTTGACCTTCCTGGCCAGTACATCATTCTCTGTGCCCCACAACTCTTGCATCTGTCTCGCGACGGCAGGCCTTTGTGGTTCAACGGCTGGATCCAAAACAACAAACACGACGCCAGCTCTGACGTATCAGTCTTCGAATTCTTCATGACCGAAAAGAGAAAAGATGGAGAGTGGGCCGAATGGGCCATTGGTGCAGATAACATGTGTTGTCTCAAAGGCGACGATTTGCGCGCGATGAACAAGAAGGAGTTGAAAACTCTGGATAGGATTGTGAAGATCGCAAAGGACAACGGGTCGTTGAGAGAAGTCTTGGAGAAGGAACGGAAAGCAAATAAGAATATTGCGGACTAGAGATAGCCCGTAAGGTGCGTGATTTTTTCTTCATCTTAGTTGCTAGCGCGGCGTCAGGGGTTTTGGGTAGATCAAGCATTATTGTTCACAAATTTCTTGTTACATGTTTCGCTCTTTTCGTCCACTGTGTCCAATGACTTTGAAGGCCCATGATGCACTCTGATACGGTCGGATGTTATGTTGGAATTGAACAGCCTTCATTACTCTTGACTGTAGAAGAATTCACAAGAAGATCGAGGAGTTGTACATACGCAGAATATGTATTGGACACCGTGGAGAATTACTGAGCATCAGAATAAAAGTTCACTTATCGAAAGTCGAGGTGAAAATGGATAGCTGCGCATATGTCCTGCCTTCTATCGGCTCAGCACATACAGACCAACCATACCGGCAAGTGCAACCAAAGCTCGTGTTTGGACTTCTTGGGCCCCGGATGGACTTTTCGAATGGAAGGCTCGAGCACATGTCATTGCATGGATTGAGGCAAGAACGACTCTTAGCCTTCTCTCGCCTTGGCATGTGATAGAGACATCGCGACTGCCTGACTGCAATACGCGCCAGATCTCATCCACGTCTAGACTCTCGCTGCCTGGGCAAAGTCGCTTCCTTTCGACAACATTCGCTCTATCAAAGTTGCGCCTTTTTCAACAACCATCTCATCACTCTGTCGCTGGTCTCGGATCCGGCTCCCTATCACTCTCTAACATGAACACGACTGATGGAATCACCAGTCTCGTGGATCGCATCAACAGTACGAGACCAATCAACTTTAGCCATGATTCAAGTCTGCTAACATGTCCCGTCGCAGATGCCTACAACATCAAATGGGCACAAGCTGAGGAGGGCAAGCCGCAGATAATCTTCGACAAGGAGGCTTGCTGCAAGCCACCGTTCAACTTTGCGCACAATTTGTGGTGGGCCTATGTGCAGCCTCAAGACCGCCCGTCTGTCGCTGGCTATGGCAAGACACTCGTAGAGGCTCTGCAAACCCTTCTCGATCAACTCAAGTTGAGCCCGCAAGAGTGGATGGCCAGGTGTGATGCCGAGCATCATGACCTGAGGCTGTCCGCAGACTTGAATGGTATCACAAAAGCCATACAGTTCGACAAGCTCAACACGAAGACGACAGCCCAGCCAAAACTGAACATCACCTTTCGTAGTCAAGATGTCCCGTCTGCCTCGATACCAGCTCTATCGATGCCCAATTCCGGACCAGTTTCTCAGCCTCCTCTGAGCAAGAAGGCTCAAAAGGCCGCGAAGGCATCTGGTTCTCTACAGCGTCCGCGATCAGCTTTCGATGTTTTCTACGCCCCCTCGCTTCAGCTGCAAGAAGCAAGAGAGAATCAACAGCGCAAAGAAAAAGATATGGATTTCGACAAGTATGAGCAAGAGGGGGAGAGAAAAGGCGCAGAGAAGCAGGCCCACGAAAGAGCCGAAGTATCAGCAGCTCAGCAGGGTCCCAAGTTCGAACTCGACCGCTCGAAGACCTTTGGTTCTGCCCCCTCGTCTGACATGGACCAGGGTATGTCTTCCAATCTCTTTGTACAGACTACAAGACCTGTCTTCGACTCCAACTCGTTCCATTTTGGAATCAACTCTACCGCCAGTTCCTTCCACTTTGGATCCGACATCACATCCAAGCATGTCACAGCTCATTCCGAGCACTTTGCAAAACCAGCCAATACTCCCTTCCAGACTACCAATAGGATCCAGGACTCGTCGTTGTCTCACAACGTTACCATGTCTACCAACTCATCACAAGGCCGCTCACAGCTTGGTAACAACTTCTCCAGCCGCCCTGAATCTTCCGTTGTCGACGAGCACGTCCGCAAGGACCGTCTGAAACACGGCATACTCGAATCGGTGGACATGCAGCAAGCCTCGAAGAAGATCAAGCTTGAGGATACCGCCCAAGATTCAGGATCTCCTGCCAACGAGTCTACGACAGCAGTGACATCGCTTCGTCGCTCGGCCAGGCTTTCCGAATGGCAGCCACACGGTTCCCAGAAAGTAGAGAAGAACACCTAGCTTCCAACATGCGGTAAACAGCACTTTCAAAGATTGTGTGACTCGAGACTGGCAAACGAAGCGAGGATCGGGGAATGGCTCTATGAAGTACAGATCATAAGCTACGGACTCGCAGAGGATTTTTATCATTATTGTACATACGTAAATTGTATGTGTGCTATACGATCAGACACTGAAGAGCTTCGAGGTGACTGTTGGAACAAGGCTGTAAGGGGTCTCCACTGTCAGCCGGAGAGATTAGTCGGAGTCTGCTAGTACCGCTATATATATTTATAATGTGGTATGCTCAGAATTACAGTATCACTGACTTTACATCGATCGAAATAACTCATTTGTGCACTCACACATTATAAGGATCTAATTCCAGCTGTGCAGCAGTCTCTTCGTAGTTGGAGACTCGAAGCTCCTTCTCTACGAGACGGTCGCTGCAATCAAGTGCCGCAGGGGCCAGAAACCGGTAGTGATACACGATGATTCATCGCAATCTACCCTGGTTCCAGAGGATCCTTCATTCGTGCTCAACTCCAAGGTTTAGTTCTGTTGGTTCGGGTGTTTCTTCTTGTCTCTGGGCTCTTATGAAAGCCCAATGCGAAAGACATGTATGTCTGAGACAGCGACTCATCCCTAAAGATAATCTTTGATCCGTCTCAGAAACCATTCCACAGTAGCAGCGATGTCTCTGGAGGATCAACTACAATGACATTGGTCGAATATTAAAGCTGACGCTCTTGCTCAACAAAGCTGCATCAACTCATCATCTCATCTACACTACAAACGACATCAAACAATACAACACCGCCTACAACCAGCACCTCGATATCAAACGATACAATTCAACCTACAACCAGCCCCTCAATATCACTCTACACCCAAACCCCACACTACACTTTTCGATTCATCAACTATGTCTTCCCACCTGAGTCACCTGATCTCCATGGCCATGGCCGGAATTGCTTTGATCGTCGCCGGCATTCTAAGCACCCTTTGGGCAGTCTACTGGAGTGGAAAACTTACTTATCGCGTCGTGCGACATCATCACACTTTTTTGAATGAGAGTAGCGGATGGACTTGGTGAAGTCTTTGATTAGATGGGCCCGGACTGCAGGGCAAGGCGATACAGCACAATCCGGAATACTTTGATGGGTCTTGATGGGATATGGAGTTCTGGTTTTCGTTTGTTCATGGGGCGCAATGGTTGTTTTATCTTGGATGGAGTTTCAGAGAGTTTGTTTGTTTTTTTTCATGCTCGAGATGTGTTGTCGAACTGTTTTTGATGGAAGCTAGTCTCCAATACAGGGTCTGCTGTCCTTGCACTGATGTTAATGTTTTCTTGATCTGGCGAGGCGAGAAGACTCGGAATACTAGCGAATCAGGAAGGCCGGAGAGTATGTAGAAAGAGAAGGCATCTTGTCGAAGACGGTGCCGAATAATATTTCGTGAACGAATGAAACCTTTTAAAGCTTCGTTGCTTCGGGTACGAAAGGATTAAAAATGTGGTTCTGGTTCGTGTATAGCAGGGAAAGTGCTTTCTGACAGAACTTCAGTCTACCCCTGAGTCGAGGTGGTCGAATATCTAATGACACGTACAAGCACGAAAGAGGGAAAACAGTGAGGAATGCAGACCGAGAAGTGAATACTGATTCTCAGTAAACGTAATAGCGATCTCATCCACCCATGTTTCTTGACACTCCTCGAACCACTGTCAGACAACCCAGTTGATTCCATTCCAACTCCACGCTCGATCCCATGCAAGAACGCCCAATCCCATCTCCTCCAGTCGCTGACGATGTGCTCAGAAGTTGGTGGTAACAAGCAGGTTGTTGAGGGCCTCGTCGGCAGTGCTACCACTGGCGCGAGCAACGGTGGCACGATGAGGACCCGCGACGACATAGGCGGTGTGAACTTCGAATTCGCCGCGCTTCATGACGGAAACAATGATGCTGAACCCCTCCAGGTCGATGAAGGAGAGCTGGCAGTTGACTGAATTGTTTCAGCGAAATGATCACAACAATGCACACGAACTAAGGAGAGAGGGAGAGGAGTGATACGAATGGACAACACTTACGCATGATCTTAGCACGAACGTCAATGGTGGAAGACATGTTGTTGTTTTGGTGGTGGAGTGGTGATTGTTTATTGGATTGTGCAGGAAGTTGCGATGATTTGATATGTATGAGGGTAACGTGTATACTGCTTTCGAAGAAGGGTAGTGATGGGTTTGAGCGCGCAAGATGGAAGTGAGGTTACTGTGTGATGATAGAGATGAAGGATGAAGACGGCCAAGTGAAGGAGAATAGCTCTGATGCGGACGACTAAAACTTCGACTCGACGGTGCGGACTGTGCCAGAAGATGGTGGAAGTTTGGTATCTCGAGAGCGAAGGAATCATCTCAAGACTACATCGTGATGCACGACGGAGATCCTGTTACTTGCTCGGCGCTGAGAGATGCAAGCCAGATTCGATAAACACCTATTGTGATCCCTGTTGAGTACTCAGGTAGCCCCGGTAGAAATATCGCCTCGTCAAGTGTCGAGAGTGGGTAAACAAATGTCATGACAGGCAAACCTTTTTCAAGAGCTGTGCAAAATGGGATGGCTTCCAGCCACTGAGTCGAACTCAGGACCTTCAGAAAGCAAAAACACAAACCAACCATCGGTCGAGGTGGTCTAGCAACTACACCGTGGGAGACAGTGAAGCCGGTGACTTGGGACTCATGATTGGCTTGATGACTGAGAGGCTAACTTCAATGTATAAGCATCACGAATTCGTGACTACTGAGGTTGCTGCAGCTCGCATCAAGAGTCTTGAGGAATACCAAATGTCCAAATAGCCAATGAGTCTTCACTTGACCGCTGGGTCCGGGTGAATTGCCGCATACCAAATCACACCCACGTGTACAGCAAAAAAATTCTGCATTGCTGCCTAGAGCAGGCGGCGAAAACACAGAAAAAGGAAGTCAGTCGGACCAACCATGCAAAAGGGAGAGGTCGACGCTTCCGTCACATCTCCAAATTCTGGTTGAAAGAACACCACACACCAAAACACTCGATAACATCACAATGCCGCCTATCATCAACACCAGCTTTCTGGTGGTCTCTGATACTCATGGGGTTGACATTCACGAAAACACCGCCCACGCCTTCAGCTTGCCTCTCCCAAAGGTTGATGTCATTCTACACTGCGGAGATCTCACACAAGTTGGCGGCCATGGACCTTATCGTAAAGCACTAAAGATGCTGGGAGAGATCGATGCCGAGCTCAAGCTAGTCATCGCAGGCAACCACGATCTCGAACTTGACGGCGATTACTGGCGCACCCATCTCGACGAAGAAGGCGGCGATGAGCCCGAAGAGCACGAACAGGCAGTCGCCATCATGAGAGGTCCACTAGCCAAAGAGACGGGTGTGACATATCTCGAGGAAGGAACACACACCTTTACCTTAAAAAATGGCGCCTCTTTCTCCATCTTCGTCTCTCCATACACGCCTGCATTCGGCGACTGGGCCTTTGGAGCTGCTCCTTCTGAAAACAGATTCGCCAACTTGCAAGATCATATCGACATCATGATGACACATGGTCCTCCGAAAAACATACTCGATCTCTGCCCTGATGGCAACGTCGGTTGTAACTACGCTCTCGATGCTCTCCGACGTATAAAGCCAATGTTGCACTGCTTTGGTCACATCCATGAAGGCTGAGGAGCGCAGACAATCACCTGGGAAGACAAACACACAGATACCATCAACGCTCGACCAGCAGAAATCGACAAGACTGAGCGATGGCACAAGATTTGTAACGACAACCCCAACGAAACGCTCGCCATCAACGCCGCTATACGAGGTGATAATGGCACCTTTTGCTATTCTCCATGGCTCGTGACTTTACTCTTGCGCGGCCCAAAGTAACGCGCTCAAGGGACAAAAGCTGGGAGCAAACAACACTATGCAGTTCGATGGACCGAGCTCGCTTGCCATCCCAATGAGATGAGACAAGTCATAACAAGCGTTTGACAGAGTCAAAGAAGCCAAAGGGTCAACCAAAGACTGTTGGTTCAGGCAAGGAATAGCAGCGTGGCACGGAAGTAGATAAGAGAAGAGTGGTTGTGAGAATGAAAATTCTAAATTGTGATCCAAAAATTGCTGTCGCCAAACTACCTTTTTATGATGCATTCCAAAATTTACCAGCTAAGAACCACAGCAATCATTACATCGTGATATGGAGAAAACATCCATGTTCAAGGAAAAAGTGAAAAGAATAGTAAGAGGAATGTCCGGCACTCAAAAACCTCACAAGTCGTTTTACCAGAAATCATGCGTTGCTTGGTCGCTCTTGACCTTGTCCCAGCTCGAAGATAGCTTTGTGGATATAGTCGGGCGATCTGGAGTTGGTTTTGCAATGCCGGAGTCCTGAGGCTCGGGCGACATTGTGGGTCGCTCTGCATTGGCATTTTCATTGCCATCCGTCGCCGAGGATGGGTTCGTTCTCTCAACCAGTTTTCTCATCTGTGGCACCAGCTCAGGGATGCGGAAAGGCTTCGTTACCACCGAGTCCATGCCAGCTTGCATCATGACCGTAATTTGCTCGCTTCTTGCATTCGCCGTGACGGCAATGACAGGCACATGTCCATTGAACTCTTGGATATTTTGTCGAGCTCGGATCTCTCGTACGCAAGTTATGCCGTCCATCACAGGCATCTCTTGGTCCATAAGGATCACGTCCAAAGGTGTTGAGGGATTTGCCGAAGAGAAGGCGGAGGTTGCAAGAAATGTGAGGGCTTCGAGTCCGTGGTTGGCAATATGGACAACACAGCCCTGCTTGCGAAGTTGTTGAGACATGACTCGTTGGTTGATCAAATTGTCTTCGACGACGAGAACATGCAGCGGTCTTTCAGGTGGGGCAGGGCTCGGCTTAAGCTTGGGCTTCGCGGCCGAGGGCGTGCGTATCGGAAGTGACGAGAGAGTCCCAGCGCTATCGGAACCGGCAGGTTGAGGCATAACTGTCGACCCAGTGACAGGTGTATTCCAGACGTGTTGCAAGGCGACGGGTGACTCGGGAACAGAACTCGCGTCTTGCGGGCATCGGCGAGCGCGTACATAGAAGGCAAAAGTAGTCCCGTGCCCTAGGCCAGGGCTGCTGACACCAATCTGACCTCCTTGCAGCTCACAAAGTTCTCTACTGATGAACAAACCAAGACCACTTCCTCCATACTGTTTGTAAGTCTTGGGACTAGCTTGGGAGAAGCGTTGAAACAAGAGACTCATTTCTTCTTCGCTGAGGCCACGTCCAGTGTCTTGTACAGCAATTTGAAGATATATGTCTTCGCCTCGGCCCCACTCCGTAGACAAAGCCGTCGAGTGTTCGTGTCTAGCATTGCGAGGTTTGATGAAAGCTAGCTTGTGACGGGCTCCAGTTGGTCTCGCATATGAAGCACCAAGGTATATCTTGAGTCCTCGGTTTTCGGAGAACTGAGTAAACTTGATTGCATTCGTGAGCAGGTTTATGATTACCTGAAGCAAGCGACTCGGATCCAGCATGGCGTTGCGAGAGTTCATGATGTCATGGTAGCTTTGTTCAACTTCCAACTGACCCTTGACGGACGCTCTCGCGAGCTCAGCCTCATACATCTTGAGAACCTTTCCGATCAGCTGTGGTGGCGAGACTTTGTCCGGAGTGATGACCAGGAGATTCGAGTCGAGCTTCGAAAGGCACAAGATGTCGTCGACAATACATTTCTGATGTTGAGCACACAGGATAATTGTCTGAGCAGCTTCGAGAATTCCATCGAGCATTTCAGTGGTTCTCCTCTTCCGTGCTTCCTGGTCGTCGAGGCCAGTGATGATGCCATCTGCTGACTGCAGAATTGCTGAAAGTGGATTGCGGAGTTCGTGAGAAACCATGTCGATGAAATTTTCCGAGGCACGCTTTGTTTCTAGTGCTTCTTGTAGACGACTGGATAGCAATGTCTCCGTGTAATGTCGGAAAGAGGTTTCATGCAGCCAGGCATGAATATACGCCACATCGCCATTCTCATCATACTCTGCCGCAGCGTTGTTCATGAGCCATGTTTCTCCAGTCAATGTTTGTCCAGTAGCTTTGTCCACAGAGCGCCAGGGTCTTTTGACTCTGTACTCGACAGCCACTGATGTCTTCTCCTTCTCCAACAATGACTTCCAGGCTACTGCAATCCCGTGTGTATCATCGGAGTGGACGTGTTCTTGCCATGTTGCCTGTGTGTCCCAAAGCGCCTTCCAGTCGTACTCTCGGGGTACACCGACAAGCTTGAGATACTCGTCATTACAGTAAAGAGGCTTGCCGTCGGGGCGGAAGGTACATATACCGATAGGTGCTGACTCGGCCATCCGGGTGAACTTCTCTTCGTTGCGTGCTGCCCTTAACGTGCTAATCTTCAATTGTGTCGAAAGATTGTCGTGAATCTCTTCAAACCTGGCCTGGTTGAGAAGAGAGCTGGATTTCGTGAGCACATCGCGAAGGTTATGCGCGAACTGAAGAGAGTCTTCGTTGAATGGCCTTCTGGGGTTTAGTCCGAGTATGAAGAACGCTAGGGCGCCAGCAGCATTCACAGCGATTGGCATTACGCAGACCGCTTCTACCGGGTCTTCCCATCCTCGGCCGGGTATTGCTGTTGCAAGGTCGGCCGGCAGCGTGTTGTCATGGCGGCGCAGAATCACAGTCTTCCCATCAAGCATGGCACTTCGACAAGCCCTAGCCAACCCATAGACTGATTCCCTATCCGTCAAATCAAACGTCTTGGGTATGGCCGCGTTGTTCTGATTGATACCGAGCGAAGCATGGAGCCGATAGTTTCTTAAAGAGTTTGCCCAAGAGCTCGAAGCTGAAGAGGTGCTGTCATCATCGCTGTTCGAGTATATCAGTGCATAGGGAATGTCTTCTGGGTACGCCGCGAGGGATTCCAAGCATCGGTCCCAGATCTGAGATATGGTTGCGCTGGTGGAGACCCGCTCCTTAACCTTCTCGACCACCTCTCCTCGCCGTTCATTGATGACGTGCCAGCTCAACTCTATCAAAGAATGTATTGCTCCATGGGCGTATCCGTCCGATTCAATGATGGGGAAGATGACAAAATTCCAGTAGGTCTCCTCCAAAACGCCATTCCTTTCTTGGAAGGAAAGCTCTTTGGTAGACTTGACCGCCTTGCCCTCCAGAAGTGCGGGTTGAAAAAGCTTCGACATTTGCGGCCATATTTCTGCTTGTATCTCAGAGCAACTCTTACCCATAGCATAAGGATGCTTTTCGCCAAGCAGGGAGGCGCACGCTTCATTGTATATCATGGTGAGGTTTTCGCCCCACACGACAACTCGTGGGTCGGGATTCGTGCATATACTGAGGACCATTGAACTCAAACGACTAGGCCATCTATCGATAGGGCCGATTGAGGTCGAAGACCAGTCAAAGCCTTTGATGTACTGGATGTGAGGAGAGAGGTTCGGCACGTCAAACTTGGTCCAATCCACCAGTTGGGCAGACGCTCCTGGTGGCGGTGAAAGAATATCCCATGACGGTATGTTTTGCGTGCTCGCACGACCATTCTGCTGTGGTAGATCGCCGGGTCCAGATTGCGATTCTACGTTCGTGGAGTTTGCTTGGGCACAGTAAATCACCAGCCATATACCACTAAGCAGTGTACTTGTCCACACTCTACCAGCAAATGTCCATGTCCTGCCATGCTCTTTCGGACCAGTGATCAACGTCTGAGACCAGCTTTCGAAAGCACTTGGCTGTGTATGTTCGACTAGAAACGTATCGAGGGCGTTGTTCTTGAACACAATGTCTTGCTGGTGTTGGAATTTAGTATTCGTAGCCGACGGTCCTAGTACAAAAGTTGGGCGATCGTCGTTCCGTAGGAGGTCAAGGATGCCCACGTCGGCGAGCCTTGGGATGTGTAACATTGGTGAAAGAGGTGGATGGCTGGAGGAGTTATAATGGTACCTCAACTCCTTGTCGCTTACCGCAGCGTCAGACGCTTGCAAAGTCGCAGCAGCACCTGCAGGGAGGTCGCAGAAACAACGCGCATAAACCGAGAAAGATAGTATTGCGATTGCCGCGTGCAGTTTGGAAAACGAAATTGTCACTGGCGAGCAATGACGAGGTCTGGCTGCCACGCCGTTGAGTCGGGAGCCGCCTCGTCCTGCTTTCAGCTCTGCCGCCAGGGGCGCTGTGTCGAAAGAGGTTTAAGGGCGCCGTTGACATCTCAAATACAAATCTTGTTATGACATCAAGAGCGACGATTCCAACAATCGGAGGCTTGTCCGTCGGTATCCACTCCTCGGAGCTATTGTTTGATCAGCCTTAAAAACATCGACCTTCTTGTTGACATCGTCGATGACCATATATTTTCCTGAACTCGTGTAGCACAGTGCGTCAGTTAAGTGCTTGCCTTGAGACAGTCATGTTGCGCGTAGAGATTGCGAACCCGCGACAACGTTGACTCGCGCGGGGACAATTCGTGAACGACAACTCTGTGGTAAAACATATGTCAGGTAATCCAAGTTGGGCTTCATGAACCAATACCAGCCCAGCTGGCTCATCTTCATTGGTCTAGTGGTCATGATTTCCGCTTGTCAAGAGTCACCTCTCGTCAAGCGCGGGAGACCAGGGTTCGATTCCCTGATGGAGAGCTTCCTTTTTGCCAATACTTCTTCCATCGGGAGCAACATGCTTTTTACGTCTATGAGGCAACTGTAGCATGCGGGATTATTTTGCGCTGGAGCGTTGGTACAAGTGCCTAAAGATATTTGCTGATATATACTACCACTACCCAATTCTTACACGGTCAATGTATAGTTGACAGCATTCCCAGGCACTCTAGGATAGAATTCAAAGGTAAAGATGACATCCTCGCCCAGAGCCTGCACAGCATCGACAGCGGCAGCTGTGGTAATCAAGTTATTTGAATCCCAATTCCACTGAGAATTATACGTCTAAACTTGCATGTCAGGATCTGTACTTGTGTCATGAGCAGAGGAACTTACAGTTCTGGCATTCTGCAAAGGTCCGTAATACTTTGTAAAGTCGTCAACTAGGTAGGTACCGTTCTTGGTCACTGCCTTGACGGTTGCAGGCTTGTTGATGCCTTTCCATTGAATAGGGATGGGAATGCTTGAGCCCTCTGCTGCTGATGCAGGGCTGGAGGTTCTGTTGATGATGGGTGTGTCCCAAAGTACAAGATTCAAACTCAAATTAACACCGGTCGAAAAACCGAGTGTCAAGTTTGCGACGGAGCCTGGCTTAGTGGAAGGAGTGAAGTAAGTGTGCAAGAAAGAAGCTGAGAAGGTAATGTCACTACCAGAAACCGAGTAGTCGGCGCCTCTAGTCAATGCTGTGCCATTGGCTCCAGAGACCGAGACCAATGTGGTGTTGGATGGGACAATGTAGGGTAGTCTCTGAGAGGTGACATTCTGACCCACACGAACGAAGAGGTCGGCACTGGTGAGTTGCGTGATCGCATTGGGATCTGTCGTGCTGTCTGGTAGCGCATTTGCCTCACCCGCAAGAGCAGACATGTAGATGTCGACAGCAACCTGATCCCGCCAGACATGACTTGCACGATCTAGGAAATCGGCACCATTGTCCCAGAGTACGGTGGTAGTGTTGTATTTCGCTGCTGTGCGGACGAAGAAATCAAAATATCTCCAACGGGCTGCTGTTTCGGTTGCTACTGGAGATGCAGCCCATTCACCGATGATAAGAGGCACGTCGGTGAAATTGTTGCGGATGTTGGCAAGGTCTGCTTCAAGGGCAGTTTTGTCGGCATCTGAGCCCCAGATTGTGCTTCCCCATGCAGAGAAGATGAAAGGATAAGGCGAGTAGTAGTGGTACTGAATGGCCCAAGGGTTGGTGATGTTTGTTGGGCGGACAAAGTATTGTGAGGTCAAGTCACTGTTCTCTTGGGGACCATTGAGAGTGACGACGCGTTTGGGATTGAAGCCACCGGAATCTGTGATGGCTTGCAAGAATAGGTCCTCAAGCTTTCTCAATTCAGCTGCATGTGCTGCGGTAGTCCCTGCAGGTTCGTTGATGGGTTCGAAGGCCAACAGGCTTGATTTGCATGCTAGCTTGGCCCCGATTTGATACCACAGACGGTAGAACTTCTCTTCGATTTGGGTATAGTTTGCATTGGCTTGGGTGACATCGGCCCATGTCAAGGAGTCATGATGGGCATTGATGAGAACGTACATGTCACGCTCGATAACCATATCGACGACATCGGATACTCGTTGAAGCCAGGCAGAGTTGACTGTATAGTCTGGCGCTTCAGTATCAAAATGATACGCCCACGTCACTATGGCTGTGAGATGCTGCATACTGGAAAGACATCACTGCGTGATTATCTTACCTGGCAGTCGAATGCCCTTGAACCCGGCTTTCTTTACATCGTCGAACGTGGAAGACACAACTGGGGGATTGTTCCAGCTTCCTTCATCAGGAGTGGCGTCCAGGGTATTTCCTAGATTCCATCCAGGATTCATCCCGTCTACCCAGGTCTGAGCTGAAATAGGATTGAACGTGCCATTGCAAATAACTGCAGACCCTGTCGTGTTGGTGTATCGAGGCGAGAGGGTTGTACTGAACACAGAGTCAATCGAAGAAAGAACCAAAAGACTAGAAGCCAATCTGCAAAGCATGGCGACAGTCTACACAAGAAGTGACTGAGGTTTGAGATGACGGAGAACAGAAAGAGTATCCAGAGACCATTTATACCTCCGCGAGTCCTATGACTTCGAGATCATCCATCCGAAACATCCAAAGCGACCTAACCGACAGCCCAAGGACTATGCAAATGGACACGCAGGGCGTAGTCTGGGGCTTGTCGCAAGTATACATGTGTGATGTACCTCGTTTACAGCCTCGACATATGTATATGAAGCGGATGCTCGTATTATTGCACGAATGAGAGCGGTCTCTGCGATCTGAGCCACGTTTAAGCGTGACTCCATCATAGCAGAAAGCAGAAGACGGTATGGACTATAAGACGAAGAGTCAAGGTGAGAGAAAGAAGAGCAAGAAGAGCAGCCCTGGAAGTCAGCCCTGAAACTTGAGTGTGGGGAATGGCAAATCTATTCACCCGGTCAACTTTCGTCTTGATGGTTCTGCATACATGCGCATCGACTATTGAAATCAACCCTGCTCGAGAACTCCATGTGCGATGTAGGGTTCTGGAAAGCGACAAGGTCCACCAATTGCCTTTGGTGTGGGGAGGCGACAGTGCAGCTCGCTTGCTGGTAGAAGCGAGAACGATCATCGAAATCAGCGACAATGCATGCCAAAATTCTCGACTGTTCTCACGAGACATCGGTGTCCCGATCGTGCCTTCCTTGAGCCATGGAAGGTATATACAATTGGTTGGAGTGCGAACGAAAGGAGCGACCCTATTACAGGGGTCTCGATGAGATTGATTAGATAAGATGGAGGGCTTGTTTACGCGGCAAGGAGGCTCAGCCACATCCTCCCGAAGCGAGCAGTTGCAGAGCACCAGCTCAACCCCTGACAAGAGTTTTGCGCAATCTTGTTATCGCGAACAACGTTACTCATCCCTTTCGGACGAATTCTACCATCAAAACCCTTTTGGTAGCTCTGGTCTTTTTGTGTCTGACACGCCTCGAACTCAAACTCTTCGACAATGGCTGCAAACCAGTCTTACGGGAAAGTCTCCAATGACGAAGAGGAGGAAAAATACGCCAATGGTCTAAATGCCTCACGCGAGATACCCATGGAGTCAACCAAGACGCATACTAGCTTGACCAATTCGCCCATGGTCGCTATTCTATCTTACTGCGGAAGCTCAATTCTGATGACCGTGACCAACAAGTATGTTTTGGGAGGGCGGGATTTCAATCTGAACTTCTTTCTCTTGTGCGTTCAGGTACGTTGTAATTCATGATGATGGCTGTGATATAATACTGAATATTTACAGAGTGTCATTTGTCTTGTCACCATCGAAAGCTGCAAACGTGGTGGTCTCATTACCTACCGCGAGTTCAACATTGACCAAGCCAAGAAATGGTTCCCTATCTCTGCACTCCTGGTTGGCATGATTTATACAGGCTCGAAGGCGCTGGCATATCTCACCATTCCGGTCTACACTATTTTCAAAAACTTGACGATTATCTGCATTGCTTACGGCGAAGTTCTCTGCTTCGGAGGCTCAGTGACACGCATGGCTTTGATGTCATTCGGCTTGATGGTTCTCAGTTCAGGCATTGCCGCATATGCAGATGTGAAAACTCCAGCTCAACCTACTGGAACCGCAAGCGATGGTGGCTTCTCCTCGATGTTCAACGCAGGCTATGTCTGGATGGGGCTCAACTGCATTTGCAATGCCGTCTTTGTTCTGGCTATGAAGGTTCGCATCAAGGTGACCAACTTCAAGGACTTTGACAGTAAGTAAACCTCCAAAGAAACCACCAACGTTTACTGACGAGATTCGCAGCTATGTATTACAACAACCTTTTGAGCATCCCGATTCTCTTAGTCTTTTCGCTCCTGTTCGAGGACTGGTCGTCTGCCAACGTCGCGTTGAACTTCCCCGCCGACAATCGCACATGGGTCATCAGCGCAATGATCATCTCTGGATTGTCCTCAGTCTTCATCTCATACACATCCGCATGGTGTGTACGCGTCACTGGATCAACTACGTACTCCATGGTCGGCGCTTTGAACAAGTTGCCCCTGGCGATCAGTGGTCTGTTGTTCTTTGGCAACCCTGTCACTCTCGGTGGCTGCACTGCTATTGCGCTTGGATTTGTTAGCGGCCTGGTGTATGCCTATGCGAAAATCAACGAGAAGAAGACCAAGGAGGCAGATATCTTGCCGATGACCAAGATGCCGACTTCAAGAGAAACTTGAACTCAACCAAAAGCAGTATATCGCGTAGGAAAGCTCTCCACTCTGGCTACAAGGTCCAAATCACGATTGGGGAGACTGCTCGTCAAATCTGTTCCGAAAACAATAATAATCATATTTGAACACCCAACCAAAGTTTTTGACTTTGAGATTGTGCAAATTTTCATCAATTGCTGTTGTAGCCGGGTGACCTACTGCAACATGAACAGAATACTTGAAAAGGTACAAATACCACGACACAGAATATCGTATCTTACGGCCGAGCTAGACATAACGTCTTGGCTAGGCACCAACAATTCCATCATCTGAACTTCACATCGTTCTTCCCTTGGTAAATGACTCCCGTGAAAACTCCTTGATACCGATTGGCGGCTATGTTCTACGACAGAGAGTCACCAATACACAGGCCACCTCACCTGATCAGACAGCAGATAGACCACAGCAAAGATCATCCAGCACCACAACAGAGAACATCATCTTGTTCATCCCCAATCTCATAGGTATATCAAAGACAAAGATCAAGTGTTCTGATGCTTGACGATCAACTCTGCTGGGTGTCTGTATACATCCCGCATATGCGAAACCAAAGGGACGATACACAAGATTACGGCTCAAGTTTGAGAGAAAGTCTCCCCATGGCTATGTGAGAACTTGGGTAAAGTTTCTACAAGAAAAGCGACGTTCACAGTATTGTCTTTCCTGTGGCAGGTCTTTCCTGTGGCAGGAGGTATGAGGTGTGTCTTGACCAAAAAGAAGTCCATAAGGCTGATGTAGATCAATGCGCACAAAGGGCAAATATCTACTTGACCTCACTCCATCCCTTGTCATCCTTGCCACCCTCCACCATAACAGATCCCTCTGTCTCTTTCTCGCTCTGCTTGCTCTTCTTATCTGATGCCTCTCTGCAAGCTTCCTGGAAAACTTGAACGAATCTCAGCACATCAGACCAAGAATTGTAGAGTGGAGCAGGAGCCACACGAATGACATCCGGACGTCTCTCATCAACGACCACGCCTCTCTTCTCCAGCACGTGCATGACATTGTCCAAAAGGCCAGAGGATAGACGGACAGACAACTGCGCACCTCTTTGTTCAGGATCAGAAGGCGTGATGATGGAGAAGCAGTCTTTGATTTCCGTGCTCGCAAGAAGCAGTTTTTCGAGGTATCCGGTGAGGGCGACTGATTTTTTCCTAAGTGCTGTGAGTGAGGTCTTGTTGAAGATGTCTAGAGATGCGCGGAGGGCTGTCATGTCTGCTACCGATGGGTTGGAGAGCTGCCATCCGCCTGCTCCGGCGATTGGAGTAAAGACATTCTCCATTGCGAAGCGGCTGCTCTTGTCGCTACCCCACCAACCACTGAGTCTAGGTGTATACTCTGGTCGCGAGGAAGATGGCGAAGTAGAAACCTTGGAGTGACGTTCGTGAATGAATAGTCCACCAATACTTCCGGGACCACAGTTGAGATATTTGTAACTACACCAGGCTGCAAAGTCGACATTCCAATCGTGAAGTTTGAGAGGCATGTTTCCTGCTGCGTGAGCAAGATCCCATCCCACGACTATGCCCTTTTTCTGTGCATAAGCGGTGATGGTGGGGATGTCAAAGAATTGACCAGTGTAGAATTGGATTCCTGGCAGTAAAAGCAGGGCTGTAGAATCTGCGTGTTTGTCGATTGTGGCAATGATTTGTTGAGTGCTGAGGATAGGATTGTTTGAGTCTTCGGGTTCGAGGAGGATCATCGAGGTTGCAGGATCCTTGTTGTGCTGTAGGAGTTGTGATTCCACGGCATACTGGTGTTAGATTCGGTGATCAGCAAGAGTTCCAATCTTATTCTCGCGACACACGGCACAGGGAGATCAAAAGTGAAGAGGGACAAGACTCACATGATCACTAGGAAACGCCTTTCCCTCGATAATAATCTTCCACCTCTTCTCAGTAGGACGATAGAAACTCGCCATGGCAAAATGCAAATTTGCCGTCAAAGTCTGCATGACGGCAACTTCATTCTTCTGTGCTCCCACAATATCGCAAACATCACCAATCACATCGTCATCAACATGCAACCAAGGCGGCAACTTCGAGTCTTCGATTTCAGTAAAGTGGCCATAGACGCCTTTTGTTGCCCAGGTCTGGAGATAGTTTTGTTGGTATTGGGATGTCAAGCGTGGTTGGAGACCCAGAGAGTTGCCGCAGAGGTAGGTGCATTGTTGTGGTTGGTCCTGGGTCGATGGTGTGAGTGTTTTGGAGTGCAGGTCTGAGATTGTTGGGATGATGAATTGGTCCCGGAAAGAAGATAGCGGATCTTGAGCATCCTGGGATTTGGCGTACGACTCGCTGAAGAGGTCGGCGACTTCCTTGTTGTCTTGAATTGCCATATTGAGGGTTTGGTGAGAGAGATATCGATGTATCTGAAAATCGAAATCAGTTGCGATCTCGTCCAAAGTCGTGGTTCTAGAAGGCAGAAAGAAGTTGTGGGTGATGGCGTGCCCCAAATTATCCGTGCTTAGAAATTGGTATGAGAGAACAGTCTTCTCGTTTCTATCCGTAGTAGTGATGTTCGACTAGCATCTGGCCTCGAATGCTGATGACACTATCTGATGTTCTCTATCTCTCACAATGGCAGTGAACCTTGTCTTCAGTCCGTCGGAGTGGATGGTTGTGTTTGGGAAAAGAACAATGGCCAACGTCATGACAGCTCTCCCCACGTTTTCCGCCGACCTCGGTCTCCAAGAACATGTTCAGTCTTGAGATGAAGTGACCGTCTCGAACCAAGAGCAGAGTTGATCGTACTGACCAGATGGCCTAATCTAAACTCATCCAACACCATTTGCACTTGTCACGATGTTGCAGTACGTCGGACATTGTCCAGATACCTGAAGAAAGACCTGCCGAATTAGCCTCGGCATGTTCAACAGGTAGGTAGGTCTCCTCACTTGAAAGACAGTACGGAGTATATCACGTACCTCGCCCTCGCAACCGCTCGCCAGACCATAGCATACAAGAGCAGCAACCATGGCCCCCAACGACCGCATCTCCCAAATCGCTTCCCACCTCAACTACCCACGAGGTCTCCTCGCCGGACAAGTCGCCATTGTGACGGGAGCAGGTCAGGGCATTGGAGCAGAAACAGCACGTCTGTTTGCCAACGAAGGAGCCAAAGTCGTCATCTCAGACATTGATGGCGACAAAGCTGCCGCCGTGGCAAACGCAATCAACAGCAGTGGAGGAAAAGCACTAGCCGTCGCCGGCGACATGCTCGACGACACCTACCTCAAGACCCTAGTCGAAAAGACCGCCGAGTTTGGCGAGGGAAAGATCCACATCATCGTCAATAACGCAGGCTTCACCTGGGATGGTGTGATTCACAAGGTATGCTGACCCTCTTTGCCTTGACTCCACTTGTTCTGACACCAAACTCCACAGACGACAGACAAGCAATGGGACACCATCATGTCCCTCCACGTCTCGGCCCCCTTCAAGCTCATCCGCAACGCCGCCCCTTACTTCCGCGTCAAAGACAAGGCCCCCAGAAACATCATCAACATCTCCTCGACATCCGGCCTGCACGGCAACGCCGGCCAAGCAAACTACGCAGCCGCAAAAGCAGCAGTCACGGGCCTGACAAAGACAATCGCCAAAGAGTGGGGTCCTGCGTTCGGTGTCCGCTGCAACACTGTGGCTTTCGGGCATATTGCTACCAGACTCACGGCTGCGAAAGAGGAGGGCGCGTTTGTGACTACGCCTGATGGTGAAAAGGTTGCTTTGGGGATACCCGGTGCTCAGAAGAAGGGTAGGGAGGAAGGTGCTGGTGCGTTCAAGGATATTCCGCTGGGTAGACCTGGTACTGCTACCGAAGCTGCTGGCGCTATCCTGGGTGTGGTTAGTCCCTACTTCTCATATGTGAGCGGCCAGACCATCAGTGTCACTGGTGGACGCAACATCTAAGGAAATTGCTCTTGGGCTCCTGTATAATCAAGAAATGGATTTGTGAATCCAGACCATTCTCGCTCTCGACCCTTGTCTTCCTTGACTACTCCAGTATACCATGTTTGACAGGTAGATTAGTACCTTGATTACAATTCATTGAGTCGACATTTTGGTTCAACCGTAATATGATTCTGTTTACGAGAATCCTTCTTCGGTGTTGCAAGCTTCGGTGTTGCAAGCGAAGAAGGGAGGCAGAAAGGAAAGAAGAAAAAACACCCCCCGATAGTTTCCCCAATAGCCACGTAACGAAAAACAGATGCCCCAAATACCTCACCCTTCTCACTCGCGCTGCTTGCCGGCCGCAGCGGCCTCTTGGCCATCTGCTCTATTTACACCCTTGTCCAAATGGCTCTTCTTAGATTTGGTAAGCGGGATTGGCTGCCATGGCTCTGGCGGGGTCAAACTCCCAGACACCGTTCGTCTTGTCGGCCTCGAGGCTTCCGCCGGGAACTTGGTGGATCATGGCATCGAAACGTGGGCTGTTAGGCACGCGGTTGAAGAATCTACGCTGCCACTCCGAGCCCTGCTCCTTTTCTCTCTTGCGCAACTCGCGCTGCTGGTTCTCGATGAGCGACTTCTCGGCCGAAGTGGTGTCCATATCACCACGGTTGATGGCCTCAGCAACCTTGTACCAGGCACGGCGCGACTCGAGAGGGTCCTGCTGTTCGATGGGAGCGACAGTCAGGGGGGTCTTTTGCATCTTGGAGGCGTCGTACGAATCGACGACCTTCTTGTGGGCATCCTTGATGACAAAGCTACCGCTCCATTGGCCCTCGGCGTTGTAAATGACGTCCTTTTCGCGGCCGTTGGGGTACATCGTGGCGGTGAAGGAGTTCTTCTTGCCGCTGACCCAGCCCTTTCCGCTGTAGTCGATCTTGCAAGTGTAGCCAGTGGAGGAAACAATGTGGGTGTTCTTCTCGAGCTCGACGTATGGCGAACCAGTGATCAGACCCTCGATGTGGAGAGCGGGGAGGGTGATGAGGTAGTCCTCGTCGAACTCGTCGATGTGGAGGACGGCGTGGCCGATCTGCTTGACGTTGATGGTTCTACCGAAAGAAGCCTTCTGGGCGTTGTATCCTTGGAGGCGGACACCGTGTTGCTTGTTCCAGATGCTGTATGCGGTGACTGGAGGGTGGTGACTAGGGTTGTGGTCAGAACAAAGACTGCGCTTGGTGGCAGGGTTGTACACACCTGACTTGCTCACTGACGAGCTCGGTGGTGCCGGCCTGGTCAACCCACTTGCCCAAGAACAGCTCACCCAAGAAAGGGTTGAGGGGCTTCTTCTCGCTACCAAGCTTCTCGTTACGCGAGGTGTACTGTTGCTTGAGAGTGCTCAGGAACCACTTCAAGACGAGCATGCAGCGTCTCTGCTTGTCCTGTTCCGAGGCGGGAGCGACCAGGACGGAGGGCATCTCAGCCCAGTATGCAGAGAACTCAGTAAGCGAGGTTGTCGACAAGATGAAGGCAGGGGCGGTAAGAGACGAAAGGTCGCCATTGAAAGAGGCTATCGACTGTATTATCGCGTCAGTGGACCAAAAGGTGCCAGAAGCGCAACACAAGGGGCATGTTGTTGTACCTTGAGGAAAGAACCCCAAGAGCCCTTGCTGGCAGTGGGAACAGCGGAGCCTTCTGCCATGATGTAATGTGGGTTGCGTAGAGGTTGTGGTGTGGGTTGTTTGGGAGAGATGGGTCAACGAGACAACGACGACGTGGATGGTGGATGAGGGGCTAGATGCGATTTCCAAATTACCGAAGCTGGCGTTGCGTTGCGTTACGTCGATGAAGCTTTGGGAACGTGCGAATAGGAAATCTACGCGATACTAAGATGACTTGGGTTGATGGCTATGAGATCAGGGAATATACAAGCAAGGAGAATCCAAAGGTCACAACAACAATGGTTCGATTGCGACTGCACCCTGCTAGACTACGCACCACTTTGCCTCTTATTCCCATCGTCTTTCCATCCCAACTGTCGTCATGCTTGGCGTCTCAGCCTCACACTTATCCGAGGTGCCTATTCACCCATCTTTATCTACCAGACCAACACAAACAGCACAACATTGCCAAACAATTCACACGTGCGTTGAACTTCTGTCTTTTTGAACATGTGAATTTGGCATTTCAATCATTGTCATCGTCGTAGTTGGTTCCATCTAAACCACTCTTCCATCTTCTCTGTCTTGGTGAAATAAACGAGCGCCTACTCCCCCCTTGTCCGCCTTCTAATGCTCTTTTTTTGCAGTTCAAATACACCCCCAAGCCAAGAAAATAACTACCACTCCGTTCGTTTTTGAATCGACTGAGTCCCCCAATATTATACACAGAAGATAGAATGTAAAGAGAAAGAAAGCTTGAAAAAGGCTGAGCGAGCGCCGTGAACCATGTGCGTCTCTGTAAAATCATGTCGTTGGCTTATGCTGACCCAATATCATCTTGAAGCGTTCAGATCTGCTTTCCCCAAAGCAGATCCGTAGATTGACGTTCTTGTGTTGTGATTGCTTGTCCAATGCTCGAAACGTGGTCATCGGATGCCCCCCGAAATTTAGGCCATGGCACGCGGGCTCTGTGCAAGGCCTGAGCTGTGTGCAACGTTCAGCATCATTCTCTCGACCTCAGGTGCTGCCTTCATCCAACCAAGCTCCCAGATGTTGTACGAGTTGTTCTTGACAAGTTCCAACACGGTGACGAGCAGTCCCCAAGGGTGAGGTCTGCTCGACATGACACGTTCGACCAGAACTCTGGCGACTTGCTGTTGGAGGTCTTCAGAGCTGACCGTGAAGAGGTGGAGTAGTGCCGTCGAGAAATAGTGCGTGTGAGCGTTGGGGTAGCGAATTTGGTTGGTAATGGCGTTCAGAAGTTGGTAGCGTACTTCGTGGCGCGACTCAAGCAGCAGACGCTCAATCACCCTGCTAGGAGTGGCCGACGGCGAAAAGACCGAGGATCCTGCGGTGGCAGTGTTGCCAATCTGCAGAATCAATGCATTGACAGTGAGAGCATCAGGCTTGCTTTCGTTGTCAATGCCATCGATGACGGTCTTGATGTCATCATCCTTGATATCTTTGCCCTGGAGCAAGTTTTCCAAAGCAGCGTCGATACCGGCTTCGGACAAGACATTTTCAAGCCCGCCACGAAGGTCTGGCAACTGGCGGACTTGTTCAAGACGGTTCATCTTGAGACCTGGTGTGAAAGGGTCAGGCAACTCCTGGAAGGACGAAGGATATGCACAGTTGATGACGTTCTGCAGTTGGAGCAAACCAGCAGGCACGCTGCTGTTGAGGCGCATGTGGTTCTCAGTAAGGAACTCTGGGAAATCATGCTGCAAAATCAGGAGAACACGCAAGACGCCACGGTAGAATTCTGCAGCGTGAATCGAAATCTCTTGCGTGCTGACCAAGTCACCAAGGAAGCTGAACAAGACTTGGAGAACCTGAAGGTAGATGTCCCAGCCCTTTCTGTCCGCCGATCTCATGACCTCGGGCACAAACATGCGATGGCTGATGAGTGCCAACCAAGAGAAGGTAAACATGGGGAAGAATTTCGGCTGCAGTGCCAAGAAAGCCTTGCCGAAGACAAGGATAAGGTCTTGGTAATCATCACCGAGGTGTGCTCTGAACGAGGAGAGTTCGCACAACAGACTAGACATGAGTCTGAAGAAGATTCTGTCGTTGAAGCGATCAACGGCACGAGGAGCCTGGTGGTGGTTCATAACAAGAACCAGCAGGCCAAGGATTGCCTTAAGATAATCGGTCTTGCTGCCCGAGAGAACGCCTTCGCCCTCACTCTGGTATGCAACAAGTGAAGCAATCAGTTTGGCCAGAGCGTCGATATGGATGTAAGCATGGTCGAGGCTGCCATAAGTGAGCGCCTCACGCTCGAAGCAGTCGATCGACATCTCGATGCATACACGCAAGAATGCAGAGAACTCTTCCTGGTTGCGGAGCAAACTACGACTCTGCAGTTGCTGGATAAACGCCACCATATAGCGCTCAGGAACCTCAGGTCTCTGCAGGCGTACCCACTCCTCAAAGACGTACTCGAGCTGATCTTGCTTCTCCGAAGCAGGGGGGCTTGGCGGAGGCGCACCATTGGAGACGTCCTGGAGTTTCTTGATGATATCCTTGCCCAGCTCTACGCTAGGATCCTCCGAAAGCCACTGGCCAAGTGCGCCGAAGGAGAGGACGAAGTCTGCACGAAGAGCAGCCGGATGCTCGCTAAGGATCAGCTCATCAATGAGGGCGCCAAGGAACTCAACAGCAACAGCCTTCTTCTGCATGATCGCCTGAGACGTCTGGAGATCGACGTGATGAATATCAAGCAGGCCAGTCTTGAGCAAGCATACAGTGACAGGACCGTTGTAGACCTTGTCATCATTGATTGACTGCAAATAGATAGTCAAGTTGCGGGCCGTGGTAACGGAGATCAGACAAAGGTGGTTCAAAACTTCAACAAAGACCTCAATCTCAAGACGAGTCTCACTCTTAGTGTAGGCGAACAATGTTGCTCTCTGCACAGTGGCGAGAGCCAGCTGTTCTTTGTCGGGAGAGCTTTCAATCATGCGCATCAGATGCGCGTATGCCTCGCGAACGGGCGAACTAGGTCCGATCTCGCCGATATGCTCTTCAGGTGCTTCGTGGGCGACACGCTGGAGGTCAGCCAGAGCCTCGAAGACATGTGCGATGAGGACCTCGGTACTCATGTAACCGTTAGTCTGGCTCTGTGCGGGGACGACACGCTGTTGCTGTTGTCCTTGTCTGGGGATGGCTGGAGCCTCTGCAGGGGTCGGGAGACTCGTGAGATAGTTATCGGTGAGCTCCTGCAGTTGGCGAGTGTTATCCTGTGACACTGCATTGGCGTGAGGGGCAGCAGGCAAGCGCATTTGACGGCCAAAGTCCTCGTAGATGGCCAGCTGCTGTGGGTTCAAGCCACCTGGCTCCTGGCGGTATGGATCAGGAATAAAGAAGGCCCATCGGCTGACGGCGGGGAAGTTGAAAGGTTCGCTCGGGCGTTGTTCATTGTGTCTCTTACGACGCTCCATTGATTCTTGGATCTGTGCATCAATCTCGGCCATAGATTGGGACTCCGCGGCATCTTCCACAAGTTTGCAAACTGTATCGAGGTTGTCGTTGACGAACATGAGAATGGAGCCCTCAGGGAGAGGTTCACGCAAGTTCTGAGCTGCCAGTATGCGAATGTTGTTAGAAATACTCATACGGAGAGGCTCCTTGCAGGTGACAAGCGCGAGGCTACCCGAAAGTGCCTTGACTACATTGTGAGCGCACGATGAAAGACGGTCTGGGTCGGATTCCATGGCGAAATCTTTCTCGACGAGCTGCGATGTTGAGATGGCAGCAATTGTGACTGAACGTTCCACAACTGGAGCAATAATCTCAGTAATGGCACGCTGAGCAGCTTCGAGGAAGATGTTCTTGAGCTGTGCATGAGAGATGCTGCCAGAGGAAGGAGGGTAGTTGAGCATAGCACCAAGATCTGGAAGAGACTTGAGCACATCCTGGGACGAAAAGCGTTCGCTGGGAGCTCTCTTGGATAGAGACATAAGATGCATGTCACCGAATCCATCCATGGTGTCAGTCGGGTACGGTTGTAGAATCTCGCCTTCGAGATGGAGAGGCAGGGTTCGAATGATGGAAGCTGGCTCGACTGACTTATGGTCGAGGCCCAAGTCCTTGCATAAGACTTCAATTTCGAATTTGAGATTGAGTTTGAGTTCAGCATAGTCGTAAAGCTCGACCAAAAAGCTGATCAGTTCCATCAACCACGGCTGCGGAGGTCTAAACACCTTCGAGTCCTTGGCCTGAGACAGAACCTTGCAGGTGAAGGGAATAGCGATAAGCAGGCGCTGGGTCTGGTGGGCTTCGATCAGGAGGTCCTTGAAGGAAAGATTGCGGTGGAGGATAGGCTGGTCGCGGGCCAGAGTAAGCATACCCAACCAAGCAGCAAGATTCTTCAGGTTGGTGCGATCTTGTGAGTTGTTCATGGTTGCTTCGGCATTCAAAATTCTGGACACACTGCTGTAGGTCTCTCGCAACACTTCTGCATACAGAATCTTCTCATCGAACATCGTCAAGATTTGCAGATAGAGACTCTGGAAGTTGGGCTGCGCTTTCGCAAGATCTTCAACAAGATAGTTGGCGAACCACTGATGGTGACGTTCCTCGAGAGCAGATTCCAAATCCTGGAACTTCTCCTCGATGTTGTGCTTGGAAACATTGTTGAGAACAAACATGACTTTGTCCGAGGTTTCCTCGTCAGGCTCTTCATAGAGTTCAGGTCTAAGCGGAGCCTCGACATGGATGCTGCGGAAAGGAGGATACTGTGACTCAAGGACGAAGTCGTCCAGGTTACCGTTCGGGAGGGAAAGCTCTGGCTGCAGATCCCCACTGCTACGCAAGTCAAGGCCAGGCTGGCGGCGCACAACCTCATCAGCCTTAGTCCACACGTCTGTTCCGCGCAAATGAGGGATTGCGGTAAGACGGTTGCAGAAACTAGGCCATTCCTCGAGGCGGTTGATGAAATGAAGTAAAGCCTGGAGACCGAACTTGTACATGGAATCGTCTGGAGAATATTCTGCAACAGCATCCAAGACCATGAACAAGGCAACACCAAGTGTAACGCGGGAAGAGAGTACGCCAAAGTTGATGATACCACCGAATAGCACAGCGGTCGTAGCCAGGGCTTCTAGGGGGTATTCACCGAAGCAGTTGTACTCATCAAAGAGACCGTGAATCATGCATGCGAACAAGTCCTGATCGGCAGGGTCTTCGGACTCCTTAAGATGTTGAAGACGCTCGATCATGCCTCTAGGGTCCACCTCGTTGCTGTACATCATTTTGTATTGCTCTTGCATTTTCGCATCAGCCTCTTCTGACAGGGAATTGCCGTTTTCACCGTTAGCATCGATCACATGGTCAAACTTATAGCCATAGTTGATTAGACGAGGGTAGACCTGAAGACAAACGCGTTGGATGGCGCCAATCTCCTCGTCACTCAGGTGTCCGTGAATGACGTTGAGCAAAGCGTAGACGGTTTTGACCTTCAGAGGCACAACCTGATGGGGATGGTCGCGTTGGACTGATTGTTCGTCCTCGGCTTTTATGCGCAAGAATGTAACAACTGCTCCAGCAAGCTGCTGGGGCGATATCTCGAGGTGTCCCTGAGCCCACACTTCCAGATCGACTTCTCCCTGGCCGTGGCCATATGCAGCAAGATCCAGTCCAAACTCATTCGTGATGAGAAGGAGAGTGTCCGTCCATGCATGTTGACGAGCGTGCTCGAAGATAACGGCCAGTAAGGTTGGGTCAGCATTGTAAGCTTCAACCAGTTTGCTCGCCAGCCAAGATTTATCGTGCTTCCAGAGGGCATGCAGAACGAAGTCGTAGTTGGGGAGAGACTTGTGGAAGAAAGGACGGAAGAGCTGATTAAGCGCCATTTCCTGAAGGGCCGCCCACGGTTTCTCACAAGCAGACGCGGCACACACAAAGATATCCGTGTTTGCGTTGATAACGATTTCGGGGATTCCAAGATTCTGTGCCTGGTTGTATGCATCCTGCGATTGGAAAATGACATGGAAGAGGAACTTTGTAGCTTCCAAGGACACCATAGGGTGGCTGACAGCCTTCTGTGCATAAGCCTTGACTTCGTCTGAGGCATCAGCAAATTCGTCCATAGAGAAGGCGGCACGCAGACGGGGGATCTGAGAAGCATCTAGCTCCTGAGGCGAGCACGAGAGGAAGGCGGTAACAAAAGACAGCTGAGCATTGGTCGAAAGCCATGAACCGCCCCACAAACACTGAATGTCGAAGGTGTCGGTCTCGCGAGCAATAGGGAGCAAGGAGTTGTAAAGAGCCAAGAACTGCGATTTGGTGATGCGCATAAGAGCCATGTCGAATGCCTTCACAACGGCGTACCAATCGAGGTTTTGGGCCTGGGGGTGCTGGCGGACGGCGGAAACGAAGACGCCGATATCGTAAGACTCGTCAGAGAGGAGCATATACGCCAGTGCCACAGCAATCAACTGCGGCGAAAGTTGGTCGACTCTGGACAGAACATCTTTGCAGCTGTCGACTGAGGATGTAGCCCGGGGGCCCTCCCGTTGTACAGGGCGGACAAGGGCGGTGTTGGTAGGAATCAGGTCCATGAAGGCAATAAATGCGCTGACTTCGCTCGAGGGGTAGGTACGAAGCTTTACGAAGCGTTCATTTAGGCTGCCAAGCAGGTGTTCCTGAGCATCCTTGTTCCATTGCCGTGGGGGGTCGAGAATGAGACGGAAGAGGATGCTGGACAGGAAGGAGGAGCTGATGTCGTCGGCAGTAGGGTTTGCGATGGCTTCTAGAAAGGGCGAGTAGTTGTTGCTCAGTATGGCATCGGCTGGAAGTTGTATTAGCGGCGAAACTTGAAGAATGGGGGGTAAGCAGAGATGCGTCAGATGAGATACCCTTTGTCTTGATGTCTTGCTTCGAGACCAGTTTACAGGCTAGCGCCAAGGTGACCTTTGCGGTGGGATCTAATCTGAAGTGATCCATAAAGGTCGATAGGTCGAAGTCTTTGAAGAGGTCGCCATCGGTGTTGGTATCGAGAGCATCGGCAATCTTTGCGGCTTGCGAAGGCAGGCGCGTCAGTTTCTGCATCTCGCTGACGAGCAGCGGGTAGCTCCCGCTATCCGAGGCTGAGCGCTGTACATTTTGGTTTGTCGAGAAGATCAGAGGAGCATTGCTCTGCAACAGCCTCCGGAAATATGTTGTCGACACGTCCATTCCGTGCGCATCCACCAACTACCATCGGGTCAGTCACAAGGCACAAGACGAGCTTCGTCAATGCGACGCTTACCTTCTGAATCTTTTCGGCCTGGATGTCCCACTTCTTATCGTCCTTGAGGGTACTCAGCAGAATGTTCAGCTGGGTAATGACCAAGCTGGTCAACTGTCCGGACGGCGCACCCGACGATTGAGCCGAGATTGGCGAGGCCGAGGCGGACTGCGGCTGTTGAGAGGCTCTTGCGAATCTCCTGCCAGCCGACTGGGGAGCTGGAGGCAGTGTTGCTGAAGTAGGTGTAGAGGTGACCCCACTCGAGATTGCGCGCTGCTGTTGCTGCTGGGTGGGCGACAGCACAGACGACGTCGACGAAGCGGACGAGTTGCGACTAAGAATATTGCGCGTCGCAGGCGAGTTGGCTGCAGACGGGGGCTGGGTCGAGATGGGAGGAAGGCCGCGGCGTGCTGGCCTCGAGGCGCGTGAGGTCGACTGCTGGGCTTGCGAAGACTGTTTGTCGGGAAGATTTTGCGTGTGGTTCGACGAGGGGAAGCTCATTAGTGACGACTACCCGCCCATTAGTCTCTGCTGCTCGCTGTCGAGAAGAGGGTGATTGAAGATGGTCGATGGGGTCGTGAACTATGTGTCGCCAGCAGAGAGCAACTACTTGCAACACTTGGCGGCACCTCGCGCGCCAAGCCCGACTCCACCGACCTCAAGTCATGCCTACCACCCTGGCCATCATCTTTCGATTCTCTCTCCAGTCTTCACTTGCACTGCACGCACTTTTACAGCTTCTCAATACCTTCTGGATTAGTCTTTGTCAGATACACGTATCCCTGTTCTGCTCCAAGAGCAACACTGGAAGTGACCACGCGGTCTCGAAGCTCCGTCTGAAAGCGCAACCATATTCTCAATTTCTGCCATGACCCAAGAAACAATCATGTCGACCAGAACATTCTCCATCAGAAAGGGTATTAAAACACATTAACGAGTGTGAGTTTGAACAACAAATGAAAATTCTCACGCAGCAACCAGGTAGTTGCTCGGAACAAGTCCTCTTCTGCCATCCTTGCCGGCCACCTCAGCTTCCCACCATCCGTCATCTTGCAATCTCAGGACTGCCAGGATATCTCCCTTTGCAAAGGTCAACTCCTCGGGGATAGCTGCCTGGTACATATACATTGCTCGAGCTATTGACATATGTTAGTCTTTGGTCATGGTGCTGATCATGAGTATAGGCTTACAGAATTGAAGAATGGGTCTTCCATCCTTTGTGAATTGTCTCTGTCCAGCAGAGCTCTGGCTGCGTACACGTGTGCTCAACTGCTGTTGCTTTGATGGCGGTGCTTGCTGCTGTTGCTGCTGAGGAGCACCTCCACGAGGGGATGATGCCGCCGCCCAACCACCCTCTGCTCCGTAATATGTGCTGGTCGGTCTCAGAGGTGCACCTTGTGCTCCGCGAGATGGTGAAGGATACCCTTGGTCGCCTGCTGGTGCCAACTGCATTGCCATGGCTGCAGGGTCGCCACGGCTACTCGAGGGTCTGCTGCCCGGTCCAGCCGAGCCACGGAACTGTGGGTTAGGACTAGCAGATCGCGGCATGGTGGACACTGGAGAGTTGCCGTGAGATGCATAAGCCGGGTTGTAGCCAGGACGTTGCTGTTGCTTTATCGGGCTAGTAGACTGTGCACGTGGTCTTGACATACTGCCGGGAGGAGCTCCGCCATACGGATTTGGCGAGGTTGAACGGTAGTCTTGGGGAACAGGCTGAGACCTGCGATCGTACCCCGTACTGGGACGAGGGCTTGTGGCACGTGGAGGTGCGGGTGAACTCGTGCGTAAAGGTGCTGGTGAGGCTGAGCGCATCATATCACCCGAGACTCTTGGATCTCCACCTCTGCTAGCTGGACGGGATCCCATCTGCGATGGTGTGTTGCGAGGAGGAGCATTGAACATATCTCTCTTCTGAGTCATATAGCTGGCTGTTGTCTGCTGCATCTGCTTGCTAGTGAACGCCGGTTGTGGTGCACCTAGTCGTCTCATCGGTTGATCGTATGATGGTGGTGGAGTGCCGCGTTGAGCGGCGCGAGCATCAGAATTTGCAAGAAGAGGCGATGGGGAGGCTCTCCCAGCGC
This sequence comes from Aureobasidium sp. EXF-10728, assembly GCA_023848605.1. Lineage (NCBI taxonomy): Eukaryota > Fungi > Ascomycota > Dothideomycetes > Dothideales > Saccotheciaceae > Aureobasidium > Aureobasidium sp. EXF-10728. The sequence goes on from SWBG01000010.1 coordinate 230,076, forward strand.
CAGGGGCGGGAGTAGGAATACCAGCATAGCGGTCTGCCGAGACACGAGTTGAGGCTTGTTTCGTAACGCCTTTCAATTCGGCCAGAGCTTGTGCGATAGGATCAAGCTCACCGGTCGGCTCCTCTGCTGCGACTGATCTCTTACGAGCGTCAGGTGTTGCGACATCGAAGACGTTGTTGCCGATGTTCAGCTGGAAGTTGGCACGAGGGTCTACGGGTTCTGGGTCGGGACTGGGCATAGGGTCATTGCCAAACCCAACGTTCTTGGCTTCACGCCCGAATGGGCGAGCCGGGGATGACGCAGAAGCAGTCTGCGGCCTAGGAGCAGGTGCCCAGGTGTTTCGCTGAGCCGGACCGGTCGAGATGGAAGCAGGTACAGCGTTTTCATGCTTGCTCTTGCGACGACCGAATGGGCTGTGGTTTTGGAAGAAGCCACTGCGTCTCTTCTGTAGCGTCTTGTCCTCTTGTTGGCTGCTGGTTGAGACTGTGGAGCCATTGAGCTGCTTCGTGGGGGAAGTAGGAGGCTCGATGCTTGAGAAGGAGTTTGCGTTGGAGATTTCACTGTGCGAGTCATCTTCGGGGCGTGTGGGACTGGGAATAGAACTGCGATCAGATGGAGGGCCAAGTCGGCAGAATTGAGTCATGCCATCCATAGGATACTCATTGTGAGGTACCTTGGGGAAGTCTTGATAAGCGTTTACTGGTGCAGCCTGCTGGCTGGAGCGGCGTGGTAGCTGAGCAGCAGTCGCAGATTGCTGGGACCTTGAAGATCTTTGAGATCTCTCAGAATTGACCGAGGAGGCGAGGGCCATCTCCTGAGCGAGAGCCGAAGCAGGATCATGGTGAGAAGAGTAGGTCGAAGGCTGCGGCGAAGATGAACGGAACGCAGGGTTCATGGTCCTCTGGAATTGGGCGACCGAATAGTTGGCATCGTCCGAAACGTCGGAGGCATTGTCGTTGATATCGCCACGACAGAAGTTGATGTACTTGGGTGGGTCGGGGATCTCCTGACCGGTGCCGTTGTCCTTGATGAAAGCGGCGATGTCTTTCTCGACATCGCAATCCTCCAGAGAAAGGCGTATCTTTTCACAAGAGGCATCGTCACTGACGCAGACAGTGGAGGAGATATTAGCAAAGCTCCACAGACTGCTCTTTGTGAAGTCAAGGCGTTCCTCCTCGAGGTCCTGGAACTTGTCGCAAGCGGCCTTCCATTCGCGGTTCCAGCGGGCGGTCGTCTCTTCCAGGACCTTTACAGCTTGCTCATACTCGCTGCTAGTGGCCGACATCTGGATCTGTGTCTTTTCCAGTTTGGCCTTGTTCTTGCGCTCCTCTTGACCCATGACCATGTGTCCTTGGGCAAGGTAGCCCTTGATCTTCAGACAGTCTTGCTCGTAGCGGTCGCGGGCCTTGTTGACGGTGTGTGTTTGTTGCGTCTTGGTCTTGAGCAGTTTCTCGATGCCGTTCTGAATGATCTTGCGACGCTCCTTGATGCCACCGGAGAATGTCGAGAGTGGCTCTTCAAGCTCGCCCTTCATTTGTTGTGCGATGTGTTGGTGCGATTTGCCCATAGCCTCCAGTTCTCCACGGACAACATCCATAGACATGCGCAGGGTGCCGGCCTCGGAGGAGCCTAGGGGTTTCCGTGCGAGGTTCAGGATCTTGCGAGAGTATTCCTCTTCGATGGCGGCTCGCTGGGTGTAAAATGACTTGAGCTCGTCGCTGGTGATTTTGGCATTGTGCATGCGTTCGAGCAAAGGATCGACGCCGGCGTCTTCCTTGCCCCAGAAGTTGTTCGCGACTGCAAACAGAGTCAGTCTTGGCCACTGCGTGTTTCGCTGCAGATGAACTCACAAGAGAGCGACACGCTGGGTGCCATCTCGGAACCTGGTGTCCCCGGCATGGCGCCTGTTTGTGCTGGTCGAGGTGCTCAGTGAATGTGATGGGTGACTTTCAGAAGTAGTTTCGTATATTAGAATCACGCAATGTTCTGGCTCCGACAGTGTATGGCAACGAGGTAGAGAGTGTCCAGGATGGAGAAACGTGGGTGCATTTGGCGGTTTCGATTGTTGTCATCCAACACCTGCATGCCGTCGACACAGCAACCAAAATCGTCATTCTGTTAGCGAACGCTACGCGTCGCCGAACTCTTTTGTTCAATCCGGCAACCAGCCCACCTTATCTTCAACTGTTCGTCTCCTAGCAATCAAACTCAGCCATCTTCATCTCCAATGTCGCCTGGATCGTGAGCTTGAACAGGCATCGTCTCTGCCATCTCTGAAAGGAGGCTGTCTCATATGTCTCCACTTCTGTCGGCATGGGACGCGGCCGTTCTCTACCAAACCTGGGGTTCGGCTCTTGTTGGAGGGCTCGTGCTCGCCGATCTGCCGTCCTTCTTTATGAATTTCGACAGCTTCCCAACTTTCAACACATGCTTGGGACCGTCCACGGGCCCTCATCTATAGATGCCTATCAGGCTGACAGTGTGCTTCTTATCGAACCTAGTGAATTCCGTGACTGTTGCTGATTATCCATGGAACTCTTATTATACATCCCGACTCCTTTGCTAATCCACGCCTAAGCATCAGGTGAATGATTGTCGAAGAGGGTTCATGCCCTCTGAAGCTTCTGCCATGCTCACCTGGCCTGTGATTCATCGGGCTACAGCTAAGCTTCACTTCATCCTAGATCTTGAGCAAAAATGCTCATCTATTCTATATACGTCTTCTTGGCTGATACAAGATCCAGCATTCTCACAGTATTTATCCTGGCCGTAGCCAATCTATCATCCTCAAATGTCGTATGAAAGCTTGTAAGAATTTATTTACCCTTCAAAATCCTCACCAAAGTACATCGAACATCGTCAACACATATGGGTCATCATCAGTCGCGGCCACTAGTTCCTGATACGGACTTCTATGGTAAACCCCTGGCCAGACACGATTCACCCCTTCGTCATCGACAAAGAGGAGAGGTGCCTCTGTTTGCCCAACACCATGGTCCGCCTAAACTCGAGCCTCTGCAAGACAAGATAGACTCTTTCGGGCCTAGAAGCGTTTCTCCCAAGACGCACGACAGAAGTCCACGAAGCTGTAACTGTCCTGACCAAGTTCAAGAGAATCCAACTACTCTATCTTCCTTGCCTTCAGATGCCATCGCTACATCCAGTACAGACACCGCACTGTCTGATACGGTTTCGAGCCTTAAGCCGCAAGCTGCTCTTTCAAGGACATGTCACGACACGAGACTTCTTACCGACACACAAGCCCCTCTCCAATCTCGCACTGAAGATTCATTTGGCGTCGGAGAGCAAAGTAGAGACCATGTGATCGCTCTAGAAACCCTTCAAACATGGGAGTTAGAAGAGGAAGAACAACTCAAGGGGCAACTAACACTTGATTACAGCATGGCTTTGCAAATACAGCAGGAAGAGGACAGTAGGTATGCTGCAGAATCACAACCTCGATCCAGAGAGTGTGCAGTGTGCTGCGAGTCGTTCCATCCGCTGGATTTCCCACCGAAGCCTCCATCGACCGAATGTACACACACTGCACAGGTCTGCTCTCCGTGTTTGCAGCAGTGGGTCGCAATAAAGATAGACGCAAACGCGAGAGCAGCGATCGATTGCCCACAATGTACCACAAGGCTGAACCACGAGGATGTCCGTCGCGCCTGCAACTTCGAGACATTTGCCAGATACGATAAATTCGCCACGCTAAGCGTCGTGGACAAGCTGCAGGACTTTCACTGGTGTCTACGTACCGGTTGTACAGGAGGGCAGGAGCATGTCGGCGGCGACTTGGGATACATGAAATGCCACTCTTGCAACTATGAGCAGTGTCTCCAGCACAAAACAGGCTGGCATTTTGGCGAAAGCTGCAAGGAGTACGATACACGCGTCAAGGGTCGAGACGATCAGAAGATCCGCGATCAAGAGGAGCGCAAGACTGCGAGATTCATGGACGAACAACAGATCAAGACTGTTTGGAAAAAATGCCCGAAGTGTCAGGTCCTGGTCGAAAAGAACGGTGGCTGCGATCAGATCAAGTGTCGGGTAAGGACGAAAATACGAGCATCTGCTTGTTCTTTGCAACCAATCTCATGAACTGACGATGGACAGATGGAAAACTGCCAACAGATATTCTGCTGGGAATGTCTGGCCACCTGGGAAGCTATGCTGGAACACAAGAATGAAGCACATGCTGTCAATTGCAAGTACAGGACGTCTGCAAGATACCCGTATAGATATGTCTGATAGGCAGACTTGAAGAGACACAGTTAGATATATTCAGCTATGTATGACAATCAACGTTGGCCACGAGACATGAAATTCTGGAGCACACGACCTCTTCATCTGTTGGCACACGAACACGATTGGGTGGTTGCTCTCTCAGCCACGGTTCACTAAGAATATGAAACCAATCGAACTCTCATCTACCCGACTGCGTCGACTCTATGTATCAAGTCAGAGTGCCAGTGGTATGCTCGGTGTAATGTTCAAATAGCCGGAAGGCAAGTTTAGGCGAGATAACCCCGGATAATGGACCCCTTCGGCCTCGTCACAGAGTGCAGCAAGCTCCAACCAAGACACTGGCTATAGGCAGACACTTTTGGCACGAACGGTTCCGGAGGAGAGTCTGAGCAGATGCCTTTGTGAAGTATTCAAGTCATTTGTCCAGCGTCCGAATCATGGTAGTGCTCAATCCCTTCAGAGTCCTCGGCGACGTCAGCCATACTGTGTCCAAGTGCATCCTGATATGGTCCATCCACACCAACAAGAGTGCTGAGGGTGCGTATCTTCTTGCCACTGCCGCTCGAGCGTCTTTCTGACTATGGCCGTCTAGGAGTGTCCCTCATTACTCAAGCGCTGTACTGCGTCGTCTTCATCGTACGCTATCTGGACCTGTTCAGCAACTTTCATGGTTTCCTCGGCTTTTGGAACTTCAGGCAAGTAGAAAATGGTCACCTTTCGATGCATTCGGTCCTTGACTGACCAGCCGTAGCCTCAAGGTCTTCTACATCTCTACGTCGCTGTACATTGTCTTCCTTATGACCAGAGTCTACGCTCGTACAAGAGAACGCGAAAAAGCATGGAAGATGGGACTCTGGAGCGTGTTGGGATCGGTCGTGTGCGCACCTGTTGTTGCCGCCATCTTTATGCAGAAGACACCCTTTAGCTCAAAAGGCTGGTTTGAGGTCAGCATTCCGACGAGCAAAGTATCACGACCAGCCATGTTGACATTTGGACCAGATTCCGTACACTTTCACCCTCATGCTCGAATCGCTCTGCATCCTGCCGCAGCTACTCCTCCTCCGCCAGACCTCGGTCCCCACCGTCATCGACAGCTTCTATCTCGCTACTCTCGGGTCCTATCGCGCCTTCTACATTCTCAATTGGATCCTTCGCAGCTTTACCGAAGACCGTCATGATTCCATATTCCCAATCAGCTTTACGTTTGGCGTAATCCAGACTCTGTTCTACTTTGATTTTGCTTGGGTCTACTGGACAAGACAGCGCGTCAAGCTGCGATATGGTGGCGTTGTAGATGGCGACGACATCAGCAGGGGTTGGTTGATCAGCAAGGTCATCGGAAGAAGAGGAAATACCGAGCAGGATGACGATGACGACGCGGGCCTGGCTGGCCAGGAAGAGGGTATCATCCGCCCCGCTGGCAACAACCACCGCGCTTGGGGCCCGAGGGGCATATCTGTCTCTGCGGACGATGGCACCCATGAAGCTGAGCACACGCGTCTGGCTGACCCGGCTGCTTTCGAGGACGACTACGAGGATGATGCAGTCGTAGTAAGTCCCGCTGTGTTCGAGGTCGATCGAGCTTCCATCAAAGCCAGAGAGGAGAGTACAGCCCAGCAGGCTGGCGTCAGTGACGGCGTCGAGTGGCGCGACGATCATCATAGCTAGGTCTTCCAGTGTGAAATCTTATGCTACTTGTTTCCTATCCTTTCCTCTACTCGCGTGACACCATATCCAAGCAGAACCGCTGTCTCCGATTTCTCTGGTACACTTTTGACACATCCATAGGAAGGAGAGCATCGCAGACACGACACTATCAGCCGCTTGTTCCTCCGCCCTTCCTCTTGCTCAACAATCTTCTTAACACAATTCTTGATTCCGTCGTGTCCACTTTTTCATGTCACTTCAAGTCTGACAACATTTCGAAATACACCCTAACGTCCGCTACACACACTCCTCTCTACGTGCAAGCTTAACTTCCCTTATACTCTTGTTCCTCGAACGCATCTTGATCGTTCTACGGGACTCTTCGAATTCAGATCTTGCATCTTCACTACATCTTTCACTTGGCTTTCACTTTCCCATTCACCCACCCTGCTAAAGCCGGTTTCCTATTCTTCAGGCAGCAACCTCGACTCGATTAGGTCAACGGCCTATATATTCTGCTCAGATTGTCTTTGTCCAATCCACCTCGACTATTAACATTGTTCTTCATCCGCGACCCCTCGCCTACAACTTAGTCCTACGGTGTCACATCCGCGAACCGGCATCAACAATTTATCATCAATAATCTACCATCCACCATCTATCATCCACAACCTGTTATCAATCATCACGATCTACCATAATCTACGGCCTCACGCCAACGATCTCTAGGTTCCCCGAACCTCCTACGGAACTTCTAACTACAACACCTCCAATCATCCTCCTTACCAGACTCATCCAACCTTGAACCACTATCGCGACACAGTGCCGCAAGATCGTTAAGATGGTGAAGAGAAAGAACAAAGACGAAGAAGATGAGCAGTATCAAAAGGAAAAGATCAAGAAAGCTCGCACAGATCCCGTGAACTACGACTTCTTCCATGACAAGCCCGAGTAAGTTTTGCAACCACACAATCCTCGTCTTCTTAAACGACTAACAATATCCAGGTCGGCAAAGAAAGATATTCCCTCTGTCCTCGTCTGCAATGGCGAACAATACAACGTCTTTCCACAAATCCTCGAAATCTGTTCGTCGTCATTCTCGCAACGATGGAAGCACGTCATGCACGAAAGCCGCAACTACGTAGACCTGGACTCCTTGGACATTCGCGGCGTCCAGGTCTATGCCAACTGGGCAATGGACCACGAAAAGCCAACTCTACTCGCCATCAACGACAATGAAGGAGACATCATGGACGATGTGATCGTCTGCTACCTCACAGCACGCAAGCTACGTGCCTACCTCCTCTGCGACCTCATCCTCTTCCAAGCCTGCTCAATCGGCAAGGAAACAGAATTACTCGTCCGCCACGCTCAAATCGCAAAAACATATTCCGAGACCAAACACCCTGAAGATGCTTTACGTTGCTTTCTGACTGCTCTAGTGGCCTATCAACGCCGCAATGGCTTGGACAATCCCATTGCAGGCAGAGACTCACGTCTGGACAAACAGCGAGCGAGATTTGGTGCTTTGCCTGAGGAGTTTGGGTTTGATCTTATGGATCAGCTGTCCAGGAACAGTGCGGGCCAGAATCCGTGCTACAGACCTAAGAAGTTTTTGAAGGTTGTTGCGTATCACATGGAGAAGAAGGAAGAAAAGAGGCTGGCTGCCGAGCGAGCTCGTTTGGAGGCTAGGGGCACGGAGGCTTCTCCTCTGTTTGTGGATGAAGAGGATGAGGATTGAGTTGATGATATTCTTGCTTGATGACTTTATGATCATTTGCCTTGGGAGGGTTTGCAAAATTTGGATTGCACTCACGAGATTAGGGGATTGGAGGGAGGCAAGAGAACAAAGACCATGATGATGGTTACTAGATATCCAAAAGCAGATGTCTTCATCAGCCCCAACAGCAGTCTCTAAAACATACAAATGGATATAATTTCCTCCAAATGGACTTTATAGCAATGTGGATGCACTTGTGACAAGAATACAGATATGTGTCCGTGATGAAATCAAACAACTGGGTCATTGCAAATAATGTGCAGATACCCTTAAAAGATCAGCAAAGGCGAAATGTCATCATGCATCTTCTTATTCTCCACTGATTCTACAATATTCAGCGTCGAAAAAGTCCAGTCTTGCTATAACGACGTGTGAGACAAGGATACAGCTGAAGACGATGGAATTAGTGGCAACCTCGAATTTCTGACACGAATAACAGCCATTACGTCCAAAAGACTTGCTACACATTCCAAAAACCCAGTAACAGTGGATATGAAACCAGCGAATCTTGCTTTTGATTCTGGAGAGAAAAACGGGGTGTGGATAGAAAAAAGAATCTTATGATGCAAGACCACTGATGGTTGCCGTTTATCTGATTCGCTATCTGTAGAGCCGATACAGTCTTCCCGTGTCATCGTGCAGGCTCTTGCGGCAAAAATGTGCTTTTGAATGCTGTGGCTTGATAGTGATGTGTATATGCCGCTGAAGGTCGACGAGCAGCCGAGCTGTCAGAGGGCGGTACTCGTATGCTTCTTGTTCGATGGCTGGATGATTTTGGTATCTCTCTTGTCGCGTCTGGCATGGAGTTTGTATGCCGTGACACCGCTAAGAAGCATATGATGTTGGTGTAAATCAGGCTGTGGCTGGATAGACACCAGTCGGTATAGTGTGGGATATCATGCCGAGGGAGGGCTTGGTGCGTAAGCTTGCCAGAAACACTGCCTGACTCCTGGCCGAGGCTGTTTCCATATCTTGTAGTCCAAGAATATTCAAAGCTTGCGGACAGATGTCAACTCGGCATTGTGAAGATCGTCCTTTGGAGCGTATGATGCACCTTCGTGGACACACGTGACTGTATGTTTTGCTCGTGGCTCGCTGTATAAGTCGACGAGAGATGATGCAGAGTTCAGATGGGCGAGGCAAGGACCTTGTTTTGCGGAAGTTCCCTTGCGCCAAAGAGCTGCCTCCTCACAAACTCGACATAGCCGACGCGTCTCCCTCTGGCGACGCTGAGAGCATCTTGCATGAGACCAAAGACGAGACCAAACTTCAAGCCCATGGTGGCAGTCCTGGCGGCGGTCTGGACAGGGAAGCGGTTCCAGGCGCTGAAGCCGCCAGCAGTGCCCATGGCAGCAACGACAGTGCTCATGAAATCCCTCTGCACCCAGACGCCTCTTTCGTTGTGCAAGTGCTCCAAACCCAGAGCTTGTTCGGCCGGGGTCTCGTAGACATCATCACGCATCAATCTCTTTTGTCTTTCTTCCCTCCTGCGCTCTTTGAAGCCAACCAGATTCCTCACAAAGGCACCTCTGAATCTGTCGACAGCCTCCTCGAAGACGAAGAAGACAGCGGTCCAGAAGGATAAGCGGGCACCCATGCGAAAGCCTTCTTTGATGCCGCCCAGCATGATGTGGTAGTTCTTGGACTTGTGGTAGAGGTACCAGCCGACTTGTGAGGTAGGGAGACGATGGGCATTCTCGGCGCGGAAACAGAGACCAGCAAGTTGACCACCATGTGTGAGACCGAGGCCAAAGCCGGCGAAGGAAGCGAGGACTGTGGTGAGAGGTAGTCGCCAGTTGAAGGCGATGCTTAGACGGTCATTGGGTGGTGGGCGCGTCGAGGCGGGCGCTGCTATGGTGGGCTCCTCAGGGAGAGTGGGAGGTGGTACGGCCGTGTTGAGGGCAGCCTCCTTGTCTGCCGACATTGTTGCTGATGTGCAGATTGAGAGAGTTGGTTGCAAGACGAAACAGCTCTCGGAGGTGCTTTGAAGATTCGCCAAAACCTGCCCCATCTGTCCAAACGCGACCTCTCGAATGCGCCTTCCACCTGATGCTCATTCCTTCCTTTCCATCAAGTTTAACCCAAACATAACAGAACATCTTGCCACATTTCCGATCCTGCTATCGAACTCGCCGTCTTGCAAACAACTAGACCTGTATCAAAACTGCGCAACCTCACAATGCCCGTCTACGATCCCACACCCGATGTCTGGACCATCAAGTTCAAGAACGCCCGAACAACCATCGTCCTATACGTCTACCAACTGCAAACCCTCTCCAGCATCAAAGTTGAGCTCCTACACGCCCTCAAAACCGCAAATCCCTCTGGCCAACTAAACGGCGCAACACTACCCGACTTACCAGACGACATTGAATTCGCCAAACCCCGCGACCTCTCAAACCCCGGCGCTTCAGGCTGGCAAAGCATCGAAGCCGACGCCCCTGTGGAAGACTTTGACGCCGATTTGTTTGGAGGAGGAGATGTCACACCCAAAGGCAAAGGCAAAGGAAAAGCAAAGGCAAAAGGTGCAAGTCACAGGGATTGCATGCTGGGTGCGGGTTTGAAGGACAATTCCATCGTCGCCTTCAAGTTCAAGGGTCAAAAGACTGTCGCTAGACCTGTTGGTGATGATGTTGACGAAGGCTTGGGTCTGGATCTGGAAGACGAGGTCGCGCTCGATGCCGATGGCTGGAATGTCGAGTTGCCCAAGTTTGAGGATGTCTATGGTCTGAATGACTTGGTGCCTGACGATCAGCTTCTCACTCCCAAGGCTGACAAGTTTACTTGGGCTGCTTGAGTTATTGACGATCCATGACGAACATGAAATCAGCCCTCTACCACATCGCTTCTCGATAGAGCTTTCCCAACACTACACAACAAGGTCGCCCCAGTCAACGGCATCATCTCGATCTGAAGGACGTCTGCTCTGATGACGCTAAAAGACCGGCACCAACGAGCCTCGCTCGACGGGTGGGATGATGTCCACCATGGTGTTGCACCAAAGCCTGCCAGAAGACGTGGCTTGAATTGTGCTACCAGCAATGGACTGTGAAGCCAGAAGCACACTGTATTGCTATAAACCAGCTGCATGGCATTCCAACAAGCTAGAACCAATTCATACGAGTATCTAGCCAATGAGATCATGAATAACTACAATACATCTTCTTTTCAGTGAAGATGCAATACCATCGCAATGCATCTCCCGATTGTACAAGACCCTCATGATCCCAACCTATTTACATCTCATTTGCAAAATCCATAAACTCAAACAAACACATGAAGCTCACAATCGACCAATTATCCAAAGACCAGCATAAAGAAAAGTGCATTCGACTTCCTATTCGGGTAACACAAAGCCGACCACCAACTTCTCCTTCTTCTTCGCTCATCAAAAAAGAAAATCTACGAGAGAGCAATGGCCTCAATCTCAACGGGCACACCCTTGGGCAGCTCCTTGACCGCCACACAGCTGCGAGCAGGCTTGTGCGAAAAGTACTGCTCGTACATGCCGTTCATCTCTGCGAAGTCCTTCATGTCGGTGAGGAAGACTGTGGTCTATGAGGTGCATGTCGTCAGTTATATATCCACAAGACAATCCAGGAGAGTGACTTGAATGGAAACACAGCAAGAGAAGCATTGATTATAGCAATGCAATGGGCACGGGGATGATGAATCGGGAAGGTGATGGGATGGGAGAATCAAGGAGGATTAAGCATACCTTGATGACTTTCTCCATACCACTGCCCGCTTCCTCAAGGATAGCCTTCATGCCCTCGCAAGAAGCCTTTGTCTTGTCGGCGATGCTGCCCTGCACCAGGTTTCCATTCTTGTCGGCGGGGATCTGGCCGGACACGAAAATGTGGTTGCCGACTTGGACTGCTTGGCTCTGTTTTTGGTTGGTTTGGTTAGACAAAATGCCCATTTCTTGATATCCCGCAGAGAGGGTCAAAAACGTACGTAAGGGCCAACAGCTGTGGATATGTCAGTCGAGTTGCATCTTCAATCAAGAACAAGCCAGCTAACTTACGAGCCATGGAGTTGGAGGTAAAGATCTTCTTCATGTCCGACATATCGATGCGTGATGTGTGAAAAGCCTTAAAGGTCAAAGTCTTTGAAACAAAGCGAGTAGATGCAAAAGAAGATCCAAACTTGAAAGATTGCAAGAGACGAGGTCGTAGAAGAAGCATTGGTGTCTCGTTCGGTTTGTATGGACGGTTTTGGGTCTGAGCTCCGCTGAGGGGTCTGCTTTTGGTGGGGCACGTTTGGTCCGATCTCGGTGGGATGCTCCAAGAGATACGCAGGCAGGTCAGAAATATTAAAACTGCTTCGAGTAATGCTTATGAAATAGTCACGAGAACGAGCAACTCAAATCCGATAGGGAAAGGTATGCAAATGTGTTGTTGTTTATACGACTCCATATATAGAAAAGCTGTTTTGGGGTATCGAGAATCTCTTTACAAATGCGCGACTGGCCAGCCCGAAGCAGTCTACCTACCTAGGTCCGAGATGATGGTGAAATATGAGGTGGGTTGTGTTCTTTTTTTTTTCGACTCTCTCTTTCTCTATGGCTGCTTGCTGGCAGCAGCACCTCCGGCGTCTTGTACGCTCTTGTTGGCTTCCTCGGCAGTCTCCTTGGTCTGACCAAGGGGCAGCTCCTTCTCGCGGCTCTCAGCGTCCTGGCCGCTGAGCAGGGTAACGACGGGGGCGTTGAGCTTGTCTCTTCCGTGCAAGAACTCGAGCTCCATGAGGAAGAGGTAGCCCATGATGTCACCGCCAATCTTGTTGACGAGGTTTCCAGCAGCCATTGCAGAGCCACCTGTTGTTGTGTTAGTCTGGGACGCAAATGCGAAGACCAATGGCGAGAGAACATACCAGTGGCCATAATGTCGTCGACGACGAGAACCGTCTGGCCCTTTGCGATGGCGTCGCTCTGGAGCTGGAAAAAGTCGGTGCCGTACTCCTTCTCGTAGCCCTCGGTCTCGAGCTTGCCGGGAAGCTTGCCCTGCTTTCTGACGGGCACAAAGCCGGCATCCAGACGCAGAGCAAGCGAAGGGCCAAACAGGAAACCGCGCGACTCGAGACCGACAATGACGTCGGGGGTTTTGTCAAACTTTGCGCGGACCTCGAGCTCGAGGGCCTTGACCAGGTCGGCGTGCAGCTTGGGCGACGAGAAGATGGGCATAATGTCCTCGAAGAGGATGCCCTTGGAGGGGAAGTCGGGGTATTGTCGCAGAGCATTTCTCAGTCTTACTTTAAGATCGGAGAGTTCGGCGGGACCGGAGGAAGAGGAGGCGGGCTGGCTTCCTTTGGCGCCATGGGGGTTCAGCTTGGGGTGAGGTGCCGTGGTGGTGGGGTCGGGCTTGACACTGGGAGGGTGCGAGGCGGTGGATGCGCGGTCGACGTTCTGGGTGCTGGGGCCCTGGTTTTCAGGGTGACCGTGAGGCGGGTGTGAGTCGAACGAGACGGGCTTTGCTGACATGGTGGGCGAGAGGGGGAGGGGCTGGTTAAAAAGGACGTGGTGCGCGCGCGGCGGTGAGAGCGAGTGGGAAAAGTCGTGATAGAGCTCAAGTTGGTGATATGCACGCACCATCCAAAATTTCATGCACGCCGCAGCTCCTTCCCGCCCGCCTTCCCGAACGCTGCCCGCGAAGCCTAACCATCATGACAGCGACTTCCCCGACGAATGAATCCTTTGTTTCTTTTGGCATCTGCGACTTGACTTGCTTCATTGCTCCATCGTGGATGCCATCTGCACACTCCTGGGATGTGTTCCTCTGATAACCAGTCCTCCACCCCTCGACGTGGCTTGCAGTAGTCGTCAACCCCTCCACCCATCCATGTGAATCCTCACTCCACTCCCGACTCGTTCCCAGCATGCGTTGGACCTCTTCAACATTTCCTCTTCCCAACAAGTGCGACCTGCCGAACCCGCAACACTTTTGCGAAGCAATCTACTGTACTTTGTTCCGCCCAAGCCACCAATGTAATCACTTCATCTCGACTGGTGTTTTCGTCCCTTTGACCTCTTCCTTTGCCGTGCTTCCCATCATCTTGGTCATTATCAATTTCTTTTGCCTTGCAGATCATTGCTTTTCTGTTACTTTTTTGATACACTCTCGTTCTCGTTGCCATGTTTGTCTCGACCAAGGGTACAATCTGCAGAGCATTTGTGATTAGATCCATGTTGCTGCTTCTTTGGTGCATGATTGGTAGTACTTTGTGCCCCACCCCGCCATCTATGTGCTGCAACCATGGACGCATATTCCCATATCACCATTCCGTTTCTTGCACCCGGAACCCCTACTCGAAGAACCCGTCGAACATAATAAACAGGTCAATCTACATGGGGGCCCTCCTCGATTTGTGACGCAAAAAGGTGGACAAGTCAGATTGCGATCTGTCCGGCGCATAAGAAAACCCATTGTACCTGGTTACAACACATACCCAACTCTGATATCCTGCTGTGTACCCTACCTTGCAGTGGAGAGAGGGCTCTGCAGGGTATTTCCTCACTGCTGGCTACGAGACAACACATCGTTGGAACAAAGCGGAACACCGAGACCAATGCCCAGGCAGACGAGTACTTTTAGATCAATGGAACCACGTTCTTCGCTCTGACCTCGGCATATGGCTTTGAAAGGCAGATTTGTTTTCGTTGAAAATGCTCATGTAAGTCTAGGAAGGAGATCCTCCGAGTCGAGCAATCTCAAATCGTGAATGTAAAGAGTGATGAAATCTGTGCATTAAAGTAACCATAGTAAATGGTATGTATGAAATAAATTTAACAAGTATTGAGAAGCCAAAGATCTCAGCGACACGCTGATGCTAATGTGATAATGCTATGATAAGACGCCATGCGCTATGCGAAAGGAGAAACAGAAAAGATGGTACACAAAAAAAGAAAAGAACTCGCAGGACAAAAACAACCCTACTCGTCCTTTTTCGAAGCCGCATGCGAAGAGTCGATTCTCTCCCGGGATGCTAGATCCGCGAATCCGCCATCAAAAAGAGGGCTGAATCCATAGCCATGCTGTTCTCTGAAGACCAACTTTTGTGCTGGTTCCAGAGACAGTGGGCTTACGGGCGCTTCTTCGACCTCTAGATGTTTTGCAGCTGTCTCGGCGGTGTTTCTGAATTGTCCAGAGCTCATGACATGGAAGAACATCTGGTTGTCGCGGAACTCTTCTGGGAAGATTGGCGGACAGAGGAAAGCAGAGCTTGTAGAGTTGGCTGAGGGAGCCATGCTGGGTCGTCGTCGTACTTCGCCGGCGCCAACGCGTTGCATTGTTTGTGTCGTTGCTGTGGCGGCCTCGCTAACGTCAATAGATTGATACCGGGCGTGTGCCACAGTCGCCCGGCGAGAGACGGGGAAGTTGACGCTTTCCTCCTCTGGAATTGAGATCACAGTACCGCGACGCGAGGATGGATATTTACTGGCGGCGAGAGCTTCGGGGTCGCGACAGCGAATCAGACTAAAGAAGTCGAAATCGTTTCCTGTGGCCGAAGGAAGAAAAGTCGGAGTAGGAGACGTGAGGAGGCCGCAGTGGTGTGGTATCGATAGGGAGCCACGAGGCGTATTGGCTGTTGTCGCCGTAATGGGCGAGTCGGCGCTGGTTGTGGACGCCGAAAATCTACTGTTTGACGGTTGAGCATCGTTTTGTTGTTTTTGAGACAGAGTCTCCGGATCTCTTCCCTTGACCAGGTCCAGGAAGCCCAGTTCAATCGCTGATGGTAGGTATGTTGGTGAGGGCGAGGTGAGAACTCCTCTCGCACAGGTCAACTCGAGAGAAGTCCTCCGACTCAGAGCTACTGTGTCTAGAGGTGCCGGTCTATGCTTTCTCTTTGACTTCTGGGGTGGGGCGATGGCTGGCTTCGAAGAAAGCAGTGATGGAATCTCAATGTCCTGCGTCTCAAATCTGAACACCTTAGGCCGCTCGATAGTGACCGGGATATCCGGCATCTCGAACTTGCTGACACTGCATATTTCGATCCGAGGAAAATTCTGAGTGTTGAAGGTATTGAATTGCTGTCCGGATTTTTCATCGAACTTGGGCGAATGCTGACGAGGAGAGTGTAGTCCAGGCGGACCGTGATGCAGTGATTTTGCGATCGCTGCAGAAGTCACCAGTGTTGACTTTGCTTTGTCGAGAAAAGATGCAATGAGAGGCTTCAAGCTGATCAGGCAAGCTGCTATGATGCCGACGTAGAGTTCAAGTGCTCCCCACACGAAATAGCTGTTGTAGTAAAGACGATCGCGATCTTCAAAGTAGTACCAGAGATGATAGGTTTTGATCCCGCCGCATGCAACTGCAGCGATGCCCGAGGCGAAGGCAAGAAGCAGACAGATCTTGGTGCGGATGTTGAGTTGCATGCCGGAGATGATCGGAACAGGGATCAAAGCCAGGAAAGCGTCTGCGGACATACCGAGAACTGTGGTGGTCAGTTTGAGTGGCGTAAACTGACGGAATTTACTCACTGCTATAGGTCATGCCCAAATCCCTGAAAGTGGTTAGAGAGATGCATCTTCCATTTCTTCCAGTCCAAGCAGCTGAGATCGGAGCACAGCTGAACAAAAGAGTGAACCAAGAGACAGTAGTATAGATGGTCATGAAGCCTAAGCATGGTCAGCAAATTTGTCTCTAGAAACCTGCCAAGCTTGCCCAAGACTCACACATGACAGCGAAAAGTGCTCTTCTGAAGAGTCTGCCGTTGCTAAGTCGGAGCAGAAAGATCGCAAATGCAATCTTCATTCCGTGCAGGGCCCATACCATGAGCATACCATGCGCAAACTGCCACTTGCTATACATTACCAGCATCTCCGGAGTGATCACCTGCCAGTGCTTTCCAAGTGCCCATTGTGCTTCTCCAATGAAGCAGCCCCAGACCGCGACACCAAAGATCATTGTTATAACCGCAAAGATGTCATCCCAACCCAGGTATTTGACCATCACTAGTCGTGTATATACTCGCATGGCCACTATGACGACTGCCAGAAAACACCAGGATCCCGTGATAGCAAGTATTGACCATGCATTGTTGTCATGTGAGGTCATATCGTCCATAAGATCCCTTCGGGATAGTGTCGTGAAAGTTATTGCAGGCATTGTGCGTTTCGACCCTAGGTCGCAGTCCCTCTGGTGTGATCAAAATCTATGCGAACTCCCTTCCAGAGAGCAGTTCCAAGGCTGGATTCGCTGAATCTTGATTTGATGAGGGCTTGTAAACTGACCCAAACGTTGCAGGAAAGGTATTTAGGATGGCCTGGTTTGCAGTTGTGTCAAATCGTCGTATTGCTGTCCAGGCAAAGTCGAACAAAGGTTGGAATCAAAAGACCGGGAAAAGTATCAAGTGGAGGAGGATCAGCATGTACAAGTATGGAAGCAGAAAAACGAAGATGTCAACGGTCTTCTGCAATTGTCCCACCTCGCCGTCTGGGCACTACGATTTTACATCAATTGTTTCAGATGAGCCGGACCAAGCAGCTGAGAGAATGAATGATGTGCGTTCATCTTCAGTCGTTGTGGCGCTCGGTCAAAAGTCCACAACGGTTGGCAAGCCTTTTCTAGCGGTCGTTAGACAGTCGGGTCAAAACCGCAATATAGCAGCCATGAACCTGTGAGCGAGGAGTCACTATGTCTACTGCCTCATGTGCGATATCAGCTTCTTTGTGGTAAGGCGAATACATGTAGAATGTATGACGATCATGGATGTTGAGATCCAACATGTACTGGTCTTGTCATCGAAGATTTGAATAGATTGTGGGGCTTCTAGGCGCGATTCTTGCCTGAGAGAGGCATGAAGGCAGTTGTGACCGACTCGGTCTTGCCCGCGACGTTATACCGGGTGGGGAATGTGGTTTCCTGAGGATGCAGACACTTCTGCTGCAGTACTGAGGCTTTCCACGTTGGCCGGAATCCGGATAGTGGAGGATATCCCTTGAGCAGCTCACGACGTAATCCCATAAGAGAGACTTTTCGTCGGTTGAGATTTCTGCGAGTATTCTTTGCTGCCAACCAGCAAACCTTGAACAGCAGTGGTCGAATATCGATAGACAGCCGTTATCACCGTTTGCAACTGCTCTCGCGTGGCGTCGATCTTGCACTGGGCTCTTGTCCTCAATTCGTATGTGCGGCCCTAGAAGCCATACCAAAAGTGGTTTGCACAAGGTGAGACACGTTCGAAAATGATTGTTTATTGCTGCTGACGAGGAGATGATGGAGGATGAAGTGCGAGATGATGCGAAGAAGGACGTTCATCTTTCCCCACCAAGCCCTCTCGGCATTCCCGAATCTGGACCCTGCCCTTCTGCTCACCGAGACAATTCATCTCACCCTTTCCAGCTGCCGGTCACTCGGTCGCCTTCTAGAAGGGTTTATGGTGCAGCTAGAAGGAAAGGAAGCAGCTGATGTCTCTTGTTCATAAGCCGAGAGTGCAAGGCTCAAGAATTTTGATTTGGCGGAAATGTCGGAAGAAAACATATGGCTGTCTTGTCCTAACCATACAGTTTTACAGCCTTGTGATCTGCACTTAAGTGGTCCCTACGGGCGCCTGCCCATTTCAACCGATCGCAAAGCTTCACCATCGCTGGGAGCCGACCGTTGTCGCCTCAGGGAAAGTGCGGAAGCGACAAGGTTGTGCCAGAAGCATGATTGTATGTCACAGTATGTTAAGCTCAAAGCTGGTTTTGGCTTTCGAAACGTAGGCAGGACATGAAAGTCGTATACGCAATCTTCGTAAAACCACGAATATTGACCGCCGTGACAGACGTCAGCAAGTTAACACATCCGGCGTCTCGAAACTCGGTACAATATCCTTTATTCAGTCTCTGCTAGTTGTAGGGTCCCAAGCGCAGGGCTCGTAACGGCCAGTTTTCAACACCTGCATATCCTCTTCGGAAAGCTCGAAGTCGTAGATGTCTTTGTTCTCTTCGATACGAGCAGGTGTAACCGACTTTGGCAGGATAACAAAGTTCTGTCATGTCTCGTCAGCACATGACGGCACGAAACATGGTACATCAAGGGTCAAATACCTTTTGCAGGCCCCAGCGAAGCAGGATCTGGGAAGTTGTCTTATTGTACTTCTTTGCTAAGGGTGTAAGAAGAGGGTCATCAATCTTGGTTGCCCGAACAAGAGGACAGTATGCCTGTGGATATCAGTTAAGTATCCCAACTGAAAGACGAGTACAACAAGCGACATACTTCCAGGACGACACCTCGCTTCTTGCACCACTCCGCAATGTCGTCTCTAGCCAACCAAGGATGCAACTCTACCTGGTTGACACTCAACATACCGCCTTTCCCCTTGCCATCCTTCTCCTCAGTCTGCTTAATCCACTCCTCAAGCTCATCAAGATGGTGTACGCCATAGTTGCTCACACCAATACTTCTTACCTTTCCGGCTTCTACCGCCTCAACCAACGCCTTCCAAGCACCCAATCTATTCTCTTTACCGCCATACGGCGCATGCAGGAGGTAAAGATCGATATAGTCCAACCCGGTCAGTCGTAGAGATTCGTCGATGACAGCCTTAGCTGCATCGTAGTTGATGGCTTTGGGAGGTACTTTAGATGTAAAGAAGAGCTCTGAGCGAGGGACTTGAGCCTTGAGTAGTCCGGCTGCTGTAGGCGCCTCGTTGCGGTATGCAGCTGCCGAGTCGGCATGACGATAGCCGCACTTAACAGCGTGGGCAGTGACCTCTTCAGCAATGTCCATGGGTGTTTGGTAGACACCGTAGCCGAGAAGTGGGATCTCGTAGCCTGAGTTCATGCGAACTGTCGAGTTGATGTTCAGCTTTGCCATGCTGGATTTTGACGATGTGAAGCTTCTTGCTGGGTTGGTAAATTGGTTCAGAATTTGGCTGGCTCTTGCACGTGTTGTCTTTGCACTTGTTAACATGGTTTGACTTTGATGGTATTGAGAAGTTGTGATAGTGGCAGTTGGATATACGAGCGCGAGTACGTCATGGTATTTGGGTCAGAAGGCGGGGAATTTTGCTTACGGAGGTGTTGGCTGGTTTCTTGAACTTCACGTATCTCAGCCGTTCTTATAGACCTTCACCGGGTATTGTCAAGCAGCAGGGCAGGGGGAAGGTACGGTTGTTGGTTGGAGGGCAGTTTTTAGTCATCTATCGACCAGGTCCCACCAAAATCCAAGACAGACTCACGAACGTATGACGAAGTTTCTATTCCAAACCTCTCCATCGTACTTTCGAGACTTCACCAACTTCATGAATCGATTGATCTCCCTGAGAATCAAGCAACCATATTGGCCAATCCACACCTCAAGTGTCGAATTGCCACTTCTGCAAACCACCCTTGTGACCCTCCTTAGGTGCCGAACTTCTCACAGCAGGCTTGAAGACAGCAGTTTTGGAATACTCCTGGGCCAGCTTTGCACATTCCTTCTTGTGGACTTTGTAGTGTGCTTTTGTGCACTCCCGCGAGCAGTAGTAGACAGACTTGCAAGCAGTGCAGGCCTTGAGTGGTTTATCTTCTGGGTCTTCTTCTGGCTTGTTGCACTGGGCACAGGTTTTGACTGCCGGTTGTTGTGATTCTGTATGTGATTAGGAGAGGTTCTGATCGCTGTGGAGTGGTGGTTGTGCCTGGAAGCTCAAATTTTTTTCTGTTGCTTACCTGATGTGGGTTGAGCGCTGGATGAGCTGCTTGCTTCGGGCTGGTCTTGGGGTTGTGATGCAGACATCTTTCAAGTCCGCTTTTTCTGATGTTGAAGTAGTATTTCAGCGGTATAGCACTATGACAGGGTTGTTGGTTGGGTGGTTTCGTTAGGCAAGACGAGAATCCAATGTTGATACAGAACACCGAGTGATTTGTATAGAGCGAAAAGTCTTTATGTGTGCGATGTTGTTCGCAACGTTATTCGGTTCACCTTCACTTGCTGTACTCAGGCCGTGTGAATGAATAATCGCCGAGGAGACCCAGTCACCACAAACCAGTTCCTCCAAAGATCATACATCCGGTCTGCCAGTTCATGAAAGAGTGCTTCTGGTGGGTGATGCTGAGTTTCATAATTCACCGCGAGCGGACTGTATCGAAGCCTAATTTGGATCTTTGGTAAACGCACCTCTCACTATCAGACGGCTTTGATTGTGTGCTTGAAATTAAGAAGTTTTCACCAGGATAAGGATCGTTCACACTCGAACGACAGTCACCTCGATGACTACTGTTAAGCGTTATACTGTGGTGATCGATAGAGTTTCGGATCGGCTTAGAATTGATTACAGACGGTCGTCTTGGCATTTCACAACTAGCGTAAGCGCGGCGCAGAGTGTCGATTGGAGGTAATTGGCGTGCCCGATCGCTCTCTTCCGTCTTTCTTTACACTCGAATACAGTACGGTCGTGTAATCAAGCCGCCGGCTTCCAGTTGCATAAGCTTGATCCATCATGGTAGGCTTGTCCACGACAGCGACACTCAACCTCCTAAGACGTCTGACTCGTACCACAGGGCAGGAACGCAAATGCGATCATCCAGAGAGCCTTCGTCGAGTTCCAAGAGGATGACAATCCTACAAAGGTAGCGCACCGCTGCCACCAGGACGCCCGCTGGCCTATGGCTGACGCGATGCTGTACAGTGCAACAAGGTTCGCTGCACCTACTGCGGTTTCGTTCGCGCAAAGAACACGACCCGCCAGGTCGAGCATCTGCAAGAGTGTCAACAGTACCTGAACTCGCCTGACTACGTCGAGTCGCTCAACGACATCGATGCTTCACAGCAGGACGAGGGCAACACCAGCATCATGTCCGGCATCTCCAACTCGCCCATCCAAGCTACGCCAAACTCGGCTCAGAGAAATCAATTCTTGATGGGCAATAGACCCAACCCGAACCTTCAGGTCAACCGTCGTGGACCCAACAAGCGTACACGCGATGGTCAGATCAAGAATGGCCAGCGCGCCATGCCGCCTCCCATTGCTCCCAATCCACCCACTCAGAGCCCGAGTCTGGCCGCCTACCTCTTGACCCAGAACGCTGCCCCTTTCACAGCTGCCACTCAAACCTCGTTCCTCTCCCACGCTGGTTGCGGCACCCTCAGCGCTGGCGCAATGAGCCAATGGCTAGCACAGGACTCGCACATCTCGCGAGGTTATATTGCATTTGTCGGTCAGCTCATCGGCAAGATCCGTCTGCCTATCGTCGCGAACTCACAATCACATCCTCTTTATCGAGCTATGGACTTGCTAATTAGTGCTTTGAACAACGTTCGCAGAGAGATGAGCTTCTTCGAGATTACCGCAACCAAATACAATCTGCAGGTCTCAAAAGAAGAGCCCAACCCAATTACCAGAAGCTTTCTCGACTTGTTCGTGTCAGCAAGTTCGCCCGCTGCGAGTTTGCTCGAAGGCGCTGTTGTGCTTTGGGCCATCGAACACTGTTACCGTGCGTCATGGGCATACGCTGCTAGCTTTTCTTCAAGCCTCAACCAGCCCATTCTGCCATATTCATCCCACGGCGATTCACACAATGCTGCTCTGCATCAGTCCTTAATCCCTAATTGGACTTCGGCTGCCTTTGCAAAGTTCGTCGATGCATGTAAGGCTGTTGTCGACGAGCTTGCCAATGCCGAAACCTCTCCCAATGGTCGTGAGCAGATGTCTCGCTGTCTCAGTGCTTTCAACCAAGTCCTATGGCTTTGGGAACGCACTTGGCCGTCGGTCGATGGAATGGGTGAAGAGAATGAAAGCGCAAGTGCGGAGCGTTTCAACAGCAATGGCATGAGGCCTCGTAGCTCGACCGGTGGTGGCCAGCAAGACGGTGTGCCTGATCGTGACTCTCACGCAGGTGACGATGACGATGTTGTAGAGATCAGAAGAGAGAGCGCTATCGGTGCCAACTCGTACGTTAGTCCATACGGTACCGATGGTCTCCGAGCAGTCGAAGCTGCCAACAATGCTTGAGCAATGACTGTTACCTGTCTCACTTCCTTGGTCGACAGTTTGGGGATTAGGGCTCCGTTGGCGTTATGGCTGTGATTCTTCATATAGATATTTAGCATGGTGCTAGGGGAGTTGAGGTCAAAATAAAGAGACGTTCTTTGTAACAGCAAACATATCTTAGTTTGCCGTACTACAGACGAATCTGCTATCTTCCTTCCACATCGTCCACCCACCTATGTCTCTCGACATCCTCCTTTGTTGTATTGTCCTATGATGCGCCGCCCGGTATGCTTCCTTTGTCTCCAATCTGAACGCCAACGCTATGCAAAATTCAAATTATCATCCTGCTCTTTCTCGGAGGCATCTACTTCTTGTTGAAAGCCTTGTTCTTCGCCTTCTCGAGTCTGTCTTTCTTGCCGCCTTTGAGCATCTCGAGATGACCAGCTTTTTCGGCGAGGGATCGTTCGGTCAAGGTGATCAGACCAGCGGAATGCTTCTGAAAGGGAGTTAGCTCTTCTGTTGGCCCTGCGCATGATTCCCCGGCTTCCACAAACCTTCTTCATGTTGGCTTGCTTCAGCATAGCAGCCTTCTTGGGCTTGATGACTCTGTTTCCAGTCTGAGGACCGGTGGGTCTGGCGCCCCTAGACGCGAAAAATATCAGTCGCAAGCTCTTCTGACAGCAAGAGTTTGTTGGCAGACGTACTTCTTAGGCTCAGTCTTGACCTTCTGCTTGACGGTTCCTTGGGCCATGGCTTTATTGTGAGAGGAGGAAATTGTTTGGATAAAGTCGAGATGGCTTGGTTTGTTCGCTCGCCGCCTCGCGCTTCGCTGCCCATGCATGTTTTTTTGTTACCCCCGCATCTTCAATTTCTCCGTGTGGGGAAGGAACGCCTTGGCCATCGAACCTCCGTTGGAACATTGTGAGGGTCTTTTCATATCTTGTTGTTGCTCTTCAACCCCCTGCGCCTGTGGTCGATTCTCCAGAAGCCTGCCCGATGGCCCAAAGCATACTCACTGATTGAGACTATGCTGTGGGCAATAATTCACACTGAATGACCTTCTGCTGGCATCCTCGGTCTTTGTCGGTCTTTGATGTCCACCCTCGCCTCATCTTTTACCCGGAAGCCCTGCCACCTCCAACTTCCAAGAAGGTTGCTCCACATCCGGCAACCGCAGCCAAGATCTGGCCTTGGTTCCTGTCCATCACGGCCTGCATGTTGATCCCATGCCTAAACCACATCATGTCCGTCTGTAGATCACGAACTCATTCACTTTAACCAGAATATCCGGTACCACCCCATCGTCTAACCATGCCACTTGAGATCGATACGAGAGTATGGCACTGCCTGAATGCCATCAAGAGGGGTCACAGATGACGGTGCCAGTATAAGTATCTAGCGGTGACCACGTAGCAGCTAAGTGACCACTCTCGTATATCCTTACTGATGATAGGGCGACCATGATTTCGTTACGACCATTACTATCGTTGTTATCCCTCGCCAGCACGGCGGTGGCCATCGGCCAGAATGCAACAATTGCTTTCAATGCATCAGCTGGCTCGCACGAGTTGGCTTCGGGAGGCTCTTCCGTCCAGATTATGGCAGACTCCAATGACTGGCCTGCTGTGCTGAAGGCCGCCCACGACTTGTCACAAGACTTTGGCAGAGTTACCAGCACTAATGGATCCGTCATTCTCTCCAATGCCTCCGACACCTTTGGCGTACCCGCTTACAATGCCGGCTCGTACTTCAGCAGCAACCCTCACAATGCCTCTATGATCTTCAACATTACTGGCCTGTCCACGTTCAGCACCACTTCTCCCGGAGCAAAAGGCGGAGTCATCATCGCAGGAACGATTGGAAACTCTTCGCTCATCGATGCGTTGATCAAGGGCGGCAAGATTGACATCTCTGCCATTAACGGCACTTGGGAGGCGTTCACTTCCACTGTGGTCTCGAACCCAATGGATGGTGTGGACGAGGCTTTGGTGATTGCTGGCAGCGACAGACGAGGAACTGTATACGGTCTGTACGACGTGTCCGAGCAAATTGGTGTTTCGCCATGGTATTTCTGGGCCGACTCTCCTCCACAGAAGCACGATTGCATCTATGCTATGAACACCACCAAAGTCCAACCCTCTCCATCCGTCAAGTACAGAGGCTTCTTCCTCAATGACGAGGCACCTGCCTTGACCGGATATGTCAATGAGAAATTCGGGTTCAGCAAGTATGGCTCGAACTACGGCTCCGATTTCTATCACTCCATTTTCGAGCTGTTGCTTCGTCTAAGAGCAAACTATCTGTGGCCCGCTCAATGGAACTCGATGTTCAACGTCGACGACCCAAGAAGTCAGGCCATGGCAGATGCTTACGGTATTGTTATGGGAACCTCGCATACCGAGCCGATGATGAGATCCACCAAGGAGTGGAATGTTTTCGGAAACGGAACATGGTCATGGAGTGAGACGTTCTTCCATTCAAGTTTGTGAAAACTCACTAACCACCTTTAGGTACTAACAATCAATCAATCTACCCTTTCTTCGTCGAAGGCGCTGAGAGACTGCGTCCCTATGAGGGTGTTATTACCATGGGCATGCGCGGTTCTGGTGATACGGCTCTCGGAGCCGGCATCGAGACTGCTCTTCTGGAAAACGTTGTCTCTACTCAGCGCGACATACTTGCTCAAGTCTTTGGCAATGCTAGTGTTATGAATCCTGACGCTGTGCCGCAACTATGGTGTTTGTGAGTTGTTCCTTCCGGCATTCTTGCTATTCGAGACTCATGCTAACCACACTGGCGCTCTAGGTACAAAGAAGTGCAAGGATACTACGAAGCAGGAATGACTGTCCCTGAAGATATCACCCTGCTCTGGACAGACGACAACTTTGGCAATATCAGGCGACTGCCTGTCGGGAATGAGACCTCAAGAAGCGGAGGCGCTGGTGTCTACTACCACTTTGATTATGTCGGTGATCCGAGAGATTACAAGTAAGATAACAAGGGTATCATGACCACCCGACGCAGGATGTACTGACAAAGCCGACTAGGTGGATCAACACGGTTCTCAATCAGAAGACCTGGGAGCAGATGCATCTCGCCTACGAAAGACAAGCCAGACAAATCTGGGTTGTCAACGTTGGAGACCTCAAACCTCTTGAACTGCCCATCTCACATTTCTTCGATCTCGCGTACGACATCAACCGCTGGGACAAAGACAGCACTCCTGAATGGCTCGAACTCTGGGCCTCTCGTGAATTTGGTCCTGAGGTCGCAGCGCAGACAGGAGCTCTTATGAACACTTATTCAATTCTTGCTGGTCGTAGAAAGTTCGAAGAAGTGGACCCGAACACTTACAGTTGGATCAACTACGATGAGGCCAACAAAGTTCTTGCCGAATGGACCGCAATTCAAAAGACAGCTCAAAGCATCCTGGACGGACTGCCTGCGGCTACACAGCCCGCTTTCTTCGAGATGGTCTACCACCCTGTCACTGCTGCTCGTACTTACTACGACATCATGATCTCGGCAGCCAAGAACAATGTTTATGCTCAACAGGGACGCACTTCCACGAACGCTATCGCACAACACGTGCAGAACCAGTTCTCGTATGATCATCAGCTCTCGGAGTCTTACAATGGACTGCTCAATGGAAAGTGGAACCACATGATGGACCAGACACACATCGGCTACACGTACTGGCAGCAACCTATGAGACAAGCTTTGCCTCCTCTGCAATATGTTCAAATGGCCGAACGAGCCTTGATTGGCGATCTGGGCATTGCTGTCGAAGGTTCTAATGCCACCGTACCGGGTGACGACAGATTTCACTCGCTGTCATCCATGATATTGTACCTCCCAACACTTGATCCTTACGGACCTGCTCGATGGATTGACGTCTTCCATACCGGTACTCAGCAAATCACCTGGAATGTCCAGTCTAGTGTGCCCTACCTAAACTTCACACAAACGACCGGCTCTCTGTCTCCAAACGGTACCACAGATACTCGCATCTGGGTTTCAGTCGACTGGTCTAAGGTCACTCCTGGCGCAATCAACTCGACAAAGATTAACATCACAAGCTCTTCTGATTATGGCACTCAGTACAGCGTTCCACAGGTTGTGATCTCCTACAACAATACTGCTGTTCCTTCACACTTCACCAACGGCCACGTCGAGTCTGACCGCACCGTTTCTATCGAAGCAGAGCACTACTCATCAATTTCGAATGGTGGCAATTCTTCAGTCTCTTACGAGGTCATTCCTGGCCTATCGCGCACACTCTCGGGCGTCACTCTATTCCCTGTGACTGCAGGCTCTCTCACCACATCGACTGCCCCTGCCCTTGAGTACGACTTCTATACCTTCACCAATCTGAGCTCTGGAGTCTTGATGGACCAGAACATGGGCACAAGTTCAATGTACACTCCCAACACCGTCAACGTAACACTCTTCCTCGGCACGTCTCTCAACACCAATCCCAGTCGCCCTCTCCGCCTCGCTGTGCAGCTCGATAGCCAACAGCCGCAGATTCGCCAGTATGTCTTTGATCAGCCACAGGGTGCTAATCCCACCGGCTGGTTGGCTGCCGTTGCAGATGTCAATTGGTCCAACACAACCACTTTCAACTACTCGGGCCCTGGAGCACACAAGCTGAAGATCTGGGAGCTTGAGCCCGGTGTTGTGCTTCAAAAGGTTGTTGTTGATCTTGGTGGTGTTAAAAAGAGTTATTTGGGTCCTCCTGAGAGTTACAGAGTTTAAGGATCGGTGATGATAATGTTGATTGATGTAGATTCATGTTACACAGCATAATGATGAGATGTCTAGAATCAAAACAATTGAGCGTCTTTTCTTGATTACATGTTTGTGCTCAAAGAACTTCATCATCAGCAGATCGATACAAGAGCGCTTGAGGGAGGTGGTTACTGTCTTCTTGCCTTCTTTTCCATTTTCTCGGCCCGAGTATCGTGGGCGACCCTGACTGGTAACTTTCATCCATTTTCCCGACCATTTTTCTGCAGTCGGCGTCCTTGCTTACTTAATGTTGTCTCACTTGCTTTCCACTCGTCTCTTTTTTATGGTTCCGAGATGTTGTATAAGCATGGCCGTGAAAAGTTGTCAGACACAACATTTTGCATTTTTCGTTGGAAGAACAGTCGCTCCTTACCACACTGTTTTGATGTTTCACGCCACGGCCGTCTACCACTCCGAGAAACGTTTGTTTCTCTGCATTCGTGCAGATAGCGTGAAGATGAATCTTGATCTTTCCAAGGAGTCGCAGTGAATTCGTTTTTGGCGGACTGTCGTGTGGACAAGAGTCGTCGGTCGCTCTGTAAAAAGTTTGCGGCACAAGTATGATGTAGCTATTATAGGCGCACCTTTCGATACCGGTACCACTCATCGCAGCGGTACGTTGGGTATCTTCCGAGAATAAACATCTAGTTTTGATGAGCCAGAATTAATGGCCGTCTCTTAGGCGCGAGGTTTGGTCCTAGAGCCATCCGGCAAGCATCGATGCGACAAACAGCTTATCGAGGCTTCAATGCACGAGCGGCGATCAATCCATACAAATCGTGGGCTAGAGTTCTGGACTGTGGAGATATTCCTGTCACGCCGCTGGATAACCAAGTTGCATTGAGACAACTGTCAGAGGCAAACACGGAGCTCGGTTCTCGATCACCCGCTCATGATACCAGTAAAGTGAGTGTCGAGGTTAGTGAGAAGTATGCAAGGTATCCGAAGTTGGTAACTCTAGGGGGTGATCATTCAGTTGCGTTACCGGCTTTGAGAGCGTTGTTCGAGATATATCAGACGCCGATTGCTGTGGTACATTTTGACGCACACTGTGATGTAAGCACTATCTTTGCCTCCTCTGATGTCCAAGCTGATACTCGAGATGTACAGACGTGGCCTGGCCTCAAGGAAGAGGATGACGAGTACTGGTTCAGTGATCAGGCCAACTACAATCACGCTTCGGTGTTTTGGAACGCAGCTCAAGAAGGACTGCTAGCCAATGGGTCTTGCATCCATGCAGGACTCAGAAGTCGCTTGACAGGGACTAATTTCCAAGACTATGAGAACGACTTACAGCAAGGTTTCATGCAAATCGAGGTTGACGATATTGATCGATGGGGTGTAGAAGGTATTGCTGAGAGAATCATTGCCAGGGTCGGTACAGAGATGCCGGTATATCTCAGCATCGACATTGATGTTCTTGACGTGGCATTTGCACCAGCAACAGGCACGCCCGAAGCAGGCGGCTGGTCCACCAGAGAGCTGATCAGGATCTTGAGAGGCATTGAAGGGTTGAACGTCGTTGGTGCGGACATTGTCGAAGTTGCACCAGCTTATGATGGCGCTGGGGATCCCACGTCTGTAGCGGCTGCACAGATCGTTTACGAGGTTGTAACGAGTATGGTGAAGAAAGGGCTGGCGGTCAGCAATGACAGCAAAGCAGACAGGTATCCGATCAAAGATGAGCTTTGATGTGTGTTTAATTTTGTTAGACATCGGCTCAATAATCATCGGGCACGACGTTTGAAGGTCATGAACTTCTGAATGCTTTTACCGAACGTGTTATTGTCGTTGAAGAAGCAATGTGATCGCTCACACTAGGGCTCTGTTCTGATAGGAGCCTCTGACATGTCGTCCGCGGTTCATAGGAATGTGGCTGCAGGTGTATTCTGTAGCACTTTTGAGGTGCTTCAATAGTCGTGGTCAACAAACCTTGGTACGCGGGGTCTATCAACAAGTCGAGGGCCTGTCAGCTTCTGCAGGAAGCCGTGGAGACTCGTTGGATTTGTATCACGCTGGGTTGAGTGCTGTTTCAACAGAAGCCGTTGGTTGAAGACAGGTAAGTAGGTTGACAAGGTAGTGCAGGGGATTAGTCGTACGGCGGTGAAGATTGCAGCAAAAATCATCAAGAGGCATCAGAATTCATTTGCAGACGATGGAGCGGACGCAAAGGTGTATGCGGGATGTGAAAAAGATGAGCCGTCGCTGTGTGGCTAAAGAGTGATTGGGTGGAGGCCCAGCACATGAATTCCGGACGTCTGGTATTTGATGAATGGAGACGCGCGCGGAAGTGGGAAATGGCTTGGACCGACAGCCACAAGCGCGTTAGGATGCGGAGGGTGTGCAGGAAGGCTGCAGCCACGACATGTCGAGACTCGTGACGAGAATGCAAGAAGGACAGTCTGTTCGCTGTCTTGGTCACGATAGTCTGACGTTGAAGATAGTTTGCAAAGAAGACGGTAGATGTGCTTGGACGGTGTTTACGAATGCGTCAGGACGCGTCAAATTGGACGGACAGCTGACCGCCTCACAGCCCTGTTCGGTGGAGATGGGGGACAGCAGGCCGGATTAGAGTTTGTCGTTCTGGATGTGGTATGCACGCACGGCATGAGGGTAAGCAAGCTGAAGAGTTGTTCTGCGACGGGTAGCAAAAGTAACTGGTCGCGTGCAGTTGATTTGCAAGATAAATGAACTGCCCATAAATCTGGTCCGAAAGCGTACGTTGGAGCAGGCACGCGAGTGAGATTGGTTCGGCTTGGGCCCCGGCTGCCGGATCGAGCATCGCCACTTGCCATCGGCGCCGGCGCTGTCTGCAGGCCATGGCGTACCTGAACCTGCTCATCGTGACTTGTTACAATCCCAGACCTGCCATAGACGGCAGTCGAAGATGCTGACTACCTAGTCCTCGAGCGGTGGCAATCGTAGTTTCTGTTCAACTGGTTCATCACCCTCGTCCTTTCGCTTTTTGTTCTCCGGTTGCTTTTTTTTCCATTTCCGCCTCTTGTTCCGCCCCTCGACACCACCCCGCCCGAGGGCTTTCACATACCCTGGTCACAACCATCATCATGGATCCAGCGCCGCTCGACAATGCGGCAGCGACAGTCTACATGAAACACCATCGACATGGCCATTGGGTCGCCGAACACAAAGCCCAGCGTCTCCTCTCCATTGTGCACTTTGCATATCCGATACTACTACTCGTCTTCTTCCTCACCACCTTTACCATCCGCAGCGTTCTTACTGCCGGTAGTGACGACCCCGACGACTCCAAGTCCGAACCACAACTAGGCCCTGGTGGCAAGCCTCTACCAAAGAAGAAGGCCCCAGCAGATAAATCCAAGAACACTTTCCTTGACTTCAGCAGACCGCGCAAGTTGCTCTTCGAGTGGCTAGCTCTAGCAGCTACCCTCACTCTCGCCGGTAATGCCGTTACTATAATAGTCCACGCCCTGTATGCGCGCAAAGAAGAATGGTGGTGCGGACAAGCCACCGTTGTAAGCTACATCATCAATGAAAGCCGTCCTCTCCCTGTACTAAGTATGCTCTTTCATAGGTCTACATTGTCGGTGCATTCATGGTCTACACTATGATCCTTATTTCCATCTTCGACACGCAACCCTCGCCTACCTGGGTCCATGCCTCATCATGGGCTCTCGCCGCCGCCATGGAAATCGTCCTGCTTGCCTCCTCCTTCGCACTATATACCCATGCTCATCACGAACCCAAAGCCGGCGATCCTTCAGGTGGTCACCTAGAAAGAGAAATGACCGAGTGGGAGATTACTGGGGTCACATTGGATCTGGTCCGCATCATCCTGCTCCTCGCTCTCGTAGCCTTTTACGTTCTGTTTGTCACGCTGCACGCCAGAAGTCAGAGGAACCAAGATGCTAGTCAGGCTTCTGCAAGCGAGACTACCGGACTCCTTGTCGAAGATCGTGCTGAAGCTGGTGCCGCCAATGGCTCTGCTAACGGTTCCGCAAATGCAGCCAATGGATACGGTGCTACCCAGCCGAATGGACACAACAAGCCCAAAAAGGCTGCAGACGCTCCTGCTGGTTGGGAAAAGCCAACAACAACACCTTCTAGAAGCTGGTGGGAATACATCAAGGGTTACTCCATGTTCTTTCCATACCTCTGGCCCTCCAAGGACCGCAGACTGCAAATCGTTGTTGTCAT
This sequence comes from Aureobasidium sp. EXF-10728, assembly GCA_023848605.1. Classification (NCBI taxonomy): domain Eukaryota; kingdom Fungi; phylum Ascomycota; class Dothideomycetes; order Dothideales; family Saccotheciaceae; genus Aureobasidium; species Aureobasidium sp. EXF-10728. Next base: position 261,610 of record SWBG01000010.1, read on the forward strand.
CTGTTTCTTGATCATGCTTGTCCAACGTGGTATTCAGTTTCTGGTACCCCTTCAGGCTGGTAGAATTACCGACGAGCTTGCCGACGAGAACAAGACCGGTATGCCGTGGAAGGCCATCTGCCTATATATTTTCTATCGCCTTCTCCAGGGAAACAACGGCCTACTTGGTGCGACCCGCTCCATCATCTGGCTCCCCGTCAGTCAGTACTCTTTCCGCGAGCTTTCGATTGCCTCCTTCGAACATGTTCATAGTTTGAGCTTGGACTTCCATCTGGGCAAAAAGACTGGCGAGGTCTTGTCCGCTCTGGGCAAGGGCAATGCCATCAACAACTTCCTCGAATCAGTCACATTCCAAGTCATTCCCATGCTGGTTGACTTGTTTGTCGCTATTGGATATTTCCTGATCGAATTCGATGTCTACTACGCCCTGATTGTCGCCGTTGTCACTTTCTGGTATATCTACTTGACTATTCGCATGGCTCAATGGCGTGCCGAAATTCGCAGGGAAATGGTCAACTCGGATAGAGAGGTTGATGCCGTGAAAAATGACTCTATGGTCTCGTACGAGACTGTCAAGTACTTCAACGCCGAAGCGTATGAGTTTAACAGATACCGCGAAGCAGTTGAGAAGTACCAAAAGGCAGAGTATTCGGTCGTCATCTCACTCAACTTCATGAACGTCACACAAAACATGGTTTTCATGGTTGGCCTGATGGTCGCTTGTTTTGTCGCTGCCTATCAAGTCACCACCGGTCAACGCAGTGTCGGTAAATTCGTTGTTCTATTGACCTACATGGCCCAGTTGCAAGGACCTCTGAACTTTTTCGGTACCTTCTACCGTATGATTCAGAGCGCCATGATCAACTCTGAGCGAATGCTGGAGCTGTTCAAAGAGAAGCCAACTGTCGTTGATGCGCCGGGCGTCACGACCTTGCCTAGCTGCGAAGGCGATGTTCGCTTCAATGACGTCCACTTTGCTTATGATGCGCGCAAGCCTGCACTGAAGGGACTTGACTTTCGCTGTAAGCCTGGTACCACAACCGCTCTGGTTGGAGAATCCGGAGGCGGCAAGTCCACTGTTTTCCGTCTGCTCTTCCGCTTCTACAACACCGAGTCTGGCACAATCCAGATTGATGGACATGATGTTGCGGACGTCTCTATCGACAGCGTACGCAGACATATTGGTGTCGTTCCTCAAGACACTGTTCTCTTCAACGAATCATTGATGTACAATCTCAAGTACGCCAATCCCTCGGCAAGCGACGAAGATGTCTACGAAGCCTGCAAAGCCGCATCAATCCACGACAAGATTCTCTCCTTCCCTGATGGCTACAACACCAAGGTCGGTGAGCGAGGTCTTCGTCTCTCGGGCGGTGAGAAGCAGCGTGTCGCCATCGCTCGTACCATTATCAAGGATCCTCGCATCATCCTGCTCGATGAAGCTACTGCTGCTCTAGATACCGAAACGGAGGAGCATATCCAGGAGGCTCTCATGACTCTTGCTCAGGGCAGAACCATGCTTGTGATTGCCCACCGTCTTTCGACGATTACCATGGCCGACCAAATCTGCGTTCTCCACGAAGGCCGTGTTGCTGAGCGAGGCACGCACCAGGAGCTACTTGACATGAAGGGCAAGTATTACTCAATGTGGCGCAAGCAGGTTCGCGCTCAAAGGGCAGCCGAAGAAGCAAAGGTCTTGAAGGACAAGGCCGAAAGATTGCGAAGAGAGAGCCGAAGCGGCGAAGTACCAAAAGAAGGCGATGCTTCGGCTGGCAGCAGTGAGGACGAAAGAGAGCGACAGAGAAGCGCCCAGAAGTCTCAGAACCTGCAAGCTCCTGTTGATGCTGGCGAGGCTCCTACCGAGATCGCACGACAGCAGGAACGAAGCAATCTACCACACGGGCATCCTTGAGTATGACTTTTCCTTTTCTTTTTCTGTTGTTCTTTCCTTGATTGCATGGACAGGTAATAATATCGTATATCCGGGTTGATGTTTGCTTGGGGGTCTCAATCCTTCCTCAAATAGTTGCATGATCGCGGCGTTCTTTTGCTTGTTCTTGATTGTTCTTGCTTAGCCTACTGACCTCTGGTTCCTTCCTTTTGTACCCTCGAGCGCACACACCTACGGAAAATTGCATGGCAGAAGATCGATCTTGGAAGACGGAAAGGAAAGGTGTATCTCTCAATCTCTGTATAGAAACCATATCGACGCCGACAATCAAAATGGAAAATGTTCTAATCTTGTTTCTTGTGCATGCTGATATACGGAGTTTTGGTTAAAACCGAGAGTCGGTCTAAAGAGTACCTCGGCTCAAAAGCCCCTCGACTTGTGATCTCATTGCCCTTGACCTCGACAACTCTGCAACATGGAGAGACACCACTACCCAGAACCATGGCAGCACTGTCACAAGCCTCGGCAGTAAGCAAACATCACCAGACCCTTCATACGTCTCGCCTTTTGCCAGATCCAATTGACACTTCTTTCCCAGGCCGCCCTAGCCCGCCTCCGCGCCTTCAAACCCCCAGCATCCCAATACACCAAACTACCCCTCTCACGCCGCGCCGCCGTCCTCATCCTCCTCTTCGCCGACCGTCGCGGCGACCTGCGCGTCATCCTCACCATCCGCAGCGCAAAGTTGCGCAACTATGCCGGACAAGCCGCCCTCCCCGGCGGAAAAGCAGATTTCGAAGCCGAGAGCGCGTGGCAGACTGCCAGGCGAGAAGCAGAAGAAGAGATAGGATTGCCGAGTCAAGATGAACATCTGCCTACAGGGTATACAGTAGAGAATCTCACCGAATTGCCGATGAATCTCGCAATGACGGAGTTGGGGGTGCGGCCTTGTGTCGCATGGCTACGGAGCTCGAACGCAGCGGCAGACATTGCAAAAGACTTGTTGCCAAAGCTGGATGCGAGGGAAGTTGCCGCAGTGTTTACGGCGCCGTTTGAGCAATTCTTGAAGGAAAAGGACGAGGGCGCGGTGGAAGGGGAGTGGTATAAAGGGGCATGGCATTCGTGGTACCACGAACCCTGGCGCATGCACATGTTTCATGTGCCCGTGAGCCAGAGGACGGTGTTTAGGAGTGTCGAGGTGGAGAATACACGTTTGGATGCCGCTACCGCGCCGTGCTCGCCTGCGTCAAAGGCGCCGGTGCTGCTCGCCGATCGAGCTGCCCAGGCCTATGGGAAACCCGTCCCTGGTTCCTCAACTCAGACGCAAACGGTGGATAAGAGCTTGGCACAAAAAGATGCACTTGATATGCCACGGTATAGGGTCTTTGGCATGACGGCGAGGATTTTGGTAGATGCGGCGAGAGTGGCTTATGGAAGAGAGCCAGAGTTTGAACATAACAGTCACTTTGGAGACGAGGACATGATTGTACGGCTGATGAAGATGGGGAGACTACAACCGAAGAAGGAAAAAGGCGAGATTTTGACAAGAGATGTCATGCAAGCGGCTGCCAATGTTGAGCTCAGTGGAGAGGAAAAGGGCAAACTGTAAATGCTCGATTTTATGAGGCACTTATACAAGCCGATTAATCCTACTGCTCTATATGCTGTGTTCGTTATACATCTACTTCTGAGCGCCGTGGATGAAGAGTCTCTCCTCGATAGGCTGCTGCTGCTTGCCGCCCTTGTCGACTGCCTCACGGGCACCCTCTGCGTAGCCACCAAACACAAGCTGGGCCTGGAGCTCCCACTCTTGGGGAATGTTCCAGTGACCCTGTGCCTTCTGGTCGATCTGTGCAAAGTCATAGTCAGTAATTTGCCTTACAATTCTAGACGGATCCATGGGAAAGATCAGCTTACGATGGGGTTGTAGTGCTGGAGGTTGCAAGCACATCCTTCGGCCTCGAGGGCAGTCCACAGGTGGTACTGGGCCATGGCGTTGGACTGAGTAGCCCAGCCGGGGAAGTGCTGAGCGTAAAGAGCAAACTGAGACTGAAGCTTCTTGACAGGGTTGGGGTCATTAAGGAAGAGAATCTGATCAAAATCAAGTCAGCCATCGAGCCCCTTTGACCCAAAATCTTTTGACACGACAATCAAAAAACACATACAGTGCCGTGGCCAGCCTTGAAGCCATCGAGCTTCTTCTCGGTCTGGGGGAACTGCTCCTCGGGAACCTGGGGCTTCAAGACCTCCTTGACAAACTCCCAGAACTGCTTGTGCTCGTCGTTGAGCAGGACGACGATGCGAGTGGACTGCGAGTTGAAACTGCTGGGGACGTGGAGAATGTTGTGTCTGGCAATCTCCTCGACACGAGCATCCGAGATGGGGATCTTGTCGGTCAATTGGTAGATGGTTCTGCGGTTCTCGCAAGCGCTGAGGAAGTCCATGGTGGAGGCCATTGTTGCTATTCTAGAAGTACTGCTGAACTGTTTTGATAAAGTACGGGAAGCGGAAAGTGGATTGAGAGAGAAAAGGCAAGAGGATGAGACAAGAGGGTTTGAAGAAGAGGACGTCCGCGCAGTTAAAGCAGTATACAGTTGTGGGGCACGTCTGGTCAGGGCTCTGAGAAACGTCGACGTGGAGGCCATGATGTGATGGAACAGCTATTTCGTTTCGGTTGGTGTGGCTTTCTTCTGGACCTTTCTGCGGATGAGGTGCTGGCATTTAACGATGATTGTCAATTCGCGCCTTTCGGCAACGGACGCTTAATCATCCTTTTGCTCTTTTCGACTCCGCGCAACGTGGAATATGATCAGCCATGCACGAACGGTAGTAACTATGTTTCGTCAACCCCCATACATAGCCACCTATAGCTGTAGTTTTATTCGTGTTAATACGAGTAATGTGACGGCCGCTTTGTCATGTTCGCGCTCCGAAAACAGCGCAAGCCGAAACGGTTGCTCGTTGCCGTGGGATACCGCGGAATGCTCGAAGTGGGGTCCTATTGATTGGCCAAAGATCCGAACTCCTTGGACCGTCAAATGCCATGCCATCGAGGACCTCGACTACCATGAATTCTCTCTCTACTGTCCCAACTCAAGATTCCAATAGTGCGTATCGCAGACTTGCCCATGTGGACGAGTCAGGATGTTCGACAAGATGTTTGTCCTGAGAAGCGTAGCAGAAAGGCATCACCGATAGTCTCTGTAAAAGCTATTATTGCCCATCAAGGTGTAGCTACACCTTCGAGACCGACAGTGGACGGATGGCAGATAGATGCCCGAAATGGGGAGCCTGTTCAGGTTTGGGAAGCTTTCATGATCCGGTCTTGGAAAGTGTGGGTTGTAGGAAAGGTTAATGCTTAGAGCTTGCTCGACCGCCGGATGCGCTGATAGCAGAAGCTGAAAGGGCTTCTCTGTTGACTGGGCTGTTGGCCGTCATAGTGGGGCCATCGAGAGAAAATAGTTCATGTACGATATGAATCGAGAAATGTTCTAAGTTGCCTCAATGGTCTAGTGGTATGATTCCTGCTTTGGGTTTATCTAAATTGCAGGAGGTCCCCGATTCGATCTCGGGTTGAGGCCTCCCTTTTGGATTTTTTTTTGCGCCTACGACAGCTTCAGCAGTCAAGCCTATCGCTCCTCGAATCTTCAGAACCCTCAGACGACTGACGTTGAAATAAACTCTCAGTTCCGTGCGATTTTGTTTCGTTTTGGTTTGTACAAGATGTTTGATCTGGGAAAACACTCTTAATCCAGGCCACAGAGAAACTAGCAATACTTTGGTCCACGATCGCGGGATTGACCTAGACCACACGATATCTGAAATAAAGCCTAGATGACTCGAAACTTGTAAATAAATCATCTGGGTATTCTAGCTGAATGTTCTTCTCGTCGAAAATGAGGATGAAAACTATCGTCAGGGCTGCCCTACATTATTGGCAAGCCTCGGCATTCGGGTAAACTCGTCCCATGGCTACATCATCTCTAACCAGAGCATCTGCATATCAACACTTCCAACCCAGCAACAACAATGTCATCACAAAAGTGCCTAAAGTTTGTCCAAAGTGTCTTGTAGGTTCTGTGATCCTTGATATCCCGATACCAGCTAAAACGATACCTTTAGTGAGTCTTTCCAGGCCAATTCTGGATTGGAACCAAGGTGAGCTGTTGTTGAGCATTAGATGTCAAGAGCAACAGACTGATGTGTTATTGCTCAAGACTTCTCAATGGCGTAAGTGATATGCGACATCTCCGATGGTCAGGGTTGCGATTCTGTCGCTGTGCTGCCATCGACTCTTGCCATCATCCTTTGCCGTCATTCCAATTGCTCAAATCTCAGCACTCTTTTCGCAGCCAAAACATCACACTTCAACTACAACGACCTCTTTCTTCCCTGTGCAGAAAGATGATTACAGCTGACATCTTCTCATTAAAAACAGCTCCGGGTAACATCAGCTCGCCCTGGCACCGTAAACTTCGAACTCCCCATCGAAAAACACCACACCGTCAGTCTCTGTACTCCTTTCCTCCAACTCCTCCACAATACTGAAAATATACGGGGGTGATAGAACCGTCTCAACATTCTTCACGGCGGGACTATAGCCAGTATGGTCGATCTGGGCGGTTCGTTGGCCGTGGCTTCCCGTGGCCTCTTTGCTACAGGAGTTTCCACCGATCTCAATGGTATGTTTTGTGCAAATGATGAGATCTCATCTGTATAGATGGATGCAATAAAATGCTGATAATCGTGGCAAAATAGTCACATACCTGAACTCTGGCGGTAAGATTGGTGATTTGATTCGTGCGGTATGTGCATCCAATTCTCCCTCTCAAGCTGATTGGCAAAAGAGATAATTTGCTAACACTGCATCTGCGCTATACAGGAAGTCACTTGTGACAAATGTGAGCATTGATCCATCGTCTTCTTTTCCCTCAGACTTTGCACAGCTAACGCTATTTCGCAATCATAGTCGGCAAAACCCTCGCCTACACGTCCATAAACTTTCACAATGAAAAGCAAGAGCTGGTTGCAAGAGGAAGCCATACAAAGTGAGCTGTCCAAACTCCTACTCCTGACCTGGAATACTGACAGTCATGTGCAGATACGTCACTCTGGCTTGGAAAGACCCCAACAACATTGTCAAGGAGTTGTCGCCGAAGCCGGAGAAGTCTGGTTGATCAGAATGCCTGAAATGATGGCTGTGTTTCGAATAGAGCATCTGTCATGGTTGCTGTTTGTTTTGACTGCTGAAATACCGAACAATAAAACGTCATTACATAGACATAGAGTGAAAGAATGTTGTCATTAATGTCCTTCTGCCATTACGATTAGGCTGCCATTGTCCAGGCACTATACTCGTGCCATCAATGAGTCATGCCTCTTTACACAATCAACCCCTGGGACCAATAGATACGCCTTCAATGCCTTCCTTTCAACTTCTCCACCGATGACGATCTCCTGGTTTTGAGGAAGTTGTTCATCTTGCCTTCAACAATAATCGCAGACGAAACTCGTGGTCCAGCAGCAGTCTACGCTTCAACCATGTCTTTACCTCTCCTTTCAGCTCCGTCCTCCGCTATGCCCATAGTGGTTCCCAATGCTCCTGACTTGGCTTGGATTCTGGCCTTGAACATTGCAAAGCTCAGCCTCGCAGCTTCCGTCACACATTTGTTCTGGAGCTCTCTCAGACAAGCCTTCAGATCGTTCTCTGGATACGACAGCCCCAACTCGGCACGTCCCACGAGTGCCTGAAGTTCATCATTGCGTCGCCTATCGAACTGTGACATGAGGCGGCCGCTCCAGTAAGCAGTAGACTGGGCTGAAGTGACAAAGTCACTGGCGATATCGACGTTGCTGGTAGAATCATCAGGTTGAAGGCAAGACGCAGGAGGGCGTGGACAGGAAGATGGTAAAAGTGTGGGAGCGGCGCGGGGTGTGAGGAGTTGACGAGACTGAAAGTCGGAACTAAACGAAGGGCGCTGCTTCTCCTTGTCGCGAAGGGAGTGTAGAGGAACAACTTCTGGAGGAAGCATCGTTCGTCTTCTCGGCTTGGCTGTCACGGTGACTGGAGTCTGTGTAGGTTTGTCCGAGGGTATTTTAGATAGTGGAGTCCGTGGTGTAGGTGGCTGCAAAGAGTCTCTCCTCGGCAAATGCTTGGGTAGTTGATGAGCTGGGGTCCGTGGTCTTTGGAACGAATCAAAAGAGCGAACGTTGATGTCAAGCGGATCCCGCGAGACTTCAGGGAGTCCTGTTGGCTTGACATCTGCTTTGTTCATACTGATTGATGTGTTCTCCTTGAGTACACGTGCCGAAGTGGAGGCGTCATGCGATTGATGAGGGTCCAGCAACGGCTCGGTATCTGATCGGACAAGCCCGCGTCGATTACCAACCTTGAGAATGCTTTTTGTTGCACTGGCCAATCTAGTTCTCGCATTAGAGCCCATCGAAGGCGTAGGAATGCGAGATGGCGGCTTCATAGATAAAGGTGGCTTGGAGGTGTTACGGTTTCGTGTCAGGGGCAGGTTGCTGAAAGTGCTACTTTTGGGTAACGCAGGCAATGGTTCCTCAGATAAGGACATGTAGGTCTGCCGGCGTTGTTGATTTTGCGGCCTTTGTTGGTAGGTGTTGAGAAGGTAGGGGTCATCGTCAGAGTTCTGCGTGCTTTGGCTCGAGCGTCTGCGGTTGAATGAGTTGAAAGGATTGAATTGATGAAGGTTAGCGAGAGAGCTTAGGCGGCGTAGAGAAGATCTAGGATTAGGCGAGGTTGGACTGGACGACAAAGCGAAGTCTGAGGTATTGGGTGGATGCTGACGAGCTGACATCTTGGCCATGGACAAGTTGCTGACCAGAACTGTTATTGTTTTGAATGATTGTGATGATGGGGAGTAAAGACAGTGACGCTCATCAAAGCCAGAAGCAAGCAAGGAGTGCAGTATGTTTTGGTCGTAAAGAGCGATGTTGAAGTAAGCGCGATGGTGGGAGTGTCGTGGTTGCCACGAGGTTGTTTACCTAATGCCGACAAGATCAGCTCTCTTGAGGTACGCGTGGCTCTCAGTGCGCATGTTCACAATTTTGCTCGACAAATCACAACTTGAAGAGCTACCACTGCGAATTGGAAATAATTGGTTCCGCTAGATAACGAGAGGTTCAATCAGGGGTGAACCGAGTGTCTTTTTTGATTAGCTATTTGACGGCTTGAAACCAGAGTCTCAATAGTCATAGAAACCCTTGCCAGATTTCTTGCCTAGCCAGCCAGCATCGACCATCTTGGTCAAGAGAACAGAAGGTCTGTATTTTGAGTCGCCGAGCTCCTCATGCAAGACGCGCATGATGGCCAGACATGTATCAAGTCCAATAAAGTCTGCGAGTTGCAGAGGACCCATAGGTACATTTGTGCCATTCTTCATGATGGCGTCGATGTCCTCTTTAGAACCGACGCCTGTCTCGAGACAAATGATAGCCTCGTTGATATATGGCATCAAGATGCGGTTGGCAAGGAAGCCCGGACTGTCTTGACTGACGGAGGGAATCTTGCCCATGCGCTTGCAGAAGTCGACAGCGGTGGTTAAAGTCTCCTGAGAAGTCTGGAGGCCAGTGATAATCTCGACACCCTTCTGGACAGGCACAGGGTTCATGAAGTGGGTCGAAACGACTCTGGAAGCGGCAGATAGATCTGTGGGATCGGTTGTGGTAGCAGCAGCAATCTTGGTGATGCTGATGGAAGAGGTGTTGGTAGCGAGGATAGCATGCGAGGGAGCCAGTTTCGCCAGTTGTGAAAAGATGGAAGTTTTGAGGTCGATGATCTCGGGTACAGCTTCAATAACCATGTCGACCTCGGACAGAGCACCCATATCGTTTGCAGGGATCAGTCTTTGTCTAGCAGCATTTGCGTCGTCCTGGGTGATTCTTTGCTTAGAGACATCCTTCGCTAACAGCTTGTCGGCGAATTTAAGACCCTTGTCGATGGAAGCCTGTGAGTTGTCGACCAATGTCACGGGTACTTTGGCCCTCAAAGCAGCGACCAGGGCGATACCCAAGCCCTGTCATGGATAAGTCATCTTCTCTGAGCATGGCAGGCTTCATGCTTACCATCTGGCCAGCGCCAATGACACCGAGTTTCTTGATTTCGGCATTGGAACGACTGGTAGCACTAAATTGTCGCTTGGAAAGCAATGTGACATTTTTGGGAAGCTGCCTCAAGCAGAAACGGTATGAGAAAGAGGCCATGATTGGTAGTTGGCGGTTGATGGCAGGATAAAAGCAGAAGATGGGAAAGATGATATGGCCCAATCACATGCGGCAGTCCGGGGCCGACATGCCGAGGTCGTTCGTGCAGCGTCGGCGTGGGGAGAGCGACAGGGAGCTGTGTTTGATGTGTTTGTTTCAATTAAACGCGCTACGCGTTGCTCGACGCGGGTTCATCGAATATTGTCATCAGGGTCGATTTTGGCTGCATCTCTACCATCACAACCGCCATGGAGGTGTTTGAAAAGAGCCAGACGGTCGACCCCGAGGTCAGAGCGCACATCTACTCGCTCATCTCGGCCATTGGTGGTAGTAGTACCGTCAAAGAAGGCCAATATGTTCTCGGAGACGACGCCCTGGCCTGCTTGAAGGACTTGTCGCGATGGATTCGATCATACGATGACCGGATGAACAGACACGATGTCAAGCGATGCATGGCCGAAGCGAACCTGATCAGAGGAGATCTGCTGCCCATCCTGGCCCAGCAAGGAGACAAACCGGAACGCAGCGCCCTCGCAACAAAAATCGCCCTCAGCTGCCTCGACTTGCTCAACACCTTGACATGGCCCATCGAGCGAAAAGAAGAGACCATGACCGTCAACGTCCACCGACATCTGCCATACATCAGACTCGCTCAAGTCGAATACAAGCGCTCCATCCTGCACTGGGAATCCGCCCAAATTCTTCGTACCGCGATCAGCGTCGCCATTCCGAGCATCACTCAGCCTCGATCCGACCGCAGTCAACGAGACGAATCCATCATCGGTGTCGTCCTTTACTTACTTCGTAACGTCGCCATCATCGCTCAACCAACCGACCTGCCCAGCGCAGCCGATGACAACGACATCAACAGACTGGAGACCATTCACGCCTTTCACCAACAAAACGTCCTGCAGCTCCTGCTTACCATCGCCTCGAGTGTCACCGACGAGTATCCCATGCACGACATTGTCCTCCTAGACATTCTCTTCCAACTGCTCAAGGGCATCGACCCCAAGGATTTATTCAAGAACGAGAAACAATTAGCAGATGCCAGGAATGACGAGTTCAAGGCTTTGTTGGACAAGGAAAAGGCCATGAATGCCTCATATGCAAGAAATGCACCTAGTCGTCACCACCGCTTCGGAACCATGATCTGGGTGAAGCGACCGGACGAGAAGGTGTCGACTCTCAGCGGCCAGAACGTCATTTTCGATGAGCAAAAGACCATGCACCAGATGGACCAGTCAAAACTCTGGAACAAGCCAAAGGGCCGGAAGAAGAATACTGAGGCCCAAGATGAGAACAACGACTTTGACAACAACGTCAACCTGGACGAACCCACTCGTAAAATCGTTCGCCTATTCGTCGAAGATTTCCTCGACTCTTCATTTAACCCATTGTTCAACAGTCTTCGTCGTGCCCTTACTTCAGAAGCCGAACGAGCTCAGAAATACCACACTCGTCAATACTACTACTTGATGGGCTGGTTCTTGCAGGCCGAACGCGCTAGACAAGACTTGCTCAAGCGCAATGGCAAAGTGCACAATGCTGCTGTCGATGACTCGCCCTTTGCCTACATCGCTGCTGTCATGACCCAGGAAAACTTCATCCTGCTTGGTCGAAAGATTCAGCAGAGTTTGGATGACAAGGAATGGTCTGATCTACACGCTTGTATGCGAGCCTTTACCCAGATCCTGTTGACTGTTGCCGCAATGGCAGACTCTGCTTCCGAAGACGACCAAGAGATTGCCGAGAACATCCAAAACAGAATCTTCTATGAAGAAACAACACATGACCAAGTCATCGCTGTGCTCAGAGGATACAACGGCCAAGGATTTGCGTTCCTGGATGCATGCACAGATATGGCGCATACCTTCTTGCGCATGCTGGAACGCTACAGCAAACAGAATGTCGACATGCAAGTTCGCTCGAAACGACGTGCCAGAAAAAAGCGTCGAGTTGAAGCCCAAGCCAACGGTGCTGAAGATGAAGGTGCAGCATCCGAGGCAGAGGATCAAGCTGACGCTCAACGAGCAGTGAGTGAACGCAAATTCGACTTTAACAGATTTGCCAGCAAGTTCATGACTGAGAGTGCTGTCAATACATTCGTCACCTTCACAGGCTACTACAAGGATCTTGATCTTGAGCAGCTGAAACGATGTCACCGTTTCTTCTATCGCTGTGCTTTCAAGATGGAGCGATCAATTTTCTTGTACAGAGTCGATATCCTGCACTTGTTCAACCGTATGATCAAGGGGCCAGAAGGGTTGCCTAAGGAAATGCCTCTGTTCAAGGAATGGGAAGAGCTGGTCAAGCAAGTCTTCAGACGCTGTTTGAAAAACCTGGATCAACGCAGGGAGCTCATGGTTGAGATGCTCTTCACAAAGATGCCGAACACGATCTTCTACCTCGAGAATGGATACGACATGGAAATCACAAGAGCCAGACCTAGACCTCCGGCTGAGTTAATGGTGAAGCCTGGACTGAGTCAAGAGGAGCAGATTGCTGTTGCTGTCAGTGTGCTCGTCAACCAAGGTAAGCTGGATGCTTTGGCTTGGGTCAAGGACTGTCTCCATTCTGCGGCAGAGGACAGAAAGTCCTGGGAGGATCTACATGATGCACAAGTAAGCATCGAGGACGCCGCAAATCGCGAGTCTGAGAATACCAATGGCGCAGACAACCAAGACTCTGAAGCATCAGTCGAGACAGCCGAACCTGTAAACCAAGCAGACAAGCCTAAGGCTCCCTTCATAACACTCAAACCCGACACCGACGACCGCAAACTCAGTCTCTTCAAGGACAAGTTCCTACGTTTGCTCCTCAAACTTCTATCACTCGACCGCCTCGGCGAAAACGACGACCCAGACGCTTCCTGGATCGTTCCTTCCTCCATTCCCTCCTCCCTCCTATTCTCCAATCTCGCACTCATCAGAAAATTCGAATTCGATCTGCCCACATTCGAAGGCGGCATGGCCCCCGAATCTCTTCTTAGAAGCAAGAGCGCATCCGGTCTACACGCCAGAGCAGACAGAAGCGCCGCAGCCAGCGCAGTCAACAGCGACGAAGAAGGCGACACCCTCTCCGATCTCGACGCCCAAGCAGCCGCCTTATTCGAACCCGGCGGTCCCACCTCCCTCGCCGCCTCCCACGAGAAACCGAAATCCAGAAAGAGGCTGTTGCAGCGCAAAGCCCCCGATCTCAGCGAAGCGGAGAGATTGCTGCGACAAAAGGATAGAGACGCCAAGGAGCGAGAAAAGGATGCAAAGATCAAATCTGCATTGCGAATTACGGATTCGGATGACGAAGACGATGAGGAAAAGGATGCGGCGTTCTTTGCGTTGGAGGAACAGAGGAGGAGGAAGATTAGTGGTGTTATAAGGAATGCATTGCTGAATGAGGTCGATGAGTCGGCTGGACTGAAGAACAAGCGCAAGGCCAAGGCTCCGAAAGAGAAGACGGCCAAGGGGAAGAAGAGAAAGACTGTTGCCATCGACAGCGATAGTGACCTGGACAGTGATATTGATGGAGATGAGGAGATGAGGGATGTCGATGCTGTTGACGTGGTCAGCGAGGTGGAAGATGCACCGGAAGACACACCCATGGATACCGTGTCACCGCTCAAGAATGGTGCTGCAGCTGCAATGGATGCAGACGAGGACGAGGACGATGTCGTGCAAGCGAGACCTGCACGAGCGAGAGCGACAGCAAGACTGCCCTTCTTGGACGATAGTGACAGTGACTAGAACACTGTTTAATTTTGTACACCGTCGCATAGTGATTTTATAGCGTGGAGTTTGGGCATGTTTGGGGATTGAGGAAGAGGTATATAGCAATGAACGACATCATCTACATCATCTGAGGTTTATACATTGTTGATGTATTGGTACAAAACATCTGCAACTGCCTTCATTCCCTCGCCATTGGGATGGTACCAAGTCTTGCCCGTCAACTGTTCCATCGCCGTGCATCCAAACACCCAAGGCTCCGCGCTGCCGATTGCATGATCCTTACTCAACTCGGCCATGGGTATGAGCTTACACCACTCTGACCGGGCCTCGACGACTGTCCTCGTAGCGCTCTGAAGTTTCGCCGCAACTCCCTGATGATGCTTCAACCTCTCAGCATCAAAAGGAACATCAATCCAAGGCTTCGTGTCCGGCCCCAGCAAAGTCAAGTACTCGACAACGAAAACTTGTGCTTTTGGCGCTTTGGCATGAATCGCATCCAGGACTTTGCCATACCGTCTAATGACCTCTTGTTCATTCGCAGGAGATGGCGTGGGCGGCGACGAAACACCCTTGACGCGGTTAAGAACAGAAAACGCAGTCATCATCCATGTATGTTCCATGAATAGGCCTCCAACATATGACATGTCATTGCCGCCGCCGAGGACAAGCACGATATCGGCATCCTGGGGAACACCTTGGATTTGAGGTTGAAATGTGTGACCGTTGGCGATTTGTGGTGTTTCTGTGATGTTGAGAAGGGTGGCGCCTGATACGCTCAAGTCTGTCAAGTCCGCATTTAGGCGTTTGGCCAATAGATGGGCAAAGTTGGCGGCGGAGCGAGCTGCGGCGGTGTTGATCTGAGGGGGGATTCCAGGGCCGGCGGAGAAGGAGCTGCCCAGGTTGGCAATGCGGACCATGATGGCTAGGGAAAACAGACGAAGCAAGGGAGATTGAGTGAATGGAGAGCAAAGGGATGAGGGAAGTCGTTGATAAAAGAGAGCAGCCGGCCTACGGAGCTTCCGGGAACCGAGTGTATTTTATGAAGCAAGTCACAAAAGTGATCGATGAAGCCGCAAACGTCTACAGGATTACCTGATTTTCTAGAGGATGGTCACGCGGTAAAAGACGACTCTTGGGGTCCTCGCTGGTGTGCAGGCAGAAGAGAGCAGGGAGAGAGGATAAAGAGGTGAGTGAGGCTCCAGAGTGAAATGAATGGTATGGAAAAACGTCGGCAGTGATGACGTCTGAGCGAGAGGGTTTGTGTCTTGATGTGGGGAAAGTTATCACTGTCTTGCACATGCTCACGATGCTCTACGAGGCAGGATAGTCATCATGTCGGTCGCGTCGAAGCGGGCGCTCGAATACCTCGAGGGCCAGCCGGGCATCATCTTCAACCGCCTGTACCAGCAGCCCTCGACGGCCTTGGCCATCTTCCGTCGCATGTTGCCGCATCTGGGTCAGTCGTGGTCGCCAGGCAGCATCTGGAGCACAGAGACGCTGACACGCAACAGCAAAGAATCTGGTCATGGCCATGCTGTTCATGCCTGCTCCGTTGGCGGCATCCGATCTCGAGACGTGGGTCAAGCCCGACGTCGACAGTGTGCGCGCAAGCGGCTACTCGAACAACATCCTCAATCGACTCAAGATTCTCGAAGAAACGCGCAATGACAACAACAGACCTGCATACCAGCTCAACAAGGCTTTCCGAAAGTCTCTACGCCTGGCTCTCACTGGAGGAGGAGACCATCGCTCGTTTGGTGTTCCGTCTAGCACCCCCGACAAGAATGAAATCACTATCGACTTTCTCGACACCTACGCCCGTCAGCAATGGGAGGGCATCTTGTACTACGTCGTCGGAAGTGCAGGTCAGGGTTTGGGTGGTGCCGTCAACATTACTGCTGGAACAAAAGAGCTGCTAGAGAGCGGAGGTTTTGTCATGACCAAGGGCAGAAACGCATACATTACGCGCGACGGTTTCTCTTTCCTGCTGCAAGAGACCAACGCCCAGATCTGGACACTGCTCATCGAGTATCTCAAGCTGTCAGAAAGGCTTCAGATGGACGCTGTCGACGTCTTGAGTTTCCTCTTCACTCTGGGCTCGCTCGAACTAGGCGTTTCTTACACGACTGAGAACCTGACCCCGACACAAGCCCATATGCTGGACGACCTGTCCGACTTTGGCGTCATCTACCGTCGCGCCTCCGACACCTCACGCTACTACCCAACACGACTAGCCACCACCTTGACATCCGACTCGCCCGCCTTACTAAACACTTCCCTCTCATCCACCTCCCTCTCCGTCACACCAACAGCCGGCAACACAATCGCCCCCCAAGAAACAGAAAAAGGCTACATCATCGTCGAAACAAACTACCGCATCTACGCCTACACATCCTCGCCCCTAAACATATCCATCCTCTCCCTCTTCGCAAACCTCAAGACCCGCTTTCCAAACATGTTTACCGCCACCCTGACCAAATCTTCCATCCAACAGGCCATCGCCGCAGGCATCACCGCCGACCAAATCATTACGTATTTGACCACTCACGCCCACCCCATTCTCCGCAAGTCGACGCCGATTCTGCCGCCTACGGTGGTGGATCAGATTCGGTTGTGGCAGCTGGAGAATGAGCGTATGAAAGCCACGCCGGGGTACTTGATCAGGGATGTGGGTACGCAGGACGAGTATCTCAGGGCTGTGCAACATGCCGATACGATTGGAGTCTTGACGTGGCAGAATGACGCCAGGGGCATGTTTTTCGTCACAAAGTTTGATCAGATGGCGCAGTATTTCAAGGCCATTGCCAGGAGGAGGAGAGAGGATGAGGGTGGTGCTGGGGATGTTACGCCGAGGTAGAAATCTATCTTTTGGTTTTGGGGGAGGATATGATGGCAGGGGGTTTATTGCTTCCTATTCCTGCATCATGGGCGTTCCAATAAGCATGGCCAGTAAAGGTCTCGACACAAAGATCAGATCAATAGTGAAACCCCATAAACAAGACTTAAGTCAGAACCCTAGAGATTAAATGCTCGATTTTTGGTGGATATCATATGTAGAAAACTGTATGCAAGGCAGCAAATCAACCCTCGTCTCTGTCCATGGCATCTCTCTTGCCCTTGCCCCTGGGCCCACCTCTCCCACCATTCTTTGCCTTTTCATGCAAATCCTTCATTTCCCTAACAGCCACACGCTGCGCTTCGGACACCTTTTCCGCAAACACCATGACTTGATCTCTGGGCGCATCATGCTCGGGCAACTTTTTCGCCAACGCCTTTTCTATCCTTTGGAAAACTTCGACATCATATTGTGTAACGAAAGAAACAGCTCTGCCGGCTTTACCAGCGCGAGCCGTGCGACCAACTCTATGGACGTAGGTCTTGCTGTCGGGGGGAAGGTCAAAGTTGAGCACCAAGTCCACAGAAGGGATATCCAGACCGCGGGCGGCGACGTCGGTGGCGACGAGGATGTCGCGGCTGCCGGCACGGAATTTGGAGAGGGCGCCCAAGCGTGCTGATTGGGAGAGCTGGCCGTGGAGGGGGATGGCGCCGAAGCCGAGGGCGCGGAGGAGGTAGGCGAGGCGTTGGGTTTCGTTGACGGTGCGGGTGAAGAGGACGGTGCTCTGGCCGGCAAACTCGTTGAGGATGTAGACGAGGTATATGTCTTTGAATTTGTGGGGGATGAAGAGGTAGGATTGGATCAAGGTGCTGACGGTCTGGTAGCTCGACGAGGAGATGCTGACTTTCATGGGGTTGGAGAGCGAGGCGCGTTGCAGGGACTCGACCTTGGAGGACATGGTGGCCGAGAAGAGGTAGGTGCGTCTTTCTTTGGGAATGACCTTCAAAATCTTGTCAAGGATGGGCCCGAAGTCCAGGTCCAGCAGTCTATCGGCTTCGTCCATGACCAGGTATTTCAGTGTGCGCAGTGAGAAGCCTTTTGTGTTTTCGAGGTGATCGAGCAGACGGCCAGGAGTTGCGACAATGATATGCGGCTTCTTTCCGAGAGCAATGGCTTGAGGGACCATGTCCATACCTCCGACAATGACGGCGCACTTGACACCGATCAAGGAGCCCAAGGCTTCGAACTGTTGACTGATTTGGTAGGCGAGTTCTCTCGTAGGGGCCAGGACCAGACCGAACAGGGACGAGGGAGTCTCCATCAAAGCTTGCAGAATGGGCAATGCGAATGCAGCCGTCTTTCCTGATCCAGTCTCGGCCAGACCAATGATATCTCTTCCCTGGAGCGCAAGAGGGATGGACTCTGCTTGGATGGGAGTGGGTTTTGTGTAATTCAAGGCTTCGCAGGACTCGGCCAGGGCATCGATGATTCCCAGTTCGCGGAACGACTTGGGTGTGGTTGCCTCGTCGTCTTGGTTGTCGGCCGGCGCAGAGACTTCCTCGGATTGGTCTTCATCTTCCTCCTCTTGAGCCTTTCGCTTCCTGTCTTTCTTTTCCTTCTTCTCTTTCTTCTCCTTGACGTCGTCGGTGGCGGCCTTCTTGACAGCCTTCTTGGCCAGGTTCTCGGCGGGTTCCTTGGTATCGTCTATACGGTCCATGGTCTTTTTGGAGGGCTTGGGTTGGCGCGGAGCCTCCTCGCTGAAGGTGGAGCGCTCATGCTGCACCTTTCTCTTTTTGAGGGCCGACATGGTTGACGCGTGAATGTCGAATGCTAAGAAAATAAAAAGTTGTAAAAGGCAGGCGCCAATCCAGGCGAGCCTCGGTCTTAACCCGCATTGCATTTTTATCGCCGAAGCACAGACCGGGCCATCGCAGCGACTGCAAAGAAATTTTGGAGCCAAAGAAGTCGACGAGACATCGACATTGCACAACAATCACAATGGCCAAAAGAAGAGTCAAGAAGCGTACCCATGCTGGCGCAAAGTCTGCCGCCCCTGGAATGGCCGGCGCCAATACCGCTGCCGCCCTGGCTAGCGAGACGAGGGCTCCCAAGAGCATGGTTATCCGAATCAACGCTGGAGAGGTCGGCCCAAGCATATCGCAGCTTGTCAGAGATACCCGTCTGATGATGGAGCCCGGTACTGCAAGTCGCCTCAAGGAGCGCAAGTCCAACAAGCTGCGCGACTTCATCACCATGGCCGGCCCCCTCGGTGTCTCCCACCTCATGCTCTTCTCTCGCTCCGATGCTGGAAACACGAACCTGCGCATCTGCACCACTCCCAGAGGTCCCACATTACACTTCCGGGTTGAGAAATACTCGCTCTGCAAGGACGTCCAGAAAAGCATGCGCCGTCCCAAGGGCCAGAACGGTGCCGAATACCTGACATCGCCTCTTCTCGTCATGAACAACTTTATGCAGTCCGACAAGCAACAGGATGCTCCCAAAGACACAAAGTCCGAGTCGAACCCAATCCCCAAGAACCTCGAATCCCTGACGACGACAATCTTCCAATCCCTCTTCGCTCCCATCTCTCCTCACACCACCTCCCTCAAGACCATCAAGCGCGTCATGCTGCTCGACCGCAAGCCCTCAAATGACCCCAACGACCCCCATGCATTTGTTCTGCAATTGCGCCACTACGCCATCAACGCCGTCACACCAAAGTCCGCTCTACCGAAAGCCCTGCGCAAACTCGAGCAGGCCGACCACCTCAAGCGCGGTGATAGCGCCCGCCTGCCCAACCTTGGAGCTTTGGATGATGTTGCAGACTACCTTTTGGACCCCACTGCTTCTGGTTTCACCACTGCTTCGGACACCGAGGCCGATACTGACGCCGAGATTGAGGTCCTAGCCGTCGAGAACCGCAAGGCCATGTCAAAAGACGAGCGTCAACGCATCCGTGACGCCCAACGTGCAAAGGTCACGGGAGCCAATGCTGAAGGCGTCAATCCCGAAGGTACCGCTCGCCCAGCTCCCCAGCCTCGCAAGTCAAAGACACAAAAGAAGGCCATCAAGCTGCAAGAGTTGGGTCCTCGTATGACCCTTCGTCTGACAAAGGTTGAGGAAGGACTTTGTGCCGGCAAGATCCTGTGGCATGAATACATTAGCAAGAGCAAGGAGGAACAGAAGAAACAGGACAAGGCATGGGAGATCAAGAACAAGGAAAAGGCCGAGAGGAGACGCATCCAGAGAGAAAACGTTGAGAGAAAGAAGAAGGAGAAGAAGGCCAAGGGCGAGGAGGTCGATGACGATGATGACGAGATGCTCGACGACGACGACTTTGACGACGATGTCTGGCACGACGACGCTGATGCTGGTGGAGACGATGACGATGAAGGCGAGGAAGAAGAATCTGAAGACGACGAGGACGAGGATGAGGACATGGAGTAGGTCTCTCCACCTTCGATTGCATCTTTCTTCATATCAGCATGCCCGTGTTTGCATCTCGTTCAAAAATATGGAGTTTGTGGCGTCTCATCAGGGCAGGAACATTTGGCTATGATATCCAATAGTTGAGTTTGTAGGTATATTTTTGAGAAATCTAGATTTCACCATCGCAGCTTCCTTGTCTCTTTTGGTGCATGAAGCACTCTCCGCCCACAACTGATATCAAGCAATCATCCGTAGTTTTGCTGATCATCCAACAGTGGTCAATGAGCCGAAGCAACATTCAGTTCACGTCGCTGGTTTCCAGTGTTTTTCGACTGATTCTAGATCGGCTTTCTGCAAGGGGTCGTAGCCTTGTTTGCGCATCTACGTTTGTATGCAAGAAGCCGAGTGTTGAAAGAAACTAGACCAACACGCAAACGACCAACTTTCAAAAACTCGCGTATTGTCTCAAAGACTCACTCGCTTGAGCTCACCTGGCTCTCTGGGCAATCTCATCTGCTCTCTTATACCTTCCCTCTCAACAACATCCTGCTTCCTGCGACAGACTTCCGACATTAATCCACCATGGAGATGCACGCTGCTGTAGGCGAGGCTCTTGATGTCAAGTGGCAGTTGACTGAGCGCGTCGACTCACGCAAGGGCAAGAAGCGCTCTTCTCAGGACAATCAGATACGCGAAGAGCTCGAGCACTTTGGCGCCATCTTAACTCATACAACATCCAAGGTCAAGTTAACCGTCGTCTCGGAGGCCTACAAGCCCAGCGTGGCTCCACTCCAAACGCTCACCAAGATCAACCTGGCGGACCTTCATCTGGAAACTCATCACTCCGGCAACGTTCTCTTCCTCCGTACATTCGGCCGCTCGACCAATGTCTCTGAGATTCAGACATTCATGCCAGTCGAAGATGAAATGGGCGACGTGGACAGAATTGCCATCCTCAACTTTGGCCTTGCATCCTGGCCCGAACGCCAACTACCACCCGGCACTATCCTTGCCATCAAGGAGCCATTCTACAGTTCTGTCTCAGAGGACATTGGCATGGCATTGTGTGTGCACCACCCTTCTGACGTCGTATTCCTTGACCAAGACCACCCTTGGCTCCTCCCTGAGTGGAAGACGTCAGCTCCACCTAAGACCGCCTCTCAGTGGAAGCTCGACGGCAACAACGCCTTGAAGAACAAGGACTACATCAAGGCCAACCACTGCTACACAAGAGGTCTGACTTGCGTGACTCCTCTGGACAGCGACCTCAAGTGCGATCTGCTTCGCAACAGAGCCCAGGCTGGACTCTCACTGGGCTGTTACGAATCGGCAAAGGCAGATGCCATCGTTTCTGTCGAAGGTGTCGACGATCGTGACTATCCGAAGCACAGAAAGGCTCTTTATCGTGCCGGTCGCGCTGCATATGAGCTCCACGATTACGAGTATGCCCGAAACATGTACCAACAACTCCTGGAAACCCTCCCGTCTGACAGTGATGGCCTGAGAGAGCTCGAGCGCACCAAATTGCGCATTCAGGAGGCTGAGGAAGGCGTCTTCGACTTTGCGGCCATGCTCAAGAAGATCTCGGAGACAGCAGACTATCACACCGAGCAAGCCAACTATGTCCGTCGTACCCGCATTAGTAAGGCTGGTGGCAGCTTCAAAGGTCTTTTCGCTACAGAAGATATTGCTCCTGGAGATATCATCATGTGTGAGAAGGCCTTTGTCGCCTCAAACACCCCTGACAACACTCCTGCCTTGAGCCTCATCACCAATCCTACCAACAACTGCGGACTGCACGGCAGTCATGCCGCTATCTGGATCGATGCCGTGCGCACATCTTTCCACAACCCATCCCTGAGCCACGAAATTACCGGCTTGTATGACGGTACACCCCGATCAGCTGCATCGGCCACTGATTCTAGCCCTCTGATAGTTGATGGCATGCCCGTGATTGACGTTTTCCGTATTCAAAACATCATTGAGCACAATAGCTTTGGCTTTGCAGCCGACAAGGACAGAGTCCGCCTTGATGTGCAGAAGGCTTTTAAGGCTGATTCATCAGGTGTCTGGACCCACGCCGCTCGCATGAACCATTCCTGTCTCTTCAACTCCAGCCGTGGTTTCGTTGGTGATTTCATCATCGTCCGCGCAAACAAGAACATCAGCCAGGGGGAGGAGATTACCACCATGTATTGCTCCGTCGACGGCAACTTTGATCAGCTCAAACACAATCTTGAAGGTTGGGGATTCGTTTGCGAATGCAAGTTGTGCAAGGCTGAGAACAAATGTGAGGAGAGTCGCTCAAGCCTCATGTTCGAGGTCGAGTCGTTCCTCGAGACTCACTCGCTTGAAGCGATCACTGCCTTGATGGCCAAGGATGCAGTTCCTGCTAGTCTCATCGAAAAGGCCAAGCACTTCGAGAAGCTCCTAAAGAAGTCTTACCCTCTGAAGTTGTTCGCGACCTACATCCCTAAGACCAGAAAGATCCTGGGATTGCTTCCCACGATGGGCATGGCCGGCATTCACCAGTGGCTCATGTTCGCTCACTGGCGTCAACCTCCTCGCGCCCTCGACTACGCGACTTTTGTGTTGATGGACCATGGCTACAGAGTTACCATGGACAAGGCCAACGGCATCATCCTTGATCGCACCAAGTGTGTGCTCAGTATGCAGGCCGTGATCGCCATGCAGTACATTGAGCACTATTACACGAAGGCGGGCAATAAGCTTGTTGCAGAGTCTGCTAGAGCTTTGGCTGAGGGAATGCACACCACTTTCAAGGGTAGCATGGTTGACTACAAGGGTTTCGAGAATTGTTGAATGAAGTGTCAGAGGTGAACTGTGGGGGCTTTGGAGCAGAGAGGTAGAAGGAGGAAGAGCAAAACAGTCAAAGCATGTGCTGACCTGCAACCTGCGTAGAAGGGTCGTTGTCATAGATCATACAAGTCTGTCTTTTGAATGAGAGTTTGTTTTAAACCCAGCTTTCTGACCTTGTTGTCTTGTCGCAGTGTATGATTCGCGACCTGGAAATAGCGGTGTCTGCCAGAGTACACTGTCTGATGTGACCAGTGGTGTCTTGACCGAGACCTGTCTATATTCTCGCATGTCTGCGAGAGAGGGAAAAGGTCGCAGGTTGCCAGTTGTACTCGGAGCAAAGAGTGGCCGATCTGCAGATACATGACGCCTCGATGTGCCAAGACCCGCGGGACAGCGAGGTCGAGGGTGTGACACCAACCTCTTGCTCTTTCTTCAAACTTGTCGATTCTGTAATCCAAGTGGTGCCTTTGCCATAACCGCATCATAAACATGGTCGCGGTGATGAAACGCGCGATTCTGCTCGCAGCAGCAGCTGTATCCTTCTCGATCAAATCATTCGCCCCCGAGCGGCTCTTACATGAATCAATATGGCAGACAACAGCAGCAATCTTCTTTGGTATACTCGCGATTCGGTTCTTCTATTCATCTTTCATCTATCCTTTCTTCTTCAGCCCTCTGCGTCATCTTCCACAGCCTAAACAGACATCACTCTTGTTTGGACAGTTCGGCAGGATCCTCAGGGAGCCGACTGGTTATCCCCACCGAGAGTGGATGGAAGAAATCGAGAACGACGGCTTGATCTACTACAGAGGTCTCTTCAATATGGAGAGAGTCATGGTCACCACGCCCAAGGCGCTGAGCGAAGCAGTAACCTTAAAGAGCTACGACTTGATCAAGCCACCGACTTTGATCAAAGGCTTGGCTCGCATCCTTGGATATGGTGTCCTCTTGACTGAAGGCCAGGAACATAAGGCTCAGCGTAAGAACTTGACGCCGGCGTTTAGCTATCGCCACATCAAAGATTTATATCCTGTTTTCTGGGACCAATCTCGCGACATGATCCTGGGCATTGACAAGGACATTTCAAGCAAGGCAAACGAAAAGAATGCCGAGGACGTAAAGAAAATCAGCAACGAAGTCAATGTCGATGGCTGGACCTCACGTGCTACGCTCGATATTATTGGTGTGGCCACGATCGGAAAGTCGTTCAACGCCATTGAAGATTCCAACAGCAAGCTGTACCAGACCTATCAAACGATATTCAAACAAGACTGGCAAACACGTCTTGTTGGACTTTTAAACACCTTCCTGCCTTTCTGGTTTCTAAGAGCATTGCCGATACCGCGTAACATCAAGGTCGAGAGGGCAAGACTGTATCTTAGCAAGATCTGTTTCGACATGCTGGCAGAAAAGAGGTCAAAGATCAGTACTGCCCAAGAGAAGGATAAATCGGATGAGACGGCGGGTGGAGTCGACATTCTAAGTGTTGCAATGCAGAGTGGAGGCTTTACTGACCAGCAGATCGTTGATCAATTGCTTACCTTCCTTGCTGCTGGCCATGAGACCGTATGTTATAGTCCTCTCATTCTTTGACATCTGGCTTACCTTGTTGCAGACCGCCACAGCGATGACTTGGGCAGTCTACGTCCTCGGCAAGTATCCTGAAGTACAACAGAAGTTGCGCGAGGAGCTGCGTGCATCAAATCTTCCAGATATCCGCGACACGAGTGCGCAAGTCACTGCCGAGCATATCGAACAGCTACCATACCTCCATGCCGTGACCAACGAAGTCTTGCGCTACTACTGTCCTGTACCGATGACTATTCGTGTTGCAGCCAAGGACGTTGTCCTCTCTGGCCAGTTGATCCCTGAGGGTACCACTGTTCTTACGCCTCTGATTGCCGCCAACCATAACTCGTCGATGTGGAGCGAAGACCCTAAGGTGTTTAATCCAGATAGATGGATGGGACCTGGTAGAGCCAACACTGGCGGTGCCGAAAGCAACTATTCGAACATGTCCTTCTCTCACGGACCAAGAGGGTGTATTGGAGCCAGTAAGTGGGACTGAACATGAAGGTCTTGGAACGCCGTGCTGATCAATTCTTCCAGGTTTTGCCAAAGCCGAATTTGCCTGCTTGCTCGCTGCTTGGGTACTTGGTTTCGAAACGACACTGGTTGATCCAGAAATGAAAGCCGATGTGACTGGCGGCATCATCCGAAGAATCAAGGGAGGTCTTCGTGTGAAGGTTGCAAGGACAAAATCATGAGATGATTGAGAACACATAAATTGTGGCAACAGGTTTCTTCAAGAGGCTGATTAGACCCCAGCACTTCATGGCTATATTACGTCCACTTTGATGCACTCTCGGCTCCAGGATACAAATGAACATGGCGTGATCCCAAGCACTTGGTAAGTTAATATATCAAAGACGGCAAATTCTCGGCATCCTGATCACATAAGGCGACACTCACGCAAATGCCTAAACACAATCAATACTCTACCGTGGCGCAATCTTAGTTTCCAAGGGTCCTCGCTTGCACACAAACTAGACCTCGTTGCCGTTATCCGAGGGCTCAACCAATCCTCTGCTGGAAGCGAGACCTACTAACATCCATCTATGAGCCGCCATCATACTCTAAAGACCCAATCCTCCAACCGTGTCGACATACTAGTGGAAGAATGAGCGGATTGTAGTACGTCTCATGAATCCAGCCGCTTTGCCTCGAGAGCCGATGTTCGATCAGGTAGGTAAGCGAAGTTGTAAGCTGCCATTCTCGTAATCTCGTGGTGATGGAAATTATACCATGTCTGCTACTCTTTGAATTGTGTCTCACAGACCTTTGATACTCCCTTGGTCGTGTCAGGATGGGATACAATATTTCCGGCGAGGCCGTTATGGTGAGTTTTCGTGTTCTGCAACATTTGTGCTGTGTACTTACTCCTTCAAGGCCATTGAATGGACTCTCTTTGCGTTGGCATATACTCTTGTAGGGCTTCGAATTGGTGTACGAGTTGCCAGGAGACAGCAAAAGCATGTCATAATATCGGACTGCCTGTTGATAGCATCTGCGCTTGATTGTCTGGGTCTGATCATATGTAAGATCTTGAATCCCTGCTGTGGAAAGACTCATGGCTGATGAAAAGCTTACAGGCGATACTTGGACATATGCTCTAGGTGGTATGCGATACATACCACAGGGCGAAACATTATCAGCAGCTGATATCAAGAATGAAGTAACTTTGGACAAGGTAATCATCTGCTGATTTTCGCGAAGCTCTTACTGATAGATCTTCCAAGATATCCTTCGCCTCAAACTACTTTTACGACACGGGAATGTATTGGCCCAAGGCTGCGTTGATTGCTCTTTACTTCAAAATCATCCCAAGCACCATGCCACGACTACGGATGTCGCTGTATGCTGTCACTGGACTCGTGGTCGGGTGCGCTATGTGTACGTTCTTGCTTGACACTCTTTGGTGTGCACCCAATGTCTCGAGCAACTGGTCATTGGAAGAAGGCGCATGCTCCACTTTCAACTCGCTCCTCGTCTTACAGATCGACTGGGCGATGAACTGCTTCTCTGATATTGCTGGTAAGTACTATCGCAACACATCAAATCTCCATGGCCAAGTCGCTGATCCCCCATACTCCAGTCTTTGTCCTTCCATTTCCTCTTCTACGCCATCTCCATCTCAACCGCAATCAGATCTACGGGCTTTTACTCACATTCGCACTCGGGCTCGCCACCATCGCCGTCAACCTCGCCCGCTTCATCACAATCCAAGCCGGCAACAACTGGAACGCCGTCTTCATCTGGTCCATGGCCGAACTAACCGTCGCAATCATCGTCGTCTCCCTCCCCGCACTCAAAACCTTACTCCGCCGCAAGAACAAGGACCCCACAAGTTCAGATTCGTATGTAAATGGTCGGCATTATGTGGTTACGGCGTCGCATCGAAGGTCTGTGTTTGGGAGGGGAGATCCGTTGGATGATGGTGGCAGTGAGGTGGAGCTTAATTGTGTTGGTAAGAGAGGTGTTATTTATAAGATCAAGGAGGTTAGTGTTGATTCGAGGCCGATTGAGGAGAGTGAGGATGGAGGGTTGTGGACGAGTAATGGGTATGACGGAGTTGCTGACAGGGGTGGTGTTTGAATTGCTGGCCGACATCCAGGACACATCTGGATTCTCAAGTCCTTGAGCGCCAACTCACAACCAAGGCAACGAGGAGCCAGAACAGTACAACCACACAAAAAACCACAGTTCATCAGACTCAGACACACAGATTGTCTCGTGAAAACTCCGTCAGATCCGCATTGGAGACACCAGATGTTGAACCTCACCTCTTCATCAATAGTCGGCAAGTTCTAGATTCTGTCTCACGAAAGACGCTTCATATATCACCAGAGGGAATCTCGCAACTCCAATCATCCGAAGGAGCCGATTATATATTGGGAGCTCCCGACTGACTGGATCGCCGAGCACGCGGATCAAAGGCCCGTGTGTTCCATCATCCGAATCCTTTAAAGCATGATGAGAGAAAAAGCTGACACCAAGAGGCAATGCAATCAAATGCCATCTTGGCTCCTTCCTCATACAGCGTGTTGGTGGTTTTGTCAGAGACTTGCCGGTCCTCGTGTCCATCGGCTCAAAAGGTGGAGTGATTGCTTCAACTTGGCTCTGGGACTTTTTTTTGCGGCACGGGCAAGCGAAAGTAGTATCACAATAAGATATAGATGAATGGATCTTGGTCTAATGCTCAACCAATGTGGTCTAGAGAGGTCTGGGTGGAACCAAGGGTTGCGGGAACGAAAAATTGCTGGGCGTGTGCTGCAAGTTTGTACCGGTGAATGGGTAAATGTGTGGTAAAGCGCATATATCTAGGAATGGCCTTTCTTACCTTGCTGCTGTTCTTTTCCTTTTCGTTTTCCTTTTCTCTTGCTTTTGTGTGTTTGACGAAGAAAATCTGAGTTGTTTTTTTGCTTTGGGAAACTTGCAAAGATGGCGAATTCGATTACCGGAAAGGATTGCATGGTTAGTTTCTTCCTTTGTGTCTTGCATCTCTGTTGGTCTGGGAAATATTCTTTTGGATAATTACTGACGTTTGGTCGGACGACAGATCTCGGAATGGATTTTATTGATTGCTGCATATGTGCTTGTGGGCTTGAGGATGTATACTCGGCTGCTTGTGCAGAGGCAAAAGTTGAGGTTGTCAGAGTACATTCTTTTGTTTTCGGCTTTGATTGGTTTGGGACTGATTGTTTGCGAGTGAGTTCCTTTTTGACCTCTTCAATTACATCCTTTTTATATGTTTCCTTTGCTGACGTTTGCGGTCAACAGTACATTGACTTATCAACTCGGCGTCATGGATGATTGGGAGTCCTCGGTCACATTGTCGAAAATCTCGTTTGCATCAAACTACTTTTACGACTTTGGCATGGTGAGTGTCATGCAAAAACGTCACGAGTGTCGATCTCGGACTTACTGACACATTGATTATAGGGCTTCCCCAAATTGAGCATGCTGGCATTCTATTGGGGCGTGTTTCCCGCCGACAGACCTATGCTGCGAAAGGCCATGTATGTGATCACTGCCTACGTGTGCTGTGCCTACATGACCGTTCTCTGGACCGACACGTTCTACTGCGGCACCCCCGTTTCAGTCCAATGGAGTCAAGAAGATGGTGCCTGCAGTGTGTTTTACGCAGACACACCCTTCTACTTTAACTTTTCGGTCAATCTTTCGTCCTATATTTTCAGTGAGTTTATCCCTCCCACTGGCCCCTTGTCCTACGCGAATTTGTATAAGAAGAGTCGCTGACAAGGCACAGTCTATGGTCTTCCTCTGTTTTTGCTCAAGGGAATGAGCAAAGAGCACAAAGCAGCCATTTACTTTACCTTTTCTTTGGGTATTGTGCCTGCATTGACGACTCTGATTCGCTTTGTCACGCTCAACACGGATTCGAACGAGCCTAATTTGGTCTACATCTTGAGTATGGTTGAGATGGCTACGGCTATTGCTGCTGTCTCGGTGTCTGGGTTGAAGCCGTTGCTTGATGGACGTGGCAGTGGTACTACAGCTGATGACCGTTCATTTGTTAGCGGAGAGGCTGTCAGAGAGAACAAGCATGACGGAGGGGTTTGAGGGGGTATAAGGGTGGACCTGAATTTTAGGAGGGAACCCGATCCAGATATTCAGTGTTGATGTCTTTGTCATGGCTATTTGACTTTTAGGGGGCATCTTGAAGATTGACGAGAACAAAAGTATGCTAATAAGCAATCATGATTTGTATGTCTTTTTGATGGGTCGTAGTATTATCGGATTTGAGATCAGGCGTATGTCTTTCTTTTCGGCCGATGAAGCACGATCTGGCTTCCTTACGCCTTTCAACATCGCAGCTCCGAAGTATGGACTGACTCTTTGCTTGTGGTTGACGTGGACTTGCATTCTCGGTTATGGCAGACTTCTGGAACCTCTGATAATGTCGGCTGTCTCTATTGAGAGACTCCGTTGTCAATCATGCTTTGTTGTGTCCTACAGTTCGCCAGCATTTTTGCTAACCGTTTTTGTTCATATCGTATCGAACCTGTGATGCATATCCTGTCCCTGGCGCTGGCTAGCTGTGATGAGCTGCATCCTCCTTCGTTTCCCGGTCCGACAACTTTTGTGACACGGGCTGACTTACTTAGACACTCGGTTTCGGTTTCATGCTATCTCTTGGATGTTTGTGCTTGTCAAAGCTTTTCCATGGTTATGGAACACTCTTACGTGCAGTTGCAACAAGAAAAAATAAATCCGAGCTACGAAGATAGCATCTACGTCTCGAGACCGTGGAGTTCTGTCGTACAGATTTCGAGCATCCTTTACGACCGGATGGATGCATAGAGGTTCGATCACTCAACAAAATGATGCGCAGATGGACTGAGACGAGAATAATGAACTCTTGATATCCTTCAAAAGTTTGTTGGAATGTTGTCGGCACAAACGGATTGGGACAAGGACATAAATACGGGCCATAGGAATAATGCTGCTAGCAGAGGGTCTTGTCTTATCATAGTTCGAGATATTCGACCAGTGAAAAGGCCAGGAGTAGAAACGACTTGGGTTTCTAAAGCCGGAGGGTTCAGTCAATCACATCCGACTCGGCCGAGAAAGATTGAACAAAGCTACACAAGGATATGGTCTTTTGATGATACCTTCCACGGTGTATGATTGGTTAGCCGACTCGCTCAACTGAGAAACATCTTACATCGCAAAAGCTTCCGGAAGTGTCTCCACAGAGCCCGATTGCAATTACCGTGAGTCCTCTTGAGGCGTCACTAGTGTAGCATACACCAGGAAGACCTCGAGGCGAGACATCGAGAATGAAACTGGGATGTCCGTCTCCATCGATTCGGTCTCTGCACAGCAAAGATCTCCGTCCCGATGCGAATGCGACCTCTGTCGCTTCTTTGAGTCGAGCGAGATTGAAGGCGTCTAGTGTCGGAGAGAAAAGCCGCCCGCACGTGGAAATCCTGCCTCCAAGTTTAGCCAGAGTTAGGGCTATCAACGGTTTGTGGAACGCTAGACAGACAAAGTCTGATACTTTGCTCCGGCGTTGCAGCAAACGGTGCTACCAACTGTTCTGATTACTGTCAGTTGTCGCTGCGAAGTTCGAGCACCACTTATCGAGGCTCTTTGTAGAGACACATGTAGAGCAGTTTGGTCTGGAGCTTTGATAGGAATGATCTGCAATGGCGTCGGCGATCTGCAGACGCAAGCGAGCGGCCCGGGAGATGAAATATAGTGCCCCCAATCTGGTCAGAGCCGCGTCTCTCACCTTCCCACTTCTCCTCCACATCGCTTTCCTCCACTTCGCTTTCCAGAAGATGTGGAACGTTTTGCCAAGGGTCTATTGGGGTGCAACTGCCGAACAACAGTCAGCCACGACGATGTAGCACATCAACATGTGCTCTGCGTACAACAGTCTCCCTCTCGAGTCCTCACAAAGCAACCACTGACTATCTGGCGTCTGTCATGGATGTTCGTTATCTCATCAGGAATATATACTTTTCTGAGCTTGATTCAAGGTCGACTCGGGACCTCTCTCGTATTCAATCGGCTCACGTTGCATCGAACAGACCGTACGGTACTAGTACCATTTGCAGGTAGCGCTGCGCCTGAAACCTTAACTGCACTCAAATAATCAGATCAACCAGGGTCAAGTTCCCCAGTGATGAACAGAGACTGACACGACCTCGCCTGACAATACTTGATCTAGCTCATCGTAGGGCTCTCTCTTCTGGAAGCTCCAAGCTGAACTCTAAGTCCATGACATGTGGTACAGATACTGGAGAGCCAATTCAATTGACCCATATGGCGCTCTGCTCCCATATTCGAAACGAGGCCTCCCTTCTTTCCTTCTCAGTCGTTTCTGTTCCTTGTCAGCAGATCGATTCGTTACGGATTGATTGCTTGCAGACATGTCTGATGGAGGCATGATCCCTGGGGATGCCCAGGGTTTGGCAATCGTCGTCTTACTATACACATTCGGCAATGCTTTCATTGCTGCCTTGGTAGTGCTTATGCACATGCGTCATGGTGATCCATTTGGCTGTAGGTGCCTTACTCGGTCGAAGCTAATGTCTTTACATATACTAACATACATGTCTATAGATGTCCCTGTGTGTGCATGCTTCATGGTTGTCAGCATCTCTGCCTCCTTCATCCAGCAGATACATTTCTTCACCAGCTTCGAGAAAGTCCAAACCGCTGGCTACAACTACCAAATCAGTGGCAACTATACTGGAAAATCGGCTTTTACTGGAACGCACACACCTCTTGATACTACACTCTATGAGATTCAGTTGTATTGCTACAATGTAGAGTCGCTGCTCTTCTTGTCCTGGATCGCTGGCCTCTGGCGTCATGTTTGGCGTCTTCGTTTCGAGTTACTGGACAGAGGTGGTCATGTCGTTTCCACAATTGTCAAGGTCTCCTGCATGGTCGTGCCAGCAATACTGATTGGTATTGCTAATGCCTCTTCCGTGGACCGTACACCTGGAGTCTCGCTGATCCTTTGCAACATCATGTGTGAGTTGGATTGTCCTTGACCGACACTGACATTTCACTAATTTTTCGGATAGTGGCTGGCAGTGTTGCAGTCGGTCTGATACTGCTAGTACTCGTCTTCTACAAATACATTTCCATCCAGAAGTACCTCGCCGACTCGAGTTCCGCAAAAAATGGCTTCTTTGCACGCCTCGGATGGCGGATCAAGTTCTCCTTGCCTAGCTCGTCGAAAACACAAAGTCAAAGGAGTAGAGCTATGGCAAGTCAGGTTCAAAGTGGCATGCACAGTCAAATGCAAAGCGGCAACTTCACACGAAGCGTCAACGATCAAACCGAATCACAGCTTCCCGCTCGCGAACCAAAATCTGCACCACGCAAAAACGACTCGATGTACGATAAATGGCTCTTGATTCGTTTCTGCATCTGTTTCGTCCTGTTGTGGTAAGACATCCCGGTTTCACATACTAAGATCGTTCTTTTGCTAATCCCGTCTTCTTTGATTGACAGCATCATGCAAACCTACCTCATCTACTACTCTATCGCACGCTATTTCGGCTCAACCGCAGACGCCAAAACCGCAAAACTGGATTTGTCCGCAGGAGCGGCCACAATCTCTCTCGTGATGTTCATCCCTGGAGTAACGTTGGGGCTATTGATATTCATCGTGTTCGGCACAACAGGTCCCTTCCGCAGAGACTACGCTCGCTGGGCTCGGTTTATCGTTTCCACCTGTCTCGGCCGCCGCAGCACCAGAGACTCTCTCGCATCAGGAAGCCTGCATCGCACAGAGAGTGTAGTGCGCTTGACAAACCTGGACCGCAAGATCAGCCAAAACAACGGCAACGTGGAGGCGGGATTAGGTGTCAAGGGGGCTGACGGGGAGTATAGGGTTTCTGTCACGCCTGTTGCTGGTGAAGAAGGCGATTATGAGGAGAGGCAGATGAATATGGGGATCATGATGACTAGAAGCATTAAACAGAGTGATGAGAGATGAACAGACTCGCATTATCATGATGGCAATTTCATTTTCTTCTGTTCATTCCTTTTGCAACCCTGACAGACCTTGCAAGTCTTTCTCAGATCTGTAGCTCTTCATCGTATCTCAGTGAAAATGATTGTCGTCTGCTCGATGTCTCATGAGTTGACACCAATTCAAGAAAACTACGTCTAGCTAGTCATCGAGGAATACAGCCGAAGCCGCGGCTTCGACTGTCCTTGAAGGTTGGAAGAAGACGCAAGCAATGTTTGCATATTGAAAGTACTCGATGTTTCCTACTTCAACGTGATCTCAGGTTGCCCACGAAACCTGAGACGAGATCATACTGTCAAAAAAGGGTAACAAAACAATGGAGACAAAAAAGGTGTAATCGATAAGTGTTGCGAGCAAATCCCAAGTGCACCCCCAACCCTGTCCGCCAAGCCAAAATTTCCCACCAACAAAAAAATTCTGAAGCCTCGATTTTCCCACCACGTCTTTGACAGACTTTTCCAACGCAACAAAAAGACGCAAAAAAAGAATCGTCAACTGATAGTTTAGGAATAGCCGAAGGCGGGGCTCGAACCCGCGACCTTGAGGTTTGGAATATCTGAGAAGATAAGAGCCACACGCTCTACCGATTGAGCTACCCCGGCAGGTCTGATGATCTAGTTCACTGTGTGAACTGGCTGTTGACGATGGAAGCATGAGCAGTAGGTAACTATATGTATCTTACTGACTGCAAGGTCAGGTGGATGGATACGTGGCCATAGACTGCCGCGTTTTGTTGACCAAGGCAGTCATTAGTGTGTCTGGCGTGTTGCATAGTTGTTGCTGATTTGTGAACGCTGCTTTTGCCTTGTTATACACAGTCGGTCCAGCGGATATTGCGGAGCAGATAGGTGTCACGGGTTCGAGTTGTCATGAGGCTTGGTTGCTATTGGTACAGACGATTTGGTCCTTTGGTTTCAATGCGAGTTGAACATCCTTGCTGTTCCACAAGCATAGCGTTAATGAGGTTCGAAGATCCTGTAAGAGTCCAAAATGGCGTTGGACCAGAGATGACGGACGCGAAACAAAGGTGGAATCGCGACGGCCACACCAGCGAACGGGGACGCTTTGTATTCTCTCAATCGCGATGATGTTCATATACGTAAAGGAGCCATTGTGTGATTGAGAAAACAGGATGAGGATGAGATGAATGGATTGTGGTAAAAATAATGGAGGGTGAGGATGGTGTGGACACGTCGAGCGTTGTCGTGGTTGCATGTGACAGCGCTCGTGTAAAGCGCCAATCGCACTTGCCTAACACGATCAGGACATTTGTGTCCATAAATCAACCAGCGATATATTTCAAAACCACTGGACAGACAAGAAAATTGACATGGCAATCAATAAAGGGACAGACTTATCGCAATATGACCAGGGAGTCAGGGACTGAATTGCAAGACAGGTAGCTTTTGATTTCAATATACTCCGTACAGTGCTAGAAACAAGAGAGAATCGAAGACCACCGTGAAGACCATTTCTTCTTCCGAGTCGATTGCTAACCTTCTTCAATGCTTGTTCTTCAACAAGTGCTGTCTCCTACATCTCAATTTTGGCTACCGGTCTTGCTGGGCGCTTTCTCACTGCTTCATTGGGCTCGGCGAAAGGTGAGGTCGCCTCGATATGTATCATTTAGCGACAGGAACGGCATTCCACCAGTACAAATTCACTGACACTGATCGGGTGATGGACACTTGACATGGGATTTTGATAATTTGGATAATCCCTCGCGCCCCCTCGAAAATCATCAGAGTGATTGTGCTTTGGGCTGTGACTGGAGTTCACGCACATAATATCCGATATCAGCGCCTTTGCAATACAATAGAGCAAGCTGGACAGCCCAGACAATTTGATAAGTCGAAGCAAAGAATTATATGCAGGACCTAGCTGGCACCCTTGGCACGACTCATAGGACCCCAATTTGCTCGTGGGTTGGTTTGGTAACGCATGAGCTTCTTGCTGTGATAGTCCTTGCCGAGACTTTCGTCAAACTTGATCTTGAACTTGAAGATATCAGCAGGAGGTTGTGTTGCAGGCTCTTCTTCCTCATTCTCTTCGTTCTTCTCGTCGTCAGTCTTCTCCTCAGCAGGATCCACCTTTCTCATCTTCTGTAGGATCTTGTAACCAGCTTGAGTCTCGCCAACCTTGCCCTCCTTTACAGGAGCCTTTTGGCGACTCCACTCTCTCATAATCTCCCAGATGGCATCATAGCTAGCGTTAGACTTGATGGTGCCAGGCTTGGTGTGAGAGCGAGTAGCGATGTATCCAGCGTGACGGAGCGCACCCTTGATGGCAGCTTCCGATGGAGACTGGCAATGCAGAACCTTACACAGATAGCTAGGAATGAAGAAGAAAGGATGAGGATCGGTGACATGGCCAGGAATGGAGGGGATAAAAGGAGCCTCGGTCTCGCCCTTGAATGTTTGAAGGCTGTTCTCCAGAGTATCAAGTTCGTCTAGAGCGGAGGTGAGCATACCTTCAATGCGAGTGGTAGTTCCGTAAGTAGACTTGTCCAGGTCAGGAAGCATGTCCAAGATACGACGAATGAAGTAGGGGTTGTGCAGGGGACCAGCCCACATGGGCCCGGCAACGTGAGTTTTGAAGCCACATTGAGGGCATCTGCTGTCGCCCGTAGACAAAGAAGCGGTGTGCTTGTAATTGAGGAAGTTCTTCTGAGGAGTGTGTCTTGCAAGAGGCTGGATCTGGAAGCTGCCACAGCCAGTATCGCATTGGTGTACAAGCATGGTCTTTCCAGCCAGGAACTTGACATCGGCGGGGGACTTCTTGACACGCACCCAGACTCTAGCGTAAAAGTCGATGCTGAGGGACAGAAGAGGTTCGATGGCAATACCTTGCACAGCAGCGGCCTTGGCAATCGAGTTTAGAATCAGACGAAGACCGGCTTCGTGCGAGTGAGGCCCTTTGAGAGGGGTGCCACCATAAAGCGAGTAGGTCTTTTCGACGTAGCCACAAGAAGCAAAGACACCAGCATCAGTGCAAGTAACGCAAAGTAGACCGCCGTCGTTCAGCGCTTGAACGGCAGCATCGAGGAAAGGTGCAGCGGTGCCGTAAGGATCCAGGTCAATGACATCGTACTTGAGTTGGGTGTGCGCAGAAGGCCCGTCTTCAGGGGTTGGTGTATAGTAGGCCGCGTTGTACATGTGACCAATAGCGTTGCCAGTAGATGGAGTAATCTTATCTGTCAGTTTGTTGTGTTGCACGTTCAGACGGATAGCCTCGACAGCAGCGGGTGACATGTCGTTGGCGACGACGGTTGTCGCAAATGGTATCTCTTGAGCATAACGTAGAGCACGCAGGCCAGAAGCTGAGAGGGCGTCCAGGACGCGGAACTTGGGCTTATACTTGTACTCCTGTGGTGCCTCTTCTGACTTGACATTGTCGGTGCCGTTCTCGACCTCTGCACCTGGTTCTTGGGCCCCTGCTGCGGTTGTGGTCTCTGCAACAGCGTCCTTCTGTGCATCAGGAGCTACTACAGCACCGTCGTTTCCCTTCCTCCTCTTGTCTTCTCCAGCGTCGTCGTCGGCCTGTCTCTTTCGTTCCCTCTTCTTGGCGCTTTGTTGGACCTTCTTGTCGTGTGCTTGCTTTCTAGTAGCGCACATGTGCTCGCCGAAAGCTTTGATGGCGAGGACAGACAGATCACGGTTGAACTGCTGAATGGGGTTGTAGAAAACGCTTTGTGCTTGTTGCTCGCTGTCGTCATCCTTGTGCTTCTTCCCTTTCGATTTTGGGTCCTG
Source organism: Aureobasidium sp. EXF-10728 (assembly GCA_023848605.1). Lineage (NCBI taxonomy): Eukaryota > Fungi > Ascomycota > Dothideomycetes > Dothideales > Saccotheciaceae > Aureobasidium > Aureobasidium sp. EXF-10728. The sequence goes on from SWBG01000010.1 coordinate 298,373, forward strand.
TTCGGTACGTGCATTCGGTGGGACCAAGATGTACGCCAGGCCTTCCTTGATGGTGCTGTATGACTTTCCGTCATGCTCGATCAACTGATCGACAGCTGGTTGTGAATCTATCGTCGCGCTCATCTTTGCCAGTGTGGTGCTGAAGAGACGTCTTTGGGAAATGGCGCGTATGTTGTGGACTAATCGGAATACTCGTATGGTCATTGAGCGCGCAACTGCTCCAAGACTTTGTGAGTTTGTCGTGTCGTGCCTGCCCTCGTCAACTTGCTGCCACTTTTTTGCGACCAACCGGAGCTGAATGCGGCATAGATCGGCGGCCTTGGCACTATACGGTTTTATCTCCGCTCCATCCCCGCGCCTTACCTCGAAGACTCGCGACAAATAGCAGGAATCTCAGATACTCACGAAAACTCTGATATTCAATCTGCTTTCATACTCCCTCCACAGCATAATGGATCAGTAGATGCCTTGTATCTTTCGGACACTCCTCCGGCAAGATCGGTGTCTGTCAGCAACGACAGGCCACGCGAAAAGCAAGATCGCATCACTCGGCGTGTAGATGTTTTGCTAGCACGGCATGGACAAGCAATCGTGTTAGTATACAGTAAGGAACATATGTGCAGAAAGCTATGCTGGAAGATGCCTACGACATTAGCCACCTGAACTCGTGTAGGCAGTCGCTTAGGGGGGACGAGTTTCAAAGCATTGCTCTTTCCTGTGAAGGCTGCCAATCTGCGGCGTCTCGACTCCAATAATTTTGATGCTCCATACTGCTGGTCATCACATTGATCTACTCTCTGGTTTCGTTGTCGCTGATACCTATCTCCTATCATTATGGTCGCCATGCTGCAGAACACTGAAAATGACTGGGAACGCTTCCTCCGCAAGCCAGCAATCAGGCTGAGAGTAATCATTGTTGGTGCTGGAGTTGCTGGCCTAAGTGCCGCTATCGGTAATTTCGACTGCAGAAGAATGTCTTTCGTACAGACAGCTCATCTTGTCTCAAGGCATTTTACGCGCTGGACACGTTCCCGTGGTCCTCGAACGAACAAAGACCATCCGCGAGGCGGGAGCCGGTATCCAGCTTGCTCCAAACAACATGCGAATTCTTGATCGTTTTGGCGTCTTACCCGAGATTTTGAAGCATACGACACTGCTGGAGAGGACCTCGATACGCCGTTGGACAAACAACGAGGAGCTTGCCAGTGCGCCTCTCATGTCTGGTGTATGTCAAACCACATATGGCTTTGACATCAACCGCACGACTAACACTGATGTTTAGGTTGCTAAACTGTACAATGCACCTATTGGTGCCATCCATCGAGCAGACCTACAACGCACCCTACTCGAACACGCCAAGATGGAAGGATGTGAAGTTCGTGTCAACTCCAGGGTGGTCAAGGTAGACGACAACTTTGAGGCTAGAGTACAGCTCAAGGACGGTTCATGGGTACGAGGAGATATCGTTATCGCTGCCGACGGTATCAAATCAACCATCCGTCGCCAGATTGCTGCTCACCATAAGCATGTCGACCGTGCTACACCGACTGGAGATGCTGCGTATCGCATACTGATTCCCAGAGAGCAGTTGCAGAGCGATCCTGAGACTTTGGCCATGATTTCTGAGAACGCCGCAATTCGCTGGATGGGTAAGCTTCTCGCTCCATACACATCTTCTCATACCATTTGATTGACTTGCGTCTCCAGGTCCTCAGGGACATATCATCGCTTATCCGATCAAGAACAACAACCTCTACAATATGGTCTTGGTACATCCTCAACCACCAATCGTCGATCACGAAGCTGCCGAAAGTTGAAGCCGAAGAGGCAGCAAGCAAGAGATGATGAAGTTCTACGAAGGATAGAATCCTACTGTCCAGAGACTCTTGTCCCACGTGTCCGAGAACGAAGTCATGGAATGGACTCTAAACTCACACCGTCACTTGCCATCCTGGCATCAGAACAAAGTCGTCCTAGTAGGCGATGCCTGCCACCCCATGCTCCCATATCTGGCCCAAGGCGCCGCACAAGCCATCGAGGACGCCGGCGTCCTCCAACTCGTCCTCAACAGCTCGTCCACAGATATCGGTCTAGCCATAAAAATATACGAGCAAGTCCGCAAAGCCCGCGGCGAAGCCGTGCAAGCCTCGGCCTCTGAGGTCCGCACAGCTTTGCATCTGCCGGATGGTCTTGAACAGAGGGAGCGTGATGACAAGATACGCTTGGCTGGTCAGGGCAAGGGTGACAATCCTGATCTGTGGGCAGACAAGGATATGCAGCAGTGGCTGTGGGGCACTGATATCATGAAGGAGACGTTGACGAAATGGCCGGAGTGGAGAGCTAGGGTCAAGGGAACACATTCGTCTCCATTGAATGCAGTAGCATATTCTTGGTGAGTATTGAGCGCGTAGACTGTCATTTAAACCTAAACGTCTCTTGTGACGTCCTCGCATATGCGACTCATAGCCTGAAAGGGACGAGAGATTCCTAAGAATAAAAGAACATCAGTTTTGTACTACAAACGTATCTTCGAAGTGGATCAAACATCGACGAATGTATGGTACTCCTCGATGAAAATCCAAAGGAAAGGAGGCACAGTAGACAACGAAGAAATATGTTGATTGAAGATGGTAAATGAGAATACTAGAGATTGTTATGTACATAGACATTAGTTGGTTGTAATAAAGATTAGTGAGCGTAAACTACCAGGCAGTAACATAGCGCTGGTGTATGGATATCCTGCTGATATTCCTCCTTCTTCCACCAAGCTGTTGCTTCTCCTTCTTTCGGACATTAGACAGTAATATTGAAAGCAAATCGCACTTTCTTTTATCTCTTTAACAAGAGCGCTTAGCAGTAGCAAGACTCGGTGTTCTTGGTAGCGACATTGGCAGACATCAAGCTCTGGAAAGAGTTGTAGTCAGAAGCACAGCCCTCGCCAGAGACGGAAAGGCTGTTTGAGTTTGCTTTTGCGTGGCTGAAGCAGCCGCCGGACAGGTTCTGTGCGTAGGCGTACTTTTGGGTGTTGTAGATGGTCTTGCGGCCAGAGAGGGTGTTGCCTTCTTGGGCTTGGATGCCGTAGCTGCCGACGAAGACGGGGAACTTGCCGGAACCCTTGAGAAGAGAGGCCTGCTTGCAGACGCTGGGGGCGATCAGGTGGGCGGAGAGCTTGGGGCCCTTGTAAGAGGCATCGGCAGAGACTCCTGCTTGTCCTCCAACATTGGCTCCAGCTCCGACGTTTGCTCCAGCGTTTCCTGAGACATGACCTCCCAGAAGACCACCAAGACCGAGACCACCGAGAAGACCACCGCCAACGTGTGCTCCAGCGCCTGCGTTCACACCAGCACCTGCATTCAAACCAGCACCTGCGTTCAAACCAGCACCTGCGTTCAAGCCAGCACCTGCGTTCAAGCCAGCACCTGCGTTCACGCCACCACCAATTCCGGCAGAAATTACACCGCCAATAGCGCCCGAGAAACTGATGTGAGAGTCAATGACAATGTTGGCACCGGCAGAGAAGAAGGGAGCCCAGTAGTCGTGACCAAGGAAACCGTCCTGAATCATGCAGGGAATACGAGCATCGAGCTGACCAATCTTCTTCATGACACCCTGAACGTAGGTGTTGATGAAGTTGGTAGCGCCGAGAGAGAGACCACCAGCGGCGGCGAAGTTGGCAGTAACATCGCAAGGCTCGTTGATAGGAGAGACGGTGAAGGCGTTGAGGTGGCCAGTGGCAGAGATGAAGCCGAGGATGGCATCAATGGCCTTGAAGGAGTAGGACAGGTTCTCGGCAGAGTTGAACCAACCGGTGGCACCGATGCGCTCACCAGAGGCAAGACCGTTGACACCACCAGGAAGGGAATCAAGACCGATAACGATGTGCATGCCGTGGCGCTGGATAGCATACTGGCAGATGGTCTTGAGGTAAGCCTGCTGGTTACCGTGGTAAAGACCGGATCCAGGAACAGAGACCCAGGCAGAGTAGTGGGTAGGGATTCTCAGAAGGTTGATGCCAGCAGCAGCGAGTGAATCGATGTAGCCAGTAGTGATGTATGAAGCATAGCGAGCCTCGAGGACAGCACCAGCCTGGGCACCGAGCTTGGCAGTCAAGGACCACTCATCGTCACAGTCAGAACCGTACTTGTTCCACCAGTCCAGGTCGAGAGATTTGTCCTGAACAAGCCATCCGCTAAGCGTGACACCGTTGGCTTTGAAGTTTCTCCAGTTGATGAAAGCACCGCCGTTTACACCAGCAGAGAAGCCGATATTGTGCGAGATACCACCGTGAAGACCAGCGTTTACAGACACGCCAGCTTGGCTACCGAGAGAGAAGGGGCATCCAACACCACCGTAGCCGAGAGCTTGACCGTGAATGTTGGCGTTGCTTTGGAAGCCGACACCAAGAGAGCCCAGAAGGAGGTTGATGTCAGTGTGGACGGCAGTGGTGAGACCCTTGAGAAGACCGAAGGCCAGGCCGAAAGTGGGTGCTGCCTGCACCTGAGTCGAACCTGCGACCAGGGCAGCAGTTGCCACTGTCGAAACGCGCATCTTGACGTGTGTATAGGGATGATACAGTAGATAGAGTAAAAGAATGTAGTTGTAGAACAAGAATGAAAGTAGAGACAAAGGCAAAAGCAGAAAAGAGAATGAAAGTGTTGATGGATGAGAACTTGGACAGAGGCACTTGCATCTTCTTATACCTTCGTTCCTACCTCTCGTTCGAACACTACCGAGTCGACAAGCGATGACAGGTCACTATTCCTGGATTTCTTCGCTCTCTCATGCCGGAATTGCCAGCCATCGCGGCTTAGCGATGGACTCTTCCAGAGTTCGAGCTGTTCTAGAGGAGATGTCAAGGGAATGTCTAGGTTTGAAACCTTGGACACATCTTTAGCCTCACAACTATGCTCGATTTTGGCAACATGGACCCGACTGTGCTGGCACTAGAAAGGCATGGCGCTGCGTGGTGATAGATTTGGGTTGTTGACCAATCGAAAAATGCGCTGCGTGATGGAAGGAGAGATTGATTGTGTTTCATGTCCAGAAAGAGAAGCGGACATGCCGGATGAGAGCGTCGACCATCGTCAGAGCTTTGGGAACGAGCTGTCTTGGCGGCCACCACCGCTCTTTGCTATCAAGCTACCTAGAAAGTTGTCTGGAAGGACGTGTCAGTGTGATTGACAGTGCAAGTTTGATGATCGACTGACTGCTGTATGTTAGATATGTAATTACTTGATTCTCTCTCTCTCTACTTCGAGGATATTAGGTATAGATCAAGTTGATGTGCAAGAACAATAAAATGATCGTCCGGTTGATGGCTGCGCGACCGGCTGGTCCCGACTTCACTGATTAATCCTCCGGTTTCATGTTTCTCCAACTACTCTCACCGTATGCAATCGTATTTAATCGTGTACCATTCTATTTTGTACTGTTAAGGCCTTCGTGGCTGAGTTGTGGGGATACCCAGAGAGAGTTACCTCGTCTATCGAGCAAGACGTTTCATGCATTGCTATATCAATTTTTCACAGAGCAGGAAAAGTCACCCGAGACCATCTAATCATTGCAGGACATGACTGCCAAGCTTCGCGAAAAACGGTCACCACTCACAGCAAGTCTTGGAGGTGCACAGGGCTACATCTGCCTCCAAGTACCCAGGCTCCACGACTCGCGAGAGTCCAAGGACTGTCAGTGTCGGAGTGGATCAAGGCATTGGTTCACCGGACTTGTGGAAGAGCCATCATTTGTCACCTTACGGAATTCGGTCAGCAAGGATGTCTCTTTTTAGTGCTGCAGGTTGACTGGCAGGTATAGACGGGATGATATCCACGAGTAAGGACGCGAGACATGCAGAAGTTCAATGCTTCGGACATCTCTGATGGGAGATCATGATCTTCTCGATGCCGATGATATCATTTTGCTGCCGTTCTCAACCCGCGCTTTGCCCAGTGCATGTTGCCTTCTTGATCGCAACGACCGAGGCAGACAGGACAACCCTGCTCTCCGCGTCAATTTCTATATTGTGCCAGGGAAAGGCGGCTTTTCCATGCGTTCATTGGTAAAACCTCTTAGGGAGGTGTTTCGGATGGCGTTGAGCGTATGGAGAATGGTCTGCGAGTTGTGGGAGGCGATTTTATCTAGCGATCAATTTTATTGTCGTTTGATTTCCCGAAGCACTAACGCCCTATCGTGATCAGCGAATCTTTGGCGCGTGTTTTGACAACTCGGTATAGTCGTAGCGAAATATATAAAGTAAGTTGGATTACAACTAGCTACATAGAGATGCGTCTCGCCGTGGTCAGCGGTGTAGATTCATCCAAGGACTTCTTGCCGAAGAAAGACTGAGCCAGCTCGGCGAACCAACGCTTGAGCTTTGACAACTCCTGCTCGGCCGAAGCATCGAGACTCTTGCTATGCTCATCCAAACTATCCATGCATTGCTGAGCCAGCTCCGAAATCTCTCTCGTGCATTCATTGGTCACATCGCGCACCTCAGTGACGCCTTCGTCGACGTGTTCGCGCAGATTGACTTCGTTTGTCTTGCATTCTTCGTAAAACTGGTCGCGGTGATTTGCCACTGCACCATTGAGGAACAGCTCAGCAGCGACTGGCAATTGCGATTCTACGAGAGCGTGCAGACGCCGTTGAGTAAGTGATTTGAAGGCGTCCTTGGTCAGTTTATCCAAACGCTCTTCGATGATTTTGTCGACCCTAGCGACCATGGCAGCCTCTTGAGCGTCTGTAGAGACTAATGGCGGAAGGTCTCGATCATAAGCCAACTTTACGTCTCTCGAAAACCCTTTGGGGCTCCCTTGTCCTACAGGAGCAAGCAGATGTTGGTGCCCTGATCCCGCTAGAGCTTCGCGCACCAGGTCGTCAGGAAGAGCACTCAGGTGCCGTTGTAACTCTGCCATCTTGACACGCTTTCTATGGCTTTCTTTGGTATCGGTCGTGAATCTCGTAGGCGAGATATGTGCGGGTGATGGCGAGCGAGTAGTTGGTGTATTGATCTCGGTGGGAGACCAAGGTGACCGCAGAGGAGAGAACGAGATGGGTGATGCCGAACGCGCCTCAGAAGGCGAGTCGTCTAAGTATTGGTCAATACAAGGAGCGGAGAAGGACATGGAACAATCGATCCTTAGTCAGAGGAAGCTTTCTCCGCATGCACGCCGCGGATCGATGAAGCCATCGAGATGCACAAATATTCGATGAACCAGAGACTGGCGTGCTCATGTCTTTGAGGCACAACAAGTCTCAGGGCATATCATGAACTCAGACGATTTTATGCACTACGACGGCTAAACTCGAACAGCGGGTGCTTCGAAGATACTTCAACTACGACATGGATCACTTGTTTGAGACGAGCGTACCTCGAGGGTGTTTACCGAGCACACTTTGTGTCGGTGGGGGTTCGCAGTAAGGTGGAGGATCGATAGTCTGCTCGAAAACACGCCAATCTCTTTCTATTGCTCCATGTCCTGCGTTGAGGCGTTTGTAATCAAGAGGCTGTGCTTTGAGCATGCGAGCGCGCAACGCGCCAGAGAAGGTACGGAGGTGTTGCAGATCGCCATCCTTAAGCTGTTGCTTGGATAGGTGCAGATGTATGGTCTTGCTCTGACAGAGCTTTGCAAAGGCTTGGAAGTTGGCGTCGGTTGGAACGAGTGGACTCAAAGTCGTGCCATCGGCTGATGGTGGCACAAGGACGACACCTGTGGTATTGAGGCACAGTGTGAGCGTCGAAACAGCGGCTGGATTGGTCACGGAAACGGGCACCATGGAAAACATGCGATCTGGTATAAGCTGGTTATTGCTTTTAGCGACTACTGTACACGTGTCAACTCCCTCAGGACAAATATTCAGCATGAGAGTCTGCTTCCCAGACTCAGTGAGAGTTGCGTTGAATCGTATTGATATGGATCCGAGGTCGCCAGTTCGGTCATGAGCTATACGCAGTCGAGCAACGCATGCCACATCGAACTCGGGTGTATGTGCGAGGACTGCTTTCTCAAACACCCAGAGAGGCTCTGGTGTCGCTGTCCTTGCAGTCATTCTGTCAGTGGCCTGAAATAGTCGACTAGGTCAGGACAAGACGAAGGCCCTCGAATCGTATCGAGTAACCCTCCCACCCGGGCTTGATGTCGACAACGAGCAGCCCTGACTCGTACAAAGAAAGGTATGAATGATGAGAGTAATGGGATAAAGGCGACTTTGCGCTGCAGAACACGTTCTAAGCTCGGCAGCCTGGTCACAAGTGCGCGCCCAATCCAAAGTCAACAAGTGATCTGGAGAGCCCTATGAACACACAGGGATGGCAAGACGAGTGACGAGGACGGCAGGACTAGAGGTGATGCGGAAGCGCAAAGTATGCACCGAAGAGTGTATGCGAGGAAGACGATGTCGCCGCAGAGAAGACGAGATGTGTCAGAAACGAGGCGCGCCGCGTTCGTGTTTGCCGACATCTTGGCGGTGTTGGACCGTGCATCTGTCCGCCATCAAGGTACGCATGACGCCGCGGTTTTTCGAGACGGACCACAATTCTGAAAATCGATTTGTGACTATCGATTGTTGCTGAAGAAGCCGACTTGCTTGATGCCAAAGATTGGTCGTAGCACCCAATTCAAACATGACTTGATCCATGAGCTTGAGCCTAGCGGACTGCCCTCAGGCAAGTCGTGTTGCAGTGATGATCGTGGCGGATGCATTTTTGTTAAGACAGTCAACAGATAGAGTGATAAAGACATGGTTGGTAAATGCGGGAGAGATATATGACCCATCGATAATGACAAAGAAAGAGTAGCTCCAACATGCCCTCGTGATAAATGTGATTTGCACAAAGAAATAGCCTTGGTATCATGGCCGGGTTCAGTGTTACAGTTGACAGCGAGATAGGTTGTATGACAAGACACTTTGATGGATCGGTTTTAGCTGCAAGGTCTTGTAATATGGCTTCAGAACATATTCCAGAAAGGAGATTGTAATTTATATCACATATTGCCGGGACGCCTCGCCCCATCTGTCATGCGTGCTGTGCAGGTATGGGGATGCAATCGAGAAGATAAACACAGCCAGCTCCATTTATCACGCCAACGTATCAATGATGCAGTGTCGTTCAAACCAAAGCATCATCATTGCTCTCCACTATCTTGAAGTGGTTCCTGTCGTAATTCTGGCGACACAGCTCTGACTTCCCAGCGCCTTGGAGCATCGATCAGACCAGGCCAAATATCGCGTGGCAGAAATTCACCAGTTCCGCGGACAAAGTCCTCGCGCATAGCAAAATCCTCTTTGTATAGTGCTTCAAGCTCACGGCGAGCCTTATCGGCAATACGCTGCATTCGACTTTCGAGAGCATGCCGACGGTTGACCTCCTCGAGCAATGAGGCATAGGATGTGATGAACGACTCGTAAAAGTCAGTCAATGAAGCTAGTTCTTCCGCTTTTGCAAGTAGGGTTTCCTTGAGCGTGTTCCAATTGTTACCATATAGCTTGGCGGCAGCAATGAACATAGGAAGGTTACCTCCGAGCGTGCGAAGCAGTTCGAGCACACGATTGAGAAGTTTGTGGCGTAGGCGTACGGCCTGCGAGTGTGACTGCAGTTGATCGAGTGTCGTTTCCATCTCAGAAAGACGTTCGCCAATTTCAAGCACGACGTCTTCGACCTCTTGAGCATCATTGTCTACGACGGCAAGCATCTCTTGACGTTCTTGTTCATTCAGAGGACCCAAGGGTAGGTTTTTGTATAGACTGTCTTCAGGAGCATCATAGGCAGAAGATGGGTTTGCTTGTCGAGCGGCTTCACCTCCTCCTTCTGTGTGTTTGAGAGCTGATGTGCAAAGATCGTAGTGTGCGACCAGAGAGCTTAGCAGTGAAGCCGTCTCGGTGGCATGTGCTGTGAGAGCATGGAACAGTGGCGGTATAGGGGAGAGGTTATCCTGGTTCTCGGTAGCTTGATCAGCATCGTTGACAGCAGCATCGAGCAAGTGGATTTGATCGTCGAACGAGTCTTGAGAGTGTTGGAAGTCGGCTTCTGCTGCCTTGTGCGAGTCGATAGTGCTGCGAAGAGATTCGATGAGGTTGAGATGTGTGTCTTCGTCGATGAAATCGTGCAGTGTCTTTTGTTTGTCAGGAGTGGCACCTCGCGAGTGCAGTTCCGACGTGTCTACTTGGGTGTTGGTCAGTTGTACCAAAGTGGCTTGAAGACGGTTGTCGGCGAGATCGAGCTGGTGTATCACTGCCTGACGCTGTGAGTGGGATGTTCTGCAACAAGCAAGCCCGTCATACCTTGAAGTCAACATCGGTTTCGCGGCCGATGCTGTCCAGACCATCTCTCACAGCTACCAAGACGTTCGCTTCTTCCATCACTCCTTGCCTGACAAAGGCATTCTTGGCTGATAGCACAGCCGTCTCCTCAACGAGGCGCCTGGCCGTCGTCACGACATCGTGGGCTCGCGACACCAGAGCGGTCGAGGACAGAGAGCGCTTGGCTGCCACAAAATGCTGTACCAGGCGTTCCAGCTCATCGATGCTGCGCGAGGGCGACGCTTGCTCGGACTGTTCACTCATTCAGACCTGCTGGTTTGAGCATCATCTGCTCGGATAGCAAGACTCTACTCTTGGCGATGTGAAAGTCACGCAAGAAATACCTGGATGGCGCGACTGATGTTTGTATGCGCGGAATCTAACTCGACATCCGATCGTTGGTGGCTTGAGACAGCAACTGGGTCGAGCTGCAACTTGCAGCCCATCCGTGGCGCTGCGGGGAGCGGCGGGAGTTGTCCCTCCTTCCGCATTCGTCGGGTCCGGGGTACCTTAGTTTGACATCGCGATCCGTAACCCTGGTGGCCGCTATCTGTCTTTCTGTCAGACGAGGCCTGACAATCTCGCACGAGATCATTATTCGAACCATCTTCCGCATCGCCCCCGCCAACACGGTGCAGAAGGCCATCAGTCTGCTGCTTATGTCGCAATCCTGTCTTTTGAGTCAAAGCTTGCGAAAACATCCACTTTTCTTTGTTGCGTGACCAATTGGTACGTAAGGCTGACCAATGGCTTTGCCCGCCGAGCGAGTTCGGGTGCTGAGTAGCGACGCCACCAGTACAGAAAGCCCCCGCAAGACAACATCTTGGAGGACAGATATCGCATCAGACATTAAAAATCTGGAATATTCTAGTATATGCATTGAGTCTTTCTACAATAGAAGGCTAGAGCAGGATCGGAATGGCAGTACTGGCAGCGCGATTGGATCCGAGATAGCGACAGAATAACTTCTTTGCGGCGTGATTGCAGATAGTGATTACGGAAACAGCCTGTTTGGATCTGAACCCTTCTTTGCCTGTCTCCGACGCCTGGAATAGCACGCCATATCGCGAATCGAGCGTCCAAGACCATCAGCAGAACAAGCGCCTTCGTCCATCTCGCCCCTTGCAGCTGCTGTCGCACCATCGATACCTACATACACTCGCTCCCCGACAATCCGGGCGACGTTCAACACTCGCCATAAACACCGTCGCACTGCCTATTGCCATCACGCGAACACACCCTTCTGTTCACGCTTAGTTTTCGGGGTCTTGTTTGCGTTCGACCCTTACCGCGCGCGCCCCTGTATGAGACCATCTCTCGTCCAGGATGGCGTCAGATCTGGACTCAAAGTCGCAACTCAACGCTCAGTCCGAGAGCCGGTCCGGTCTTCGTCACGAAATGGAAGGCCTGTGCCATCACGATCACGAACATGAGGGCCACAAGTTCCGCCATCACGACAACCCCAATGAAGAAAATATCTCAATCCCTTCAAACTCCAAACATGCCGAGCAGGCCATCGCCCCCTTCCTGGCCAAGCACATCCCAACCCAGTACAACCCTGTCGGCCATTTGATGCCACAGTCGACCTCCAACAATCTCAACCACGACCACCACCAAGACACCTCAAGCACAAAGTTCTGCTACCGCCACCGCCCCGATCTCAAGTGCAGGCGTCAAGCCAACGAGCCTTCCATGGAGCAACTCCAGAATGTACCAAGCGACCCTCTTTCCCACCAATGAGTCACCGAATACTGACCTGTCAATAGGAACTCGGTACCGTTTCCCAATCAGACCAGCAGGCCATCTCCCACGTCTGGTCCCTCTTCTCCGCCGCCCCGTCCAAACACCGCAATCTCATGCTCCAGGGCATCCTCTCCCAATGCTGCTTCCCCCAGCTCTCCTACATCTCCGCCTCTGTCCGCGACCTGATCAAGATCGACTTTCTCTCGGCCCTACCGCCAGAGCTTGGCTTCAGGATCCTTTGCTTCCTCGACACCACCTCGCTATGCAAGGCCGCTCAAGTCAGTCGACGCTGGAGAAGTCTGGCCGACGATGACGTCGTCTGGCACAGGATGTGTGAGCAACACATTGACAGAAAATGCACAAAGTGTGGCTGGGGTCTGCCCTTGCTCGAACGCAAGCGCTTGAGAATAGAGAAGAGACAAATACAACTGCGCGCCATCTCCAGAGGCAACAACGAGTGGTCGCCTGCAGTTACCCCGCTCGCCGATGACCCAGTATCCAATGCTGCTACCGCAACCGCACCAGCCAGTCAGGCTCTTGCCATCGTAGGCGAGAAGCGTAAACTTGACGACGAGCAAGCTCCGCCGCAAAAGAAATTGTGCACTCCAGCACCGGGTGAAGAGGAGGTCACCTCATACTTTCAACCACAAACACGAAGACCATGGAAAGACGTGTACAAAGACCGTTTCAAGGTTGGTACCAACTGGAAGTACGGTCGATGTTCGACAAAGATCTTCAGAGGTCACACCAATGGTGTTATGTGCCTACAGTTCGACGAAAACGTCCTGATCACCGGCTCCTACGACTGCACAGTAAAAGTATGGGACATAAAGACAGGAAAGGAGCTGAGAACGCTTGAGGGCCACACATCCGGAATCCGCACGCTGCAATTTGACGACCAGAAGCTCATTACCGGATCCATGGACAACACGACAAAGGTCTGGGATTGGCGTACCGGAAAATGCCTGCGGACTTTCCAAGCTCACACAGGTGGCGTGATCTGCGTCAACTTTGATGCTGGCTATATCGCATCAGGTTCAATGGACCACACTATCAGAATTTACGAGATCCGAAACAAGGCGTCTTATCTGCTCAAGGGTCATACGGACTGGGTCAATGCAGTGAAGCTCGATGTGGTTTCTCGCACGCTGATCTCTGCTTCAGATGATTGCACAGTTCGGTTGTGGGATCTGGACACGCGCAGGTGTATCAAGGTCTTTGAAGGACATGTCGGCCAAGTGCAGCAGCTCGTCACTCTTCCTCCAGAGTTCGAGCTCGACGAAGCTGATTTGCTATCTGGAGAGAACGAGGATGACACATCGTCCACTTCCTCTGGACCTTCACCAGCTCACAAACACTCGCATCACCCGGCCACTACATCTGCCGAGACGGTGGTCCCATTCTGGCCTGATGAGCCTGACCGTCCAGCACCTCCCCGATATATGCTTACCGGTGCTCTGGACAGCACCATCCGTTTATGGGACGTGCATGCCCCTGCAGTGTCGCCAGCTGTAGATGCAGCACACCCGGTACAAAAGCCACCCACTACCAACGCATGCTTACGTACCTACTTTGGACACGTCGAAGGCATCTGGGCACTTGCAGCAGACCATTTGCGCATGGTTTCTGGATCGGAAGACCGTACAGTAAAGATCTGGGATCCTCGCAGTGGCAAGTGCGAAAGAACGTGGACAGGTCATGCCGGCCCTGTGACATGCATCGGACTCAGTGATAGTCGACTTGTCTCTGGGAGTGAAGACTGTGAAGTGCGCATGCTATTGTTCAACACAGGAGAAGGAAGTGAAGGTTGCGAAGACCAATGAGTTTGAGGATGCTGAAGGGTTTCTGTTTTGGGATACAATCACTTTTAGCGAAGGTGCCTGGCGCAATAGGGAGATATCAAATACGGATGAATTTATTATATGAATATTGTACTGCGCTAGCATGAATACATTGATGTTATTGAAGAAGAAGAAGAAGAAGAAGAAGCTATTGTATTATTGTCGGTGTGATTGATGTAGTGAACCATTGTTATCGACAAGTAAGAAGTGCTATTCTTGTCCGCGTCAACAGAGAACAAGGAGCCCGAGACAATAGCAGAATGAAAGAGACAATGACTTTCGCCAAGTTTCGGAGTGAGAGTCAGACATGAATGGAGGGGTCGTGCGTGAACCCTCGAAAAAGTTGGCTTGGCATAAATGACGATCGCTGCCTTGTACTTTCCGTCAGTCACAGCAAACCTATTTACCTTGTTCACCTGCCAACACTCGACTCTGCGCCTTCCCACAACAGACGCCGAGTCTCTACGCCAGTCCCATTCTTTCTTTTCCACAGCAGTGCACATTCTCTAGCGAGCTCAGGAAGAGAGAAACCCACCGACTTTCGCAGGCATTGCGCAACTTTGCGGCGACCCACGACCCACTGAACAAAGACCATTCACTTTTGTCTGCCGTCTTTGGCAACTCCCTCCCTCGCCTTGAACGCCAACCCTCCGTACACCCACTACCCTAACGACCGCACTCATCCAACCCTACGCCCTCCGACCGCCGCCATGGTGAATCAGAAGAAGCCTGCGCGCAACCCCCGCGGCGGCGGCATTGCAAAGAGAAAGGGCAGAACCGACCGCGATGGTGACCTTGTCATGGATCCTACTGCGCGCGCTCGTCCAGGCGGTGGTATCAACAAGGGCGCTAAGGCGGGCGCATCCAAGACGCGCGGCGCAAAGCCTGGTGCTCGCGGTCCCGGTTTCGAAAAGAAGCTCGCCAGCCATGTCGGAGGCGATTCAGCTGCAGTCCGCACACGACCCAGCAGAGGACTAGAAGAACTCCGAGTCACGGGCCAGAAGAACAGCAAGGCAGCCTCCAACTCAGACGGCGGCCTGAGTTCGCTCATCGTCTGGATCGAGAAGAGGGCCTCGTTGAAAGCCAAGAGAGCAGTCAAAGTCAAGAAGGTACACTCACCGACATTCGCGCATCCCATCCTCTCTCAGTCGCCAGGTCCGGTCCGCTTTCGTTTGCAGCCAAACTCAGAACGACGACCAGGAACCTCGACACTGTTGCTCTATCCCTGATGCTTATCTAGATCTTTTTGTCAATGTTGTACTAACGTCATATATAGTCTCGAACTGAAGGAGATGACTTGCTGATATCCGTTCCCGGCGAAGACGCTGCCCATGTGCTGCGACTCGACGGCTTCGTCTTTGCTGGAGCAAACATGAAGATCGAACGCGCCTCTGCCCAGGACCTTGACACTGGTGTCTCCAAGGAGAGCACCATCGCCATGCTCAAGGGCGTACTTGTCAGAAGATACAATGTCGAAGCAAAACTGCTCGATCTCAGCGCTCTCGGCTCAGATCCCGACCTCAAAGCCGCTCAAATCTTTGACAGCAGCTCAACCACGGGCAAATTCTTCCCTGCCCTCATGAAGGTCCTCGACCAACAGTTTAAGTCCGCTGCTGAGAAGAATGACGCTATTATCAGCGTCACTCTCGCCAACAATGAGCTCTCAAGCGTCAGCCCCGTCACAACTCTCGCCCAAACCCTACCACAACTCAAGAATCTGGATCTGTCAAACAACGCCTTCAAGGACCTGGCTGGTCTCGAAGCATGGAGACGGAAATTCCCCAAGCTTGACCACCTCATCGTGTCTGGCAACCCCCTGGAACAGGCCGAGCCCGACTATGCCGCAAAGCTCCTAGCTTGGTATCCTAAACTTCGTCTCCTCAACACTATCCAAGTTCGCTCTGATCAGGATGCCGAGAGTGGTCGTCAAGTCGCCGATATCCCCTATCCCATCAAGGGTCCCAACTTCCAGGACGAAGGCCAAATTGCCGAAAACTTCTTGCGTACTTTCTTCGCAGGCTACGACACAGATCGCGCAACCCTGGCACAACAATACTACGATGAGCAGTCCGACTTTTCCTTTGCTGTCAACACCGCTGCTCCTCGAGACCCCACAAAATCAAACGATACCGCCCCTCAGGAATGGGACGCCTACATCAAAGGCAGCCGCAACCTGAAGAAGATCACTCATCTTCCTGCTAGACAGAGCCGCCTTTGCCGCGGCGCTCAAGCTATCCACCAGAGCTGGTCTAACCTCCCTGCCACCCGCCACCCTGATCTTGCTACCCAACCTCAGAAGTGGCTCATCGAATGTCAATCACAGCCTGGCGTCCCTGATCCTACTGGCGCATCACCTGTTGGTGTCGACGGCTTCCTCATCACCGTCCACAGCGAGTTTGATGAGATCGATGCCAGCGGTCAGGTCAAGAAAACCCGATCCTTCGATCGCACCTTCATCCTTGGTCCTGGTGGCCCCACCGGCGTCCGCGTTGTTAACGACATGCTGACTATTCGCGCTTACGGAGGTTTCGCTGCCTTCGAGCCCGACCACCACGAACCACAAGTCCCAGCCGAGGCCGGCGTGCCCGTGCTCCCACCAGGACTCACACCCGAAATCGCCGAACAAATGGTTCTCGAGCTCCAGAAGCAGACCTCTATGACTGTTCAGTACGCCAAGGACTGTCTTGAGCAGGTGCAATGGGACTTCGACCGTGCCTTGCAAGCCTTTACTGCCGTCAGAGCCAATCTGCCTGCCGATGCCTTTGTTCAGGCCGCTTAGGAAGATTCATCAATTATGGATGAGACGGAGGATTATGGTTTGGCATCGACCTTGGAAGTCGACAACGATTGATGGCAAGAACTTATTGCTCGTGGCCACTACCTCATCGACTCGACACATGCATTTTACAACGGAGTTCCCCTTTTCTTTGCTCTTCCGGGATTGAAGCATTTTCAAAGGACCAAAAAACAACAACATGGGAGGCAAAATAGGGACGGAGGGTTGCAACGTTATTTTCTTTTTTCTGATTTGCGAAGGCGCTTTTGGAGTTGATGGGTTTATGGGTGGTTTCTCAGCCCTTGTTTTCTTTTTTGATTCATTCTCTTCTCTATTTTGATTGAACGGCAAGATGGCTGGAAGATGAAGGTGCGACCCAAAGCAACCTCATGGCCTGTTTTTACAAGACAAACAAACTTATGATGTCCATGATGGCATTGAGTACATAGAAGCAGAGCGACTGCAGAAAATCAAAAGACTGCCGGGGCGCTCGTTGCACACAAACCACATTACCTTACTGTCTTTTTCCAGCCTCGTGCTGCCTGCGAAAAATCCCATTTGACTCTAACTTGCCTAATTCATGCTTGTTCTTCTATCACTAACCCTCCCCCACTCTTTCTTCCCATCCTTTCCCACCACTGATCTCACAACTATATCGGCACAGTACGTGACATAGACAGACAACTGACCCGGCTACTCCCTTCTTGTTCCATGGCGTCGATAGACCCACAGACACCCCAAATCGCACGAATAAGTCGCGATCGGCAAACACCTTCTCAAAAAGTCTATGAGCGGTTCACAAACTGTCCAACTCTCGAATGTCAGTCATCCACAACACGCCCTGGCGACTGAATCGTATCTCAACGACCCTATGAATGCCGCGGATAGCCTCCGATAGACGACCCAGCGAAGAGCCGAGTCTCTTTGATGGGTATGCCGAACCCTTATCCCCACGAGTCAGCTTGTGGACTTGGCCGGGAATAAATTCTTGTTTTGCACCTGGAAATAACCAGGAGGCTGGAGTCGCTGCAACTCTATCTCCACTTAGCGACTCTTCGGTCGCGGCCGACAGACACAGGCATCGTATCTAGTCAGTTCCACGAGAAAACAGGTGGGAGAAAGACGGACATGTGTGGATATACGGCATGGCCGCGCACTCGGCACTGCCATGACCCATATATGCCCCATCTTGCTATTCGAGTTCATAACTCAGGGCTTCTCAACGTCACGGAAGAGACTTGCACGCCAACCAGCCGACCGTTTATGGAAGGCTATTCGTCCGTCACCAGCGATTTCTCCAAGGGTCCCCGCGGTGCTAGAGAAAGGAACGGTGCCACTCTTCCGAAATCTGATCATTAGCACACGACCTGCTCTTTCCTCTTTTCTCTCAGTCCTTCCACCGGTACCTATAGCGGCTTTGGCCCTGCACACAAACTGGATTATGGACTGCGAGCGATGACGCAGCAGAGCAAGACGCCACTGCCAACCATGCATCACCGAGATGAGGATGTCGAGCGTGGGGATATCTGGTCGACTGGAAATGCACAGCTGCACATGCCCTGGCAAAGACCTTATGCGACAGGTACACCTTCGCCTGGAAGCCCGGAGCGACACAGAAGCCTAGACGATTCTGCAGAAAGCAGTGGAGATGATCACAGTAGCAATACACTTCTCCTAACGCTGAAAGAACGTGTTCGACATTTCGTCTGGACCTGGTTCACAATGACGATGGCCACTGGACAACTCGCGAATGTCATCTTGACTGGTATGTAGGTTCACGACCCTTTTAGTGCTCAAGAGATTGATTCAGCGATATAGTACCTTATGAGTTCCATGGTCAATATGCAATTGGCAGTTGCTTCTTCATCTTCAACCTTGTCCTGTTCGCCTTCAATGTCACCATGATCTCTCTTCGATTCTACTGGTACCCGTCGACTTTCAAAGCGTCACTTACGCATCCTACCGAATCTCTTTTTGTACCCGCTTCGGTCGTCTCGCTCGGCACAGTCTTGACAAACATTACTGAATACGCTGTCGGCAACGGAAAGTCTGGGTTCTGGTTGGAGCGGACCATGATCATCTTGTTCTGGGTTTATTGTGGATTGGCAATGGCCTTTACCTGTGGCATCTATCTCATCATGTGGTCGACTCAGACGTACACCATATCCAAGATGACACCAGGTATGTTGGGGTATGCTTCCCTCAAAGACTTATTGCTGATTTGCGATAGTGTGGATCTTCCCGGCATACCCGCTACTCATCATTGGACCACATGCTGGAAAGCTGTCTGCACGAGTGGCACCAGCATCCGCGCTACCGATCATCGTTGGAGGCTTCTGTCTCCAAGGCATCGGCTTTATGATGTCCCTGATGGTCTACGCCGCTTTCTTGTATCGCCTTATGACGCAAAAGTTACCGAAAGAGTCCCTTCGTCCTGGCATGTTTATCTCTGTCGGTCCCTCTGGCTTCACTATTGCAGGCGTCATCACCATGGGTCAGAATCTTCCTGGTTGTATACCTGAGAACTTCATGGGCGTGGGGCAGATGGCAGGCACCATTTCACTGGTCATGGCGAACTGGATGGGTATATGGCTGTGGGGTCTCGCCATCTTCTTCTTCATCGTCTCCTGTGGTGCGCATTGGTCTTGCGTCAGACACGGACGACTTCAGTTTGCTTTGACATGGTACTCGTTCATTTTCCCGAATACAGGTCTGACTGTAAGCCTCCCCAAAGCTCCTTCTGCCTGTTTCTGTCTAAACTCAAAGCTGACCACTCTTCACAGACTGCCACTTTCGCAGTAGCACGTGCTCTAGACCATTGCCGTCCCATCCGCATCCTCGGCTGCGTATTCACCTGTCTCCTTGTCGCCGGATGGTTCTTTGTGTTTGGAATGATGATCCGCGCTGTGATCCTCAAAGACATTCTATGGCCGCAAAAGCAGGAAGATCGTGACGAAGGTGGTTGGAAGACCGAAGACCCAGACTTGACGTTGACGAAGAGTCAGGCAACAAACCCCTATGCCGAGGGGAGTTCGAAAAGGCAAGCTGGATTTTGATATTGCCAGCCTTTTTATGAAAAACTTAGATGGAGTTTATGAACTTTACGATATTATGAGACGCAGAGTCGTATGAATGAAGAGAGTTTACAAGCGGGATTTTACAAGATGGTCTATAAGTAGAATAAACAAAGTGATCCTTCTGCTATTATTCCCTTTCTCTTTGGTCGCTTTGATCAAGTAAGCAAACCTTCCAACTTTGCTCTACCCTGTGCAAGCCGACAATAACAGTACTCGCTCCCATCTGCCGAGGAGATGCTATGATATGAGAGTATCTTGAACGACGTCTTGCTTGTAGTTTGTCAAGAATACTTCTACTTGCCGCCCTTCTTGGATGGACTTTGGGCAAAGACTGTCACACATCACCTCTCGACGAAGAGACTTTCTCTTGTATGTTCTACCAAGCACAGGACCAAGAACAGTCTGTTGCTTTCAGAGCCTTCACAAACTCATCTTATGTTGATCAAAACTTCGAAAATTGATGATAGTCCCAGGTAGCCACACAGAACCAGCTGATGCAACACACCTCGCCCATCACAAAACCCTAGTGCACAACCTTGCCACTCCACTGCCCACAATCCACCTGCTCAGCACTACCCACCGCCAACCCAACCCCACTGCCCCCAAACAACGCCGCACTAGCCCCCGAATCAATACACAGATCAAAGTTGAGGTTAGCACCGTATTGATTCGTGCCACTGAGACCATTCTGCGCACACAGAGGGTTACTCTCCGCCGGACACAGGTTGGTCACTTGGACCACGATAGGCCCGCCAAAGGTCTTTTTGTTGCCAGAGGAATCGGTCGCGGCGGTCAGTTTCCAGCAGGTTCCGCAGGCGGGGCCGGCGCCTGCGCCGGTGCCGACGCCGAATTCGTTTTGCGAAACTGCGGCTGAGTAGCCGGGCTGTGTGACTTGTTAGGGATGGTGGGTGGAGATGGATGAGGGGATAGGTACGGAGGTGTAGAAGCCGCAGGCTGTGGTTGCAACGTTGCAGTTTCCGCTGCCCCAGGTGTCGGTGGAGCCATATTGGGTGAAGGAGGCTTTGTAGGATGTTGCTGCTGTAGCGAGGCTGGCTGAGGCGGCGAGAAGAGTAATGGGGGTGTACATTTTTGATTGTTTGGGTTTTGTTCCAAGGTAGATGGGATGAAGTTGGTGTCTGGATAATGCTTTTTGGACAATAGGGATCGTGTTTGAGACAAGTGATAAGTAGAAAGAGTTGGATCAAACAAGATACCTACGACTTCTTATAGGCATCGATTACAAGACACAGAACCCTGCCGGTATTGCCCTGCCGTATATTGTCGTCACCTACAATATAGTTGTAACTGTTGACTCCATGTCCACCTTGTCGATCAGCACCATCTCTGTGGTTAAATCGTTTCACAGCATGCGGCAACGGCAGACACTTCAACCTGACAACCTCAAGCGCAATCCCTGATGCCAGAGACGCTCGAGGCCACCAGGCGCAAGATTGCCCTAAGGCAATATATCTGAGTTCGAAGTGCAAGGAAGGGGTTCCAGATAAGCAATGCCACCTCGTCGTTGGGGGCGTACGAAGCCTTTTCTTCTCCACGTTTTTGCGCAATTCGATGCCGTGTTTCAGATCTCGGGTCGCTTGAGCAATCATCCAATGGTCATCTTACTGTGGAGTTTCGATGGCGTGTTGCGAAAATCTGATGGAAGACATTCGAGGTTCATGGATTCGTCATTTAGGTTGTGCTTCTGTGGTCATGCGTGTTGCCGTCCGAGCACCAGGGGACGCCTGCGGCCCTCATGCAAGCCGCCAGTCCGTGGGCAGGCCCTTGAACAAGGCAAGGTGATGATCCAGCATTGCCATCGCCAATTGCTACGTTCATAGTCAAGGTCCTCCTAAGTGGTGCTGACGTCGAGCGCCCTCGTAATTGTGATAGTAAAAACGATGGACATATCATTGAAAAACGAACTAATAATGCTTCATATGCCGCTGTTGGTCGAAGTGTTGGCCTATGCGATGTTCATCAGTACTGATACGATGGCTGCAGTACGGTCACAATGACCCAGCCTCCTTTCTTTTCACCGCTTTCCAGGCGAGGTATAATCCTATAGCCACTCGTGCGCCCACGCATAAATTGATGAACCACTCTCTTGAAGCTCCAGAATATCCACGGGACACCAGGTTGTTGGCGACGAGTCACTATAATCCTCGTGCATAGCCGACAAGCGCCCACGGTTGCTGCCGTGGTGACAACAAAGGGATGCGTCTGCCGCTTGTTCTTCGTCTCATAATCGTTCCTTACTGCGCCTATCGACCACCGACAATATTGCACTCATGTCTGAAGTCAAGCTACTCCATGCCAGTGCGGATGCAGAGGAAGTCAGCGACTTGCGGATACTAGTCGACCAAAAACAGATCAAGTATCTCACTGTGGATTCAGCCGTCTACGATAATCACACGATGTGCTTTTCACCCTGGTTGGCAGCCGCGCTGCCTCCTCTACCAAAAGGCCAATGGGGTTGCGCGCATATAGCTTCCGACCCAAAGATCTGAAAGCCATCATTTTCTCGCGCCGAACTCATTTCACTGCCCAGTATCTCACGTCTTTGGCACCCGCTTCGTATCGAGTGGCTGGACTTACAGTTAGGACGCAAGCTTCGCTTCAACGTACAAGAAGCTACTTGCTCTCATTTTGATGGCAAAGTTGTGGTGAAGCTCGCGCGGTTTCCGTGGGAGATTCCGCAACTCGAGCAAGAGACGCAAGCATACGAATGGATCAAGGATGCTGACATTGGTCCTGCTTTCCTTGCGCATCTGACGGAAGAGGGAAGAACCATCGGGTTCGTTATGGAGCACATCGCCAACGCGCGGCATGCAGAGCTGAAGGATTTGACTCTGTGTCGAGCAGCTTTGGACAGGTTGCACAAGCTGAGCATCAAGCATGGCGATGTCAACAAGCACAATATCCTGATCCGAGACATGGGTGTGACCTTGATCGATTTCGACTGCGCGGTAAAGTGTCAAGACCCTGAACTTCTGGGCGGCGAGCTACTCTTGCTTGAAACGGAACTTCAAGACATTTCTGGTCGAGGTAGGCCCATGTGGGACCAAAGCGATCATAATGACATGGCCTGAAGTGGTCCAAGACGTCCGAGTTGCAAAGCCTGTAGCGCATATGAACCATTGTGAATTAACAATGCTTCAAATGTGTCCCACTTAAGAATTCAATTGGTCGAGCTGTTCCTTTCTTTTAATGAGATCCTTCCAAGTTCTGATGTCTTCATATCCTTTGGGCATAACATGGTCGGTAATCGTGTAACAAGCATGACACAACCAGCTCTCTCGGACGGTGAGAGAGGTCCACCATAACTTCCGACCATTGAATCTTGTCGAGGCACAGCCAGAGCAAAAATGCTCGGTCTTTTCTGTATAGAGAACAGGTCGATAGGTTTTCCAGGGCAGCTCCTGGCACACGTTGGGATGTTTGCGAAGCCAGCTGCCGATTCGATAATACACAAGAAAGCGAGGGTCTTGTATTTCTCCTTCGTTCTCAGCATTTGAGTCTTCCGATAATCAGGATCAGATTGATATCGGTCTCTGCGGGACTTGTTGTGTTTGTCTAGGAATTTACTCCTGGCTTCCCGCTCCTGGTCTGTGTGGATGCTAGGAGGAACGGCGCAAACATGACAGACAGAGAACAGTCGTGAGAGTTTCCAGGAACTACGAGGCCCAAGTAGGCGTTTGGAGAGCATTGAAAGCATGTTGGGTACAGGTCGAAGAAGAAGCTTGTGTGATACGATGAGAAGATGGTACGAATCCCAGAATAGAAACGGCAGGGGCGGGTGCCAAGAGTCAGCGGCTCCCGCATCTTCAAACAGTGGGCGGGCGCCGTCGTCGTGGGTGGACGACTTGACTGACCGGCCTCATTTTTTCCGCCTCTCGACAAAAGACATCTCTCCGAGCATTCATCCCTCTCACCAGCTGTATCCTTAGTGTTGCAGCCGTCCACTCGCTTGCGAACGTGTACGACATCCTGGCCGACCAAGACGTTCTCTCCGCCACTTGATCCCCGAAACACGACAACAACGAGCCCCTGTCAGGTCGCCTTCACATCTCACCGACTGCCCAACATGCGTCCGGCACAGCTTCTCTCCTCGATCGCTCTCTTCTCAGCTCTCAGCTCGGCTTCGGCGCCATGGTCTGAATCTTTCCACCTCAAAGCCATTCGCGACATCAACGACTTTGTCTTCCCACGACAGGACAACTCGGGTGCGTTGCAGCCACGTCTCGAAGCCTGAAGTTGCCGTCCTCTGACTTCCGAACAGCAGCAGACTCCACCACAGTCGCGTCCAAGACATCAGATGCCTCGAGCGCCCAGTCTACAAACGACTCGTCCGCAGAGTCAACAGCAAAGTCAACAGCAAACTCGTCCAACAAGGACTCCTCGACCGACAACAGTGATGCTTCCACTACCGGCTCCGACAAGAGTGCTGCCGCCTCGTCAGGTGCCTCCAAGTCTGGTGGTTCCTCGGACGCCTCGACTACTGGCAAATCGACTGGCAATAGCAGCGGAAGCAACAAGGGTACAGCCACTACAAAATCCTCAAAGTCAAAGACATACGGCGTCTCGGCCGGCTACGGCGGTATCGCCATGATCACCCCCGACGTCTACTCGTCCTCGTCATACTACAAGGTCGGTCAGTACATCACTTTCGCCTGGAACATGACTTCTCTATCCGTCACCCCAACCGCCCTCGATATCATGGCCTCCTGCGCTGCCAACAACAACATGTACACCCTGGCTGTCAACCAGACAGTCAATGGCTCTACCGGCGCCGTTACATGGGACACTGGCGACTACCAAGCCACTGCCACTGTTCCGCTACTCACCGAAACCTACACTCTTATCATTATGGATGCTGCCATGCCTGCCGTCACTGCCACTGCCGTCTATGGTGGCCTGCCCGTCTTCAGCGGTCATCGCTTCGGCATGTACACTACACAGCCCTACCAAAACACCTCGGGCAACGACACCGAGATCTACACGTGCATAACTTGTAAGAGTGCTGCAAGCTCGCTAGAGAGACAACCCCTAGCCTTCATCTTCGGCACTGTCTTCATCACCATTGCTACCTACACAATTCTCGTGTGTGGCTTTGACATGATTTAAGCAGGCGACGCGACAGTCATCAAAATCGGCTATATTGGGAGTTTTGGGAGGATTTGTATGGAGGATCATTTGCATCGGGTTGGCGTCTTGTGGAAGAAAGCAAAATTTGGCGTATCTTTGTTTTTTTTTCTTTTTTTTTTCCGCTGTGCATATAATCTGCTGTTTATATACTGATCTATGACACCCAATCGAGATGATTTGCCTAAAGCAACAGCTGCTCTGGCAGCCCTTGCATGAACGAATCGGGATTTCCTATTGTGAGATTTGTAGAAAGCAGGTGCGGCTCTTCCATCCCAAGCGGTTTCCAACCAGAAAGTTTATTTTTCCCACGCCTGCTGCTTTTTGTACCCGCCATCTCTTGATCTCAACTCTGGTCCATTGTTCACCTCCTTTGAATTTTGCATCAATTATTGTCAAGAGCCAGGCAGCGATTCGGCTAATTCTCGCGGCGGCTAGGATTTCATCTATGGTTGACGTGCCGCATCTCAGCTTTTGGTGACGTGAACTTTTCTTGCTCGTCGACACGTCTAGATACTGGAAACGCACCTCATACATTGGACTCCATGCCGTTGGTTCGAAATGTCCCGTGGAAAGCCAGAGGCCTGACACGTTTTAAAGGCCGAGATCCACCAAGTTTTCGACTCACTAGAGAGAGTTTTCTTCGAAACTCAACGATATAAGACGCATTGAAATATGTGATTCCAGGCACGGTCAAGGGAACGACTGTGGAGCAGATTGACCTTAAACTCACACAAGCACGATCGAATCCGCATATGGTGGACTTGATGTCCTCATACAAATATGACAAGATTCTTTCCGTAGCAGAACTTTTGGTCACCAAGGGTGTGCTGGACCTTGATCAAGGGTCGACATTGCACTATTCATTAGCTTGCCGCAAAGCTGCGGATTTAGCGAGAGCAGAACTCGCGCGAAAAGAAGGTGACTCGCAACAGTCTTTTGAATCTGGTAAAGATTGCGTATCGAAGCCGAGATCACTTCAGTCCACAACCTCAAAGGCCAGCCCATCAATAACAACCTCCGATACTGCCGTCACACCGTTCGATTTGCTCTTGGAGGAACAACAACGAGCATCTAAGTCTACATCTACGACATATCTAGTATCACCTTATTCTGAGCAGATCAAATTTTCCAAATCTGTTCGCTCTCTGCAGCCAACCGATCAACTTGTGGATGCAGGTCCACCTAAGATCTTGGAGAAAGCGACAACTCGCAACATGATTGCGGCCACAAGTTTGTCCAAACGCTTCTCGGAGAAAGAACTGGAAGAGATGTATCAAATTTTGAAGCATCACTGTAAAACCAGTGCTCGTTACACTGATGTAGGACCCACTACGAGTTTCAAACGCAAAATCCGGAGGCTCGAGAGACAAGGAATACTACAGTGCAGTGATGATCACATTGTCAGCATTGCGTACTACCTGGCCATTCGAGGGCTCTTTCTTGTCGACTATGGCAAGTTCCCGAGCTATCGAGAGGCTTCTGTAGAAGCTTGTAGATTAGTTCCAGCGCATGCACACTTATACTCTCCGACCAAAGGCATTGCCTCAGATGACATTGGTTCGCCATTGAACGAAAGTCCGGTCTTGACACCACAGCACTCTATGGATTCTGATGGAGTCTCTACAGTCAAGCTGTCAGATATTGACGTGGTCGACGTACCGGATGCTGTAGCAACACAACAAGACTTTGACTCAGGCAGTTCAAGAGTCATCCAACCGAAGATCGAAGATGCTGCAGAAGCCTCGAAAAAGCTTAAACCACCAAGCCCGTGGGAGCCTCTGAAACTCCCCGATCTGAAAGAGCTTGAGATAACCACCCGCCGAAACATGATACCAGATCTTTGGCAGATGAGATTCTTCCCAACTCACCAGACTTTAGAAATCGTGGACGATATCGACAGTGACACACTGAAGATCGAGCCCATACGGCTTCCGTTCTTGCAAGACCTTGAGTCTGTTCTGGACCAAGATACGGAGTTGGATATCACTGGCTTACGGATGCGTGGACCAGAACCTCTACAGATCCCAGAGACTCCACAGCATCTGGAGATTCAGGAGGTTTCAGAGGCGTCAGAGCAACTCTTTCGACAAGAAGAGATCCCAGACATGTACACCCCGGACGAATCCAAAATTGCCTCCGGCGAGGATTTTGACAAGTCCAGCAAATTTCTGACTGTTCGTGGAATCAGGCCTAATGTCAGCATGAAACAGCTCTTCGAGAAATTTGCGAGTTTCCATCCCGTCAATATCAGACGCTACGCTCCCAACAGTGCGCAGGTCGAGTTCGTTGATATAGAAGCCGCTACAAAGGCCCTCAACGGCATGCACGGCACCTTCGTCGGGGGTAGATTTATCAGTTGCTCGTTCGAGAGCGATCTTCCGGAGGAGACACGAACAGGGGCCTGCAAGGTCGCTTGTGAGCCACCATTTAGTGACTACAAGGAAGAACCCTTATCAACGCATGGAACGAAACAGCATCAAGATGCTCTTAGTCGTCTAACAACGACCATAACAGAGACTATTACCGAAGTTCCGACAGAGAGTACAAAGCAGGCTGTTATCGAGACTTTGAAAGATACCACCACGGAATCTGCGACAGCAGCTGCGATAGAAGCTCCTACAGAGACCACCGCACAAAGATCTTCGCTTTCTCCAGACTCAGGCCTGCCAGATCCGATAACTCCGAATGGGACGATCTCAAGGAAGGAGGAGAAGAAGGGGAAGAAGGGCAAGAGAGTGGGAAGGATACGCAGGGGTCTCAAAAAGGGACCAGTCGAGTCGACGATCGACAAGCCATCAGACCCGACAAAAGATCAACAAGAGATCACGATCGAAGCTGAGAGATATGATGGCCTCCTATACCGTGGTGTTGCAGATTACAGACCTCCTCAAAATTCCTCAACTTCTCAGGCAACGTCCGATGACTTCGAGACAGACGACATTACTCTCTATGATGAGCTGATCGCTTCAGATGAGCCGTGCATTTCAAACAGGCTTGGATCAAAGCCACCATGGGCTAAATTCATGACGGAATATCTTACCATCAGAAAACCTAGACGTTCGGATCACATCCTGCCAGAGATTAGTCAACTTTCAACAACACCGGTTCCCGTAACTCGCGCTTACTGGCTACCACATTCCACTCAGATCCAAGTTCTGTGCGGTCTGCAGGCCTTAGCTGAGCGAGTCTGTTTCCGGTACCTGCAGCGCAAACACCCGGAAATCTTGAAAGAAACTGCAACGCAATGGGGCATCGATAGCCCTCATGTGCTGGAACTGAATCAATACATTCAGATATTGCGCACACTCGTATTGCCGGATTCAGACGCTGTTTGGAAAGGGTTTGGCAGTCGCACCATACTAGACTTGAGGCAATCTATGGTTCTGCTGCGGCATGCAGCCGTTCACAGAAGAATACAAGATATTCGTACCTTGCGTGGCTGGACTAGTGATGGATTCAAGCTTGCGAAGTTGTTGGACGACCCAGAAGCAGCCGAGCAGTTTTTGGCGATGGCGCTTTATCTCAGAACTCAGTATCACAAGATACGTAGCGAAAAGATGAAGGCCGAAGAAAAACTGCTGACTACACTCAAGGAGCTGGCAGCGAAGCGGGCTGAGTTGGATCGTGCGGAGCGAGAAGCCATGGACGCATTTGAGGAAGACCACAAGCAAGTTCACAAGGTTCTTGATGCCAGCGCGCCTTTGAAACCTGAACCTGGCATCAGCCTGGAAGAAACATCATCTATCAAGCCTGCGAGTGGCATCTTCGGCAGGATCAAGAGTTGGCTTGGTGCTTGAAAGGTTGTCTGAGCCTCTCCTGAGTACGTACTGGATATCCAAGACCACATTGACATGCCCACAAAAGGACACGCACTCCTGCCTTCGCAGCTAGGAACGGTATACTTACAACTCATAGCTTTTATCAAGCATCGACATATCATCTACTATCTCGTTCACCCGCACAAAGGGATCCAAAAGACATATGGTACCTCTCACCTAGTTTTCAGATTTGACCTCATCCGTATTACGCAACGCCGATCCCAAGAGTCGTCAACACTGGACCTGATGATCCATCCATGACCCCCTGACGATCTCGTTAGATCGACATTGATGGTCGAGCGGATGTGGGGCCATCCAACGCGCGTAAGAAGGTCAAGAAGTCTAGAGCCGTTTGCATCATGAGATGTCTGGATGTGACGTTTTCACCACGTCTATCGTCACATCCAGAGGTCAATTTGCAAGGGATGGAGAGCGACTTCTGGAAGGGAAGGTATTAGCCCAACCCTGCGAGCCAACTTCCCCTCAGATTTCTTGTTTGACTATAATGTCTATCAGATTATCGATCCGGAAGAGAAAGTCTTCTGCTATAAGAGTATCTGGATGGATCTAGACGACCCAATTGGCTGATACAACATTCAGCAATGTGATAGAAATGTAGCATGGTCAACATAGAAACCAGGGTCGCACGACCTACCACATCAACAATCAAAGGCTCAAAATAGCAACAGCGAATCTCGAAATCATTCATTGTCCAAGACTCCCAGAAGACACAAGCATTTTCTCGTAGAACTCGTACTCGTACACGTACAAAGGCCAAGTCGAATGATGAGCAAATCCACGCCTTGGCACCGAAACCCGCGGACAGCCGAAGTGTGGTTATTCTTGCCTTTCTGCAAAAACGCAGAATGCTTCTTTGTTTCGGTCCGAATGATGTTAGGCAACAGTGGCTGATGCCTGCTGGCAGTATATTTCATGGTGGTGCAAGAGCTTTGCTGCTGTGGAAACGCTGATGTGGAAGTGTTACAGAAGTGATCGCGATATTGGATGGAAAGTCGGGCAGCAAGAGACAGGTGAGTTTCGGCGCCATTGCTGCCTTGTCGATATACTCATGGTAAAGTCAATTATACTGCTATATTGATCAAGATGGTCAGAGATATCGTGAGTTTCTTCCTTGTGGCTTCAGGCGGTGTTCTTGTTTTCGGACAAGGCGTATTGATGGCGTTCTGTATGTAGGAAACTGCTTCTTTGATGGCCAGGGTCCCTTTTTTTCTGTTGGTTTCGAGGACGTCTTTCCTCTGTTTGCGTTCATGAAACAAGATGGCGATTGTCGTGTAACCACACACCTTCTGTCGCACACACGCCACACTAGACAAGAACGTGTCGAGGCTCATTCGACAGGAACGGCTATCAGGGCCAGCCCTCTCGTCGGTTTTCCTTGCATTTGACAGTGATAGACGATGTCTTGGAATGCTGGAAGAAAAAGAGATTACCGCCAGCCGAGCCCCTGGCTTCCTGCGTTGGCGCTTCTTTATCTCAGATCATCCGCCACCGTGCGCTGGATGATTGGAAGGACGAAGAGGTGCGTGTATGTGTGGTCGTTTATGACGGGTTGACGGGACTTGTGTCTCCCATGCAGGTCGCCTAAGGCTCGTTATCTAGCCTGGAGGTGAACAAAACGTAGATGGCGCGAGATGAGGTGTTGAGCGTATGCGCTGGAAGAAGGAAATAGTGTTCCGACGGACTCTTATCCGACCTCATTCCAACAATCTGGTCGGTTAGATCCATTGGTCGCGCCTCGTACCCCTGGCTTACTTCCTATCTATTCGATGCCTCATGTCTTCACCGCTTTGCTACGTGTAGTTCTGAGCACACTCACACGTGGTTGCAAAGCTTGGTTGACAGGCAGTCAACGTCCGACACATGCATGCCTTTCTGAAGACGCGGTGAAAGAATTGCAGGGAGCAAGAGATGTCGATACGCGATATTGTGGCTTGCATGTATGCTTGTCCTACCGGGCGGCGGTCATCTAACCAAGGCGCCGGTATAGCGACGCCAGGCTAGAGAGGCCCTAAGTGCGGCGGGGCGGCCGGAAGACGTTCACGGACTGTTTCGCGTGGCTTGATCAGTCGAGATCGCTGCCTGCACTGGACAAAGCAGGTTCTCTCGTACATGGATGGTCTGTTGGGTACGCGGTTAGCTGGGTGGATGGACGCATATGCATTTGACGTGTCGAGGTTTCATCATAGCTGATGTGTATCACATAATACGTCGTTTTGTGATGGAAGCTGATTGAACAGTGGATAAGTTTTGTTGAATTGCTCGCACAGTCAGCAGATGGGTACTTGTCATGGTCGCGTCGACCTTCTGCTCAAAGTGTTTGTCCTCTCACTGCAGGGATGTGAAGAAGGCCAGCACAGCAGAAAAAGGACATCAGATGACAAAAGCAAGAGCAAAGAACGTGACTGCCGCGTAAAGTTCCCGCATCCAATCTCTGGACTTCAGCCTCCCAAGCCATCCTTCCCACCTTTGTCGTGTTTTTTTCTTTGCAGCCTGCTGCGCGTACTAAGAAGCGGGCCGAAGATCCCTGTCGTTTTTAGCTTACTCTGGGGAAGTAGCGGAACAAGCAAGAAAACATCGGTGTCAAACAAAGAGAAAGTTGGGCTGCTAGGAACGAAGCATCGATCAAGGGGTGGATGGGAATGGAAAGAGGTGTGTCAGAGATAGATCGTGAAAAGGGATGTTGAACAGATATAATAAGCAGCGTCCTCCCTTTGCCCAAACACTTGGACTTGTTTGAACAACTCGCTATCTCTCACAACACTCTTCCCACGTGTCTTGGAAACAGTTTATTTCTGTTTTCGACTCGGCTCCACTCAAGGCAGTCGCATCTATTGTTGTGACTCAGCTCGGACAGAAACATTCATCTGGAATATCTATTCATCTCCTCTGGACCACAGGCATCAACACCTTCCTATCGAAACCTTGGCCATTCATTTCACCTGCTTCAAATATTGCGAGCAAGTCAGCCTCTCATCCGTTGTCACCCACCAATCCTCGTGACCAACATCCTCTCCACCTTGGATACTTCGGCTCTACGCACGATACTACAAGACCAAGAGATAACAGAAAAGATCAACACTGGGCTTTCCCTTCGACCTATCTCATCGACCATCCCTTTCCCCGCAAAAAGAGATCATCGGTTGTCCAGACCAGATTTGCCAGGGTCGCTCCGTTACTGCTGATCCCATCCCATACACCGAGGCTATCTACCACCAAGCTTTAGCACAGCCCGAGTCAAGAGATACAAGCCCGCCTATCTTTTGTGTTGATCGCACTGGCGCATGTCATTTCTGACATCGAACAACCGAGGACATCCGTTTCAGCTTTGAGATTGCCATAAGAACAAAACATCCCTCCACTTGATTCTTTGATTGCTTTGTTGGTCCGTCCCATTCGACTTTATCACAGACTAGAAGTTGGTCTGGAGTTGTATAACAACATCAACACTATACCAAGCACACAAGAAGCCACAATGTGTGTGGCCAACCTCAACGTCTCGACGCAACCATGCTCGCACCGCTGGTACACCCTCGTGAAACCCTGCAGCAGCACAACAAACCTTGCCAACTGCCCTTCAAAACTCGCCCTGGAGGGTTGGGAGACCAGACTGGAATCTTGCCCTTGGTGTGATGACTCGGCTTCCGATTCTGGTATCCTCGATGACAGCACCCATCGCTTGTTTGGTGGCAGCATCTCTCGCTCGCGCAGTGGAAGCATAGGGACTTCTGGTATCGGTGCCATGCCTGTTGCTGCAGAGCGACACAGACGCCAGAGCAGTGCTACCGACTCGACTACTTCTTTGTCGAGAGAGTCGAGCAGTCGTTTTACACAGGATGAGAACACCGAGACCGAGGTCTCTGTCAGAGGCGAGAAGGCACGTATGATGAACTGGCGCATGGATGTTTACCTCATGGCACATCCTGAGCGCAAGCAAAGTATCGTTCAGGAGGTTGAGGGTATCGCACCCGAAGCCTCTGTGCCCGAGCAAAGTGGACTCCGCAGATCTGGCAGTATCAGGAGATCTGGTAGTCTGCTCGGCAAGAAGATGAAGAAGGGTATGCGTCTGAGCAAGAACATCTTCAAGGGTTGAGACTACCCCTGTTGTCTTTTCACTTCGCCTCATCTCACCAACCATGATCATTTCTGATCACGACCACTGCCGCCTTGGTCAACTCCACTCCCCTCCAGCAAGCCAAACACTCTCTAGCAGAGCCTGCAGCACAGCTCCACATTTGGCTGGACGTCGACAGCATACCGCATGCTCCACAACGATCATACCTGGCCGGCCAACAAGCGAGAGTAATCTATTACTCACCGCTATACCAGAGAAGCACTCCACACCTTCCTCACCGCCATCAGTGCGGTTGCGAGCTTCGATCGCAATCTTCTTCGGACACTTTTTGGACTCTTGATCCATCTGTCTTGTCTATTCTGCTCCACTCTATTCTTTCCTGTCGTTCCTGTGTGGGACACAAGAGCTGCTTTATACCCAGATTGATCCTTTCTGCCGTTTTTCGGTATTCTTATAGATTAGAAGTAGCCAGAATCATGAATAGCCTCTACTGCAATAATCATTACTTTGGAACATTCCTTGCTCTCCAATGTAGTTTTGTACCAGAGATGTGACTGTGAAAACGCAAGATCGTTTAGAAAAGGCAACGGCTATGTCCAGAAAGAGTTCTTTGGAATGGCCAGTCTCGGTGGGCATTATCCTGTCTCCCGGCGATATCCCGTGTTTGCATAGCTGCAAGGTGTTTATGGCGGATGACATTCGTAATCAGTATCTTTCGTCTTGGAAAGCCGTGACGAGACACAGACTTGGAGAAGTTGATGGAAAAGGATGTGCCAGATACAAGCTTGAAGTACAACAGGATAGTCATTAATTCGTAATAGTCATATCAGCGACTGCCCTACGAGTCTTGAGTCGCCGTTTCTTCCCTTGATTCTTCTTTTGCAGGCTGAGCGCCCAACTCTTGGCCCAAACCAGTCAAGAAATCGTCAGCTTCCATCTTGCCTCGTTTCTGTCTGATGGCGTTTCTTCGTCGTTCGATTTCGTCTTTGCGGTCCTTGATTCTCTTTTCACGTTCGGCGCGCACTCTTTCTGTTTCGGCCCTTTCCATCTCCAGGTTTTCGAATTGTTTCTTTCGTTCCTGGTCGTCGAGACTGAATTGCATGAAACCGACACCTTTTTGTCTGATCTCCTTGGACGCATCAAAGTGGGTGTCTGGTGGCGGGGTGAGAGATCTGTCGCGCTTGGCGGCTAGATCGGCCATTTGCTGGGCGACGGGTTCGTCTGGATTAAAGGCAGCTGCTTGGACTGTATCGCCGACAATGAGGTTTGTAGGCATGTCTGGTCGCGAGCGCAAAGCGGCTTCTGAGCCCAGCTGGGCGAGTCGTTGTTCCCGGGCGCGTTGAGCGGCGGTGCCTGTGCGTGTGCGACCGAACTCGTCTTCCCACTCTACCATCTCTTTGTCACTGTCCGAGTCTTCATCGGAAGAAGATTGATCGGATAGCTGTTTATCTTGCTGATCGGCCCACTTGCGATCAAAGTCTACAAGATGGGTGTCGTTGTCATCGCCAACGTCGCCTCGTTTCATTGCAGCGTAGAGACGGGCCTTTTCTTCCATCTTTCGCTTTGAGCGGTGCCATGCTGAAGAGTCCAAGGCTTCGGATGATGTGCTGTGTTTTTGGTCAAAGGCGGGCGAGTCGTCATCGAGATCTCGGGCAGCTCGTTTCTTCACATTGCGGTTGTGCGAGGCAAAGATGTCTTCCTTCTTGGGACGTGGACGTGATGTGGATGGGCGAGTGTTGCTAGCGGAGGAGCTGGGGCGGGCTGAGATCAGGGACTGTAGCTGCGAAGTGAAGGCGAGCGTGTTCGACGAGGATATCTCGCGGGACGACTTGTGCTTCTTTGCAGGCTTGGGCGCGCCGTACAGGGGCGCATCCTTTGCCGATGTGTTTCGGTGCGACATTTTGGAGAGAAGAGAAGATGACGATTGAGTCGCGCCTTCTCTCGCTGTGTGGGGTTGTGAAGAAGGTTCGAACGGTGCAGACGGTTGCTGCTCCGAAACCGCTGCACCATCGAGAACTAGTCAATCGCCCATGGTCCTCGAAAAGCTCCTTCCTCTTCACCACAACAATCAAGACGCCGCCGAATACGTGATTCGTCCTCTGTCCGAGATGCCCACTCCCCGTCAAGTCTACGTTGCCGTCATCGGTATCCTGCCCCCAAAAACTGCCCCTCTACCCCCACCTGTCCTTCTAACAATCTACAGGTGTCGGCGGTGTTGGAAAATGCTTCCTGAACCAATTCCAGGCCCTGAGGTCCCGC
Source organism: Aureobasidium sp. EXF-10728 (assembly GCA_023848605.1). Taxonomy (NCBI): domain Eukaryota; kingdom Fungi; phylum Ascomycota; class Dothideomycetes; order Dothideales; family Saccotheciaceae; genus Aureobasidium; species Aureobasidium sp. EXF-10728. The sequence continues at coordinate 333,421 of SWBG01000010.1, forward strand.
ATGTCCCAGGCACGCGCCCCCACCTACCTTGACCTCATCTTCGTCTCGCGCTCCAAGAAGGTCCTCTTCAGCGAGAGCTTCCGCCCATTGAACCTCGACACCATCGAACAAGACCTCAATGACTCCAAGCAACCCATCCTCGAAGCCTCTGCTCTCGTCGAGTACCTCGCGACCGCCCCCGAGAAGGTCATTCTGGTCGACAACACCAGCTCTCTCGACATTGCACAACAGTACCCTGCCTTTTTGCGCAAGGGCATCAGCATCGTCACCCCCAACAAGAAGGGCTTCTCCGACAACTATGACCTCTGGGAGGACATGTTTGCCGCTGCCTCTAACGGCTCTGGCAACGGTGGCTACGTCTTCCACGAGAGTACCGTCGGCGCTGGTCTGCCTGTTCTGTCCACCCTGAAAGAGCTTGTCGAGACTGGCGATGAGGTTACAAAGATTGAGGGTGTCTTTTCAGGCACCATGAGCTTCTTGTTCAACAGCTTCATGCCCGTCGGTGGCGGTGGTGGCTCTTTCGCTGCCGAGGTCAAGAAGGCAAAGGACCTGGGCTACACCGAGCCCGACCCGAGAGACGACTTGAACGGTCTGGACGTTGCCCGTAAGCTGACCATCCTCGCCCGTCTTGCTGGTCTCAAGGTCCAGAACCCCACCAGCTTCCCCGTCCAGAGCCTGATCCCTAAGGAGCTGGAGTCATGCAGCAGTGGTGACGAGTTCATGTCTCGCCTTCCCGAGTTCGACGACCAGATGGAGAAGCTCAAGCAAGAAGCCGCCAAGGAGGGCAAGGTTGTCCGTTTCGTTGGTAGCATCGACGTTGCCAGCCAGAGCGTCAAGGTCGGTCTCGAAAAGTTCGACGCAAGCCACCCCATTGCCGCCCTCAAGGGTAGCGACAACATCATCAACTTCTACACCAAGAGATACGGCTCCAACCCTCTCATCATCCAAGGCGCTGGCGCTGGCGGTGAGGTCACTGCCATGGGTGTCACTGGTGACCTCCTCAAGGTCCTTCGTCTCCTCAACTGACGCCAGGAGAAATCTAGACTTTGAACGTTACGCAGATATGAAAGAAATTGGATGACAAAAGTTATGCGATACAAAAGATAAATCTGACACTTGCTTCCACAAGCACAATCCTGCAAAAGACTTTCCATTGTGATACATCAAAATAATGTTGCTCGATTCATGAAATTTCTATACCAATAGCGCATGACTCGCTCATGACGTAGGCAGCCATGCGCGCATCACCGTTCCTTCTCTTTTTGGAAACTCTATCTACTCACTTCTGACTTCACATTTGACATACATCCCTTTCCGAAGTCGGCATTCTCCTGCTGCATCCCTGCCTTCTTTGCTTGCTCTCCTTCTACTCTTCCTCTGCACACGACTTCCGGCGCAAACATGGACGACCCAGAAGTGAAGCCAGAGCAGGCAGAAACACAATCCAACGAAGACCAACTCGCCGTCACAGAATCAGCTCAGCCAGATCAACAATCGAACGTGGAAGCCAATGATAGCACCACCGAGCCAGCCGACCGCCCCTACGATGATGACGCCGACGAAGCCACCCGCATCGCCTCCCTCGCAGCCGGCATCCGCGACCAAGACGACCTGGAGCGAGACATTGGCCGTCAAGCCGACGCCCTCCTCATCGAACAAGCAGACGAACGCGACAACAAACGTCTCGAACGCACAAAAGCCGACAAAGCCCGTCTCGACGGCCAAGTCCACCGCCTGGAAAAGAAGTTGACCGAGTTTGGCAATCAAGCAACAAAGAACAGATATCGTGCCGAGATTGCAAAGTATAAGACACAGATTGAGGGTCTCCAGACGGATCTAGATCAGATTCAGAAGAGAATCGATGATAGGAAGAATGAGGCTGCCGCGGCGGGAGATACTCTGCTGGGAGAGGCGGGTAATCAGAAGTTGCCTGGTGAGAGTCAGAGAGACTTTTTGATCAGGACAGGCAAGATCACACCCTTTTCCAAGATGGGCAGACAATTGTTGCGAACTTCGTCAAGTCTGGCTGAAGTCATGTTTGATGCTGAAGAGGAAGAGGATGAAGACATGCCGGATCAGGAACTTCAAGCAGATGCACAACGGTCACACCGCAATCTGAGGATGCCTGGATTCGCCGACGATGAAAAGAGCGAGCTTGAGGAGGAAGAAGAATTTCCCGAGCAAAGACCCACCAAGAGACGAAGGCTACAATCAAAAGGCAAAGGCAAGGGTCTTGCAGAAGAAGATGAGGACGTCGAGCTAGAGTCTGCTCAAGAAGAGGAAGAAGACGAATACATACCAGACATGGACGACAAAGAGCTTGCTGCTGTTGGAGAGTCGAATGATGAGGAAGAGCCAGAAGATGAAGACGTCGATGGCGATTTCTCCTTGGGAACCTCTGGAACCAACAAGCGCAAGAAGGGTGCAAAGAAGGTCACTAAGAAATCACAACAAGCGTCAGATGCACAAGAAGATCTGGCTGGGATCGATGACGGCAATGAGAAGGTATACCAGGCCAGATTGCAGAGCTGGGTCAGAAGACGAAGTGCTGCACGCCGGAAACACCAAGCTTCGGCCAAATCTGGAGGGGAAGCAATCGACGTCGATCTGGAGCAGAATGAAGATGAAGAGGACAAGACGAACCAAGAAGGCGAGGACGAATGGCACCTGCCACACCCAACTCAGACAGATGCAGAGTTTGAAGGCGGCTACCGGATACCTGGTGATATCTACCCTTCACTTTTCGACTACCAGAAGACTGGTGTGCAATGGCTATGGGAGCTCTACTCACAACAAGTCGGAGGTATCATTGGAGACGAAATGGGTCTAGGCAAAACTATTCAGATTATCTCGTTTGTCGCCGGCCTGCACTACTCGAAGAAGGTCACGAAACCCATCCTTATCGTCTGTCCCGCAACAGTCATGAAGCAATGGGTGAACGAGTTTCACCGATGGTGGCCTCCTTTGCGAGTATCCATTCTTCATACTTCCGGAAGTGGTATGCTGGATGTGAAGCGAGAAGACAGGCTGGAGGACGATCTGGACAACTTTGACTTTGATGGCAACCCGATCAGGCCCTCTAAAGGCAACAAATCCGCCAAGCGCATTGTGGACAAGGTCCAGAGAGATGGTCACGTTTTGGTGACAACGTACTCTGGCTTGCAGACTTATGCTGAGCATCTCATCCCTATGGAGTGGGAGTATTGTGTTCTGGACGAAGGCCACAAGATCAGAAACCCTAACACGGCAATCACAATCTACAGTAAGGAGATTCGTACACACAATAGAATCATCCTCTCTGGTACACCCATGCAAAACAACTTGACCGAACTCTGGTCTCTCTTCGACTTTGTCTTTCCCATGAGACTCGGTACTTTGGTCAGCTTCAAGCAGCAATTCGAAACTCCAATCAAACAAGGCGGGTACGCGAACGCATCCAATCTGCAAGTTGAGACTGCCATGAAATGCGCAGAGACATTGAAGGACACAATCAGTCCTTACCTCCTTCAGCGGTTCAAGGTAGACGTGGCATCTGATCTGCCCAAGAAGAGCGAGAGAGTCTTGTTCTGCAAGTTGACCAAACCTCAACGTGACGCCTACGAGTACTTTTTGAACTCTGGTGACATGACTGCTATCTTGGCTGGTAAGAGACAGGCGCTCTATGGTATCGACATTCTGCGCAAGATCTGCAACCATCCCGACTTGACTGAGCACAAAACCTTGTCCATCAAAGCAGACTACAACTATGGTAATGCCAACAAGTCTGGAAAGATGCAAGTCGTCAAGGCTCTGCTCGAAATCTGGAAGAAGAATGGTCACAAGACTTTGTTGTTCGCCCAACATCGCATTATGCTCGACATTCTTGAAAGATTTGTCAGAGAAATGGGCGGTATCAACTATCTTCGTATGGATGGTAACACATCCATCAAGGATAGACAAACACTTGTCGACAAATTCAACAAGAACCCAGACTTGCACGTCTTTCTTCTCACGACGAAAGTTGGAGGTCTAGGTGTGAACCTCACTGGTGCAGATCGAGTTATCATCTACGACCCCGATTGGAACCCATCTACTGACGTTCAAGCCCGAGAGCGAGCCTGGCGACTTGGTCAGAAGCGCGAGGTAGAAATCTACCGCTTAATGACTGCCGGCACTATCGAAGAGAAGATCTACCACCGGCAGATCTTCAAGCAATTCTTGACCAACAAGATTCTGAGAGATCCCAAACAGAGACAGACATTCCAGTTGAGAGATCTACATGATCTGTTTACCTTGGGTGAGGCAACTGCAGATGGTCAAACAGAGACAGGCAGCATCTTCAAAGGCACAGAAGTCCAACTCTCAGGCTCTAAAGCCGATGCCTCGGACCTCAAAGCTCAAGAACAAGAGAAAGTTGAAGCAGCAACCGCAGCTGAAAAGGCCGCAAAGGAGAAAGAAATGCAATCCATCGTCGGCATCTCACACGCCGAAGACTTCCAAGGCGAAGAAGAAAAACCCGCACCCGCCGCCGACGACGGCACAGAGAACGGCACAAACACCAGAGACGAACGCATGCTCGGCGCCATCTTTGCCCGCTCGGGCGTCACCTCGGCCCTCTCCCACGACGACATCATCTCCGGAAACTCTGGCGCCCGCAAAGTGACAGCCGACCCCGAAATCATCGCCAAAGAAGCCAAGCGCGTGGCCGCAATCGCAGCAGCCGAGCTCAGAAAAGCAGGCGAAATCGCAAGAACCCTGCCTGCGGGGAGTGTATCTTGGACAGGCACGTTTGGCACAGCAGGGCGTCCTGAAACTCCCTCTCGGCGCGGCGGACTCGGTGCTTCGAGAGGTAGAGGCGGGATGAGTAGGGGTGGCCCGTCCAGCACTTCCATCCTTTCACACCTTTCTGCGCGTCAAGGCATCACTCCTTCGCGTCAGTCTACTGCCTCGACCTCGACGTCGCGAGCAGCAACGCCTTCGGCGCAACCGCAACCGAAAGGCAGAGAGTTTCTGGCGCTGATCAGAGATTATCTATTGGCGCATGGAGGCAAGGTGTACACGCAAAACCTGATTGATCATTTCAATCGATTCTGTGGTAGCGCACAGAGGACGGCAGAGTTCAAGGAAATGCTCAAGGTTATTGCGGTTCTGGAGAAAGGGTCCAGGGGAAGGGGCAAGTGGGTGCTTAGGGAAGAGTACAAGAAGGGCGTTTGAAGGATGGGAGGAAGGTAGTCAAGGGATGACTACCGAGGGAATGGAAGCATGATGTAATGCATAATGGCTCGAGAAGAGGACATCAAGACGATAATAGCATTTTTAAACGACCAAGAAGAAAGACATACACATATTCCAACAGGATCAAACGACTGCGAAGAGCAATAGAAAAATCCTTCCAGTACATGGCAAGCCCGACAGATGTACAACGCGCGTGAGGAAAGCAATAAACAAACGTAATTGACGGATTCAGCAATCATCATGATGCGTACTGGGAATCGAAAAGACCTCCACTCTTCTTGACTGTCTTCTTCTGGACGGGAAGCTTCTGATCTGCTGGAGCTTGAATGCCGTGATCATGCTCAGGTACCTCAGCCTCCAACGACTTTTCTGCTACAGGCCGTTTCACAGGCGCGGAAGGCGAAGCAAACAAGGAACGCGGAGCAGACGCGAACAACGAGGCCGGGGCTGCTACTGGAGCAGAAGCAGAAAAACCATCACTCACAGGCGCTACAGTAGAAGCAGACGTAGAGTTCAAGCCAGAGCCGAACATGGACACTGCAGCAGGTACTCTTTTTGCGCAGGCCGTCACAGGAACCTTGATATTGGTAGAAACCGGCTCTGAAGAAAACAAGGATCTCTCCAGTAACTTCTCGGGTCCTGGCTGTCCTGCTGCTCTCATGGCAGCGCCAAAACCAAGAGTTTCAGAGTTTGTGGCAGAAGATCCTGGAACAGCTCCAGTGCCAGCAGAGTTATGCTCAGCAGATTTAGCAGGTGAAGCATACTTAGAATCCATGAGACCACCTCTGCTCGATGCTATGTTTTTCTTAGCAGCGCGAGCGGAGGCTTGAATGTCTGATTTTGAGCTTACTGGGTTCGTGGTATCGGCGATTGTGGTCGAGAGAGTAGATCTGTCCACAGCCTTGGCCTTGTTTGAGATGGTATCGTTGGTGTTTGGAGGGGAAGGTGTGTTCTTGACTTCTACAGGAAAGTCGTTCACAGAAGCATCGGAACCGCTATCAGGTGTGGATTTTGTTACATCAAATAGCTTCCCACTTGCTCCAACGCTGGGTTTGAAAGCTTTAGACTCTGGAGCCTTGCGATTGGCAAAGTCACCCCCTAAGCCAAATGGTATAGTAGTGTCGGGAAGACGTCCTCTGAATTCGGCAATGCGTGCAGGAGCGCCAGTCGCTGGAACGGTGTGATCAGAGGCGCTGGGTTCATCTTCATCAGTAGTTCTGGCTCTTAGAGAGTTGCCTCCGAAGTCAGTGAATTTACGGCTTGCAGGAGGGGCGTAAGAAGCAAGGAGACCGCCGTTGGGTGTTCTTCGTGTAGGCATACCAAATGATGTATCAGGTGTAGCGGTCACCCCAAACATACCACCAGGAGGAGCTTCAGAGATTCTACCCGCAGCTCTATCTGCCTTCGCAGCCTTGAAGGCGGAACTGCTTCCAAAGGTATGTTGCTCAGGATCTTGAGCAGAAGACCCGAACACACCTTGAGCATTGGACTCATGGGTTGAGCTTGGGAACAATCTTCTTGTTGCAGGCTCGGGCTGACCAACATTGTTGGTGGCAGAAGCACTGTTCCGGTTGTCGGGTGTCTGAGTAAAGCCATCAAACAAACGTTTTCCAGGTCCGTTCGGATTTCCGAAATGTTGGTATTCACGCTGAGTACTCTCCAAGGCATTAGAGTGAGATTGGAACAAGCCCTGGCCAGATGATGGGGTATCAGAGATGGTGGAACCATTCAAGTTTACGGTCACTGTAGTGTTGAACCCCGGGTATTGTGCAAAGAGACCCTGTTGAACAAAAGAGCTTGGAGCATCAGAATTGGAGTTCAAAGCTCCCGAGAACCCAGTTCTGTTGCTGTTCCAATTGCCATTGTGTCCAAACAAGCTCTTGCCGTTTGGGCTATTCTCGAACAGGGCGCCAGCGGGAGCGGGACGAGGTCCTTTGGGAGGGCCTCTCGGGTTCATGCTGTATCCGAACATATCAGGAGGAGAATCGCGGCCTTTTGTGTTCTTCCTCCCGAATAAGGGTGAAGAGCCGGTAGGACCCGCATCCATGTCAACATCTTCACTGAGCTTCTGCGACACCATGAAGCTGGTATGATGGAGTAAGGCTTGCAAAGCCTCTGTTGCAGAACCGTGGATGTCTTGCTGATCATCTGTGGCGCACACGGTATTGGAGTCGGCGTCGAGGGCGATGGCCTGATATCCGCCTCCAACATAGACGGTAAGGATCTTGAACCCTTCGTTCCCAGCAATGAACTCCAGGTTTGCTTTCTGGCTGTTAGTTGTGTCGTCCAAAGAAGGTTTTAAGGGTAAGAGGTACCTAATATCTGGGCACGCATACCTTCAATGTCGAATGTTTCCTGGAAACACATGGTGCTTGATCGCTGAGCGAGGTTGATGAATCACGACCCTCTAAGTGTTGTAACAGAGACGGATGGTCGTTGATTGATGTGTGAACCATAGTAGGGATATCTCTTTGTTCCGATGGTGAAAGCATCAGCCTGGATTTGCTCAGTGAGCTGCAAACGGAAGCGTCTTGCAATAGAGTACAAAGAAATACTGCAGCGCGATGATTGTGGACACTGTGTCTCCAAGAACGACAATCATGGTGGTTATCTAAGCACCATCAACGTGTCGTGATTCTGGGCCTACGAGCTCGTATTGATTGTTCGAAAGTTGGGCCATGAAGCTGCCATACTGCAATATCTTAGGTTTTGGATCAATCCATTTGATCGAGTTGAAATGATGAGGCTGGAATGGATATGGAGATGTTTTGTGAAGTCGATGTGCTTAGGAAGCCGCCATCGGCTGTGTTCTTGTTGGATTAACACGAGGGCAGCATTCCATCTCACAAAGGAAGTCGCACCCCATGCCCGGCCATAAAGACCTTGACGTTCATCCCTTGCTTCTCCCACATTTTCTGAACATCAAAACCCCTTCTGGAAGTCCAATCACCTCATTGTTTCGTCCCTTCAAGCATCAAGCGCAAATCCGTCTTTCTGGAACTTATCGTACACCAGATCGCTTGACGAGACCAACATTTTGTGCAAAGCGAGCTCAGCCGTGTCGCAGCCCTTGCCGGTCTTCCAAATGGGCTTGTTGTCGTTGCCGTAGACGATGCACCACCAAGTATCGGTACGATGGGCGAGAACGATCTTGATCTTGAGTTCGTCGGGCATGGCGATGGAGAAGTTATCTGTAATATCTTAGCCGTGTGTTCTGTATACGTATGTAGAGATGTTTTTACCAAGGATCTGAGCGCGCAGGGCTTGCATGGCTTGGAGAGTGTCTGTAGAGGCCATGGTTCTTGTGCTTGCGGTTGATAATGATAGACGGTTGCTTGTCTGCGTTGGAGTAGAGGTGATCGGCGTTGTTGTTGTGGTAAATCTTGTTTGCGCCAGGGAAGCAGATCGAGGTGTGTCTATGAATGCTTTGAGACACAGAGAGTGACTGTTCGTCTTCTAGAAGCTCTCGGCAATATGGGCAGCACCACATCTGCATGGGATTTTTTCTTGCAAATAATCAGGCTGGAGGATCTACTGAACTGGTGTTCTCTTGATTTTTCGAATAATATCTTTCTCGAGAATACGAGTCCACGAACCATCGTCCATGGATCGCTCCCTGTATGAATGCATCGTCACTACCCTCTCCGCACAGTTTGTCAGCCTGAAGCTTGCTTCGACATCACCATCTGCCGTTTTGTCTTCCCATCTAGCTCTACGACGTCCAGCCTACTGAACAACTCCCTCACCAGTAGCAGTCAGTATCCTTACGCTTTTCTCTGGAGCCTCAGCGCTTCAGCGACCAAATCTCTTCAGCTCAAGCAATCTAAGAGGAGGGTAGACTAAAGCTGCCCATGCGAATCCGACATAGTTGCCCATCTATAGACGAATCAGTATAATCTATATCGATCGACCTTGTTTTACTTACGTCGGCACCATATTCTCCAACTTGCTTAGCAAGAGGGCCAATATACCAGACCTGAGCCATGCATAGAATTGCTATGCTGTGTCAGATGATGCGTGCGAGAACATCACAACCTGGCACTTACCTCCTGCCCAACCAACAAGGAAGGCGATGATTGCGGCAATGCCAATAGGTAGTTTGCTCTTATCATTCCAAGAGTTCCAGTTGAACCCAAGACCTTTCCAGTTACGGAAGATGAAATGTTCTTCGAGACTAATGGCGATCCAGATCGATACCCAATATCCCATGAGTGCAAGGAAGTTGGTGAAGATAGCTGCGAGACTCTCACGACCAGCGATGGCGCATACAGTGTATATTACGACACCCAGTGTGTTCCAGACAATACGAGGAACGATAGTCATCCATTGACCGAGAACTTGGAAGTCCATGCCTGCGCTGTAGGTGGGAGCGATCATGTTGGCGATCAGACCAAGAGCCACAATAACGCCACAGAATTTGCCGAAGTTTCCCAGTGGAGCGAAGCCTTCAACAATCAGAGCACCTTGCGAAACCTTGTATGCATCGCCCCAAGCGGCGTTCGTGGCAATGCCGGAACCCAGTCCAATGCCCACAATGAAAGCAAAGGTGAAGGACAAAGCCAAACCGCACATTGTGACGGAGAAGATTTTCCAGCGCGGAGTCTCTTCTGGATAATAGACGAAGAAATCCGCTGCACCACCTGCATAAGTGATCGCAGCAGAGAGGCACAAGCTAAAGAACGATAGGCGATTGCCGATGATGGTCAGGCGATCGCCGCTTGAGGGCGTCTCAAGATCGAACTTGGGTCCAGCAACACCAGCAAGAAGAGACAGGACAACGAGTTGAGGGAGCCATGCATAGCGCTCGTAGAAGTGGAAGACGCTGTAACCGAAGATGGTGACGGCCCAGGTTAGGACAGCAACGATTACGATACCAACGATCACAGAGAGCGAGCCATGCGGCGAGACAGCAGAGAGAATTTGGCCTGCCACTACAGCATCAATCAAGCAGTAACCGAGCAAGACGATGATGTTGAGAACAACAACCAGTTTGGCCGGGTACCAGCCCATGGTGTAGCGAGCAAAGACCATACTTCTGTTCCCACTCACTGGTCCAAAGGTGGCGATATAGGCAACCGGGAGACATCCAACAAGCATACCAAAGACGGCACACAGGGAGCAGTCCAGGAAGGAGAGATAGTAGACGGCTGGACCGAGCATACCTAGGGTAATGTTGTTGGCAGCAAGATTGACACTGAACCATAGCAGACCGACTTGAGAGTATCCCAAGTTCCTCAGACTGTGGCGTTCGTTGGGCATGACACGATGGATGCCACGAGCTTCAAGGTTGTAGTGTGCCAAGCTATGCTCGAGGTTCTTGATCTGGCGTCTCAAACCAGAAGTACCGCCAGCGAGAGTGGAGGCATCATCGAGCTCGGTAGGCATCAAAGAAGGGCCGTCTTTCTCGACATCCTTGGCTGACCTCCTCATCTGAGATTGTTCGTCCATGGCGAGTTAGCTGTAACGGCGTCAGCCTTCGAGACAGACAGGGGGAAGAAGATGATAAAGCATGATTCTTTCGCAGGTATTATCCTGAAATCAAGTTCAACCGTGTCTCTCAGAACAAACGACTCTCGGAAGAGTCGATTGAACACCGGTTCATGCTCTACGTTACCTGGTACCTCGGCCTTGATAATTGGATAATTCCTTGCTGTTCGACATCATGACTATTATAGTCCGTACTTTAGAAATTTGCAGGCGGCGAGAAGACGTGTGATACGAGTACAATTGATCTTGTGAGAAGATGACAAGAATCTTGTCAGTCTGCAAGTAGAAAGAGAAAATGTTGGGGAGGATGAAGAAAGTGAGTCGAAAGCTCTCCGGCCTCGCTCGTCGAGCCGCTTTTTCAAGCTTGACCAATAGCACCGCATTGTTATTATGACCACAACCTTATTGTACCAAGCATCTTTGTATCGATGTAGATAGCAGATGCACTGAGCATAGCATGTTTCCAGAGCATATGTCTAATTCAAGGAGAATATGCTGCGAGAGTCGAGGTGGTTGCAGAGTCGCAAAGCAGTTGGGCGAAGGACGAGTCACAAAGTCCACCTTCGTCATCGGTCGCTCCAGGAAATCAAGCGGCGCTTTCTAAACTTCGATTCTTGCAACACAACCACTCGTACACAAAATGAGGCTAATCAAGCAGAGTATCGAGAAGAAAGATGGCTCGGGCAGTGCGACGCTCCTGCCTGAGGAGCCCGAGGACATGTGGCACGCATACAATCTCATCCGACCGACCGACCTTCTTCGCGCCTCGGCCATTCGCCGCGTAACCACTGAGTCCATGACGGGGTCCAGTACATCCAAAAGAGTCCAAACCACCCTGACGCTTCGTGTCACCTCTCTGGACTTTGATCCGCAAGCCGCCCAGCTCCATGTCAGCGGGACCGTCGCCGAAGAGAACGAATGGGTCAAGCGCGGCTCCTACCACACCCTCGACCTCGAGCTGCAGCGCAACTTTACCCTCGAAAAGGCAGATGGATGGGACAGCATTGCTCTCGACATTTTGAAGGAGTCGATTGACCAAACACAAAAGGCTGAGCTATGGGCCGTCGTCATGCAAGAAGGTCTTGCCAACATCTGTCTCGTCACAAACCACCAGACCATCTTGCGCCAACGAGTCGAAACTGCCTTGCCCAAGAAGCGCCCTGGAAAACCTAGCGCAGACCATGACAAGGCTACCCAACGCTTCTACTCCACCATCCTCGAGTCACTCCTCCGCCAACTCAACATGGCCGACCTGAAACCATTACTGTTGGCGAGTCCTGGCTTCACCGCGGGCGCTTTTCAACAATACATCAAGACCACTGCCTCTACAAAGGCCGACAAGAACCTATCAGCTCTGGCTGCGAAGACTATTGTCGCACACTCTGCCAGCGGACACCTGCACTCTCTCGCTGAGGTTATGGCTTCTCCTGCAGTCACTGCCAAGCTGAGCGACACTCGCTTCGCAAAAGAGACAGCCCTGATGGACAAGTTCTTCGACCTACTGAGAAAAGACGACGGCCGCGCGTGGTACGGTCCGAAAGAGGTCGAGGCTGCTGTCGAGAAGGGTGCTGTAGGAAGGGGCGGCGGTGCTTTACTCATCTCAAATGCCCTCTTTAGAGCTCAAGACGTCGCCGTCAGACGGCGCTGGGTGTCTCTGGTTGATAAGGTCAGCCAGGAACACGGAGGCGACGTCAGAGTTTTGAGCAGTATGCACGAAAGCGGCAAGCGCTTAGAAGGTCTTGGTGGCATCGCCGCAATCCTCACCTTCCCTATCGAGGACATGGACGAAATCGACGGCGGAGAAGACATTGACGTAGAAGAGCCGGCTAATGGGGTCGAAGGAAGACCAGGAATGCACGAAGATATCGAGATATAGAGCATCATGACAAACGAAATGACGATGAGACGATGAACGGAAAAAATATGCATTCGATCCACGACTTCGCCCTCAGAGTGGAGAAAATAATCAGCACAGCCCGCGACGGTTTTTCTAGCACCATGCCTTGCTTTGAGGATGGTATGAGCATACCGATATACTGCGCCTCGATGGATGGACTGCGCATTCTCCACATTGAAAGGAAAAGTAGAGGCCTGAGGTTCAGGCCGACTTGGCGGCGTCGTCGCTACAGCGCTAATTCTGCAAAGCTTGATTCGTGCTTCTTAACCAAGCGACTTTCGCAGGTCAAGACGCTTTGAGCAGTTCGGTTGCAGAGTATCTCAGATCTTGGAGGTGAAATTATCTGGTGATTAGGGCTGTAAACACTCGATCTCGTGGATAACTTGGTGGCAGTAAGTCAGAGGATTTTCCAGCCACCGAGACAGCACCTGCCTCTTCTGGTACATCCACCTGCTACAAAATATTCCTTTCCATCTAACAAGCTTTCTTCCAGTATTGAGATTCCAAATTCCACATGCAGCAATACATACGTAGGCGGGCTGTCAGACCGCTGTTGCTGAGTAGGTACTTGATTCATCGAGGGTCAACCGGTCAGGCATTCATACAAGTATTCTGTGTCCCTGCGACACCCGCCCCATCGGATACTTCTTTGAGCAAGAGAGACATCGAGGTCGAGCCTTGTTTCAGCATAAGCATAACACACATGTCTCATTAGACTCTGGAGGAGGTGAGAGTAATTTATTAACCGCCTTTCCTGAAACACACAGCCATGCAGCCAGGAACGGAGTATTAGTCGACATTCCTTCCAATGCAATCTATTTCGAGAGCAATATACACGACTAATTAGCGGCCATGCCCCCGCATATTGTAGTTTATTTTTACTCTTCCACCCTTGTGCACCTCCATGACCTGTCAGTCGATCAGCCATACGTTGCTTACTCGAGATTAGACCAATCGGTTGCCATGAAACACTCCAGAATGCGTGTTATGGTGGTGCCCCGTTCTCCAATCGAACATACACCCCGCGCCAGTTCATCTCCTTCCCGCCGCAAATCATCACACGCGATCGCGTCCGACATGTCTGCAAAATCGGTAAACGCGCTTGGAAGCCTACCCAAGTAATATGTCAGTCGAACCAGATTTGCAAGCCTTCCTACCTGTTTCTAAATCGGGATCCAAGACTACCTGCCTCCTCCCTCAAAATTGAGATGGAGGTCGACCAGTCACTGTACCACTCACCGTTTTCTGACAAGAACGAAGTGGTCTACAACGTTTGAAAGATGCAAAAGACTACGCATAAGCCTACGCAGCTCTCCCGTCCGACTATCAATGTCAGATCATGACGACCAATGACTTCTGACAGCGCGCGTGTCTTGCGCCCAGCATCGTGCTGCGGTTGCTCCCGAGCACGTCCCGCTACCACGGGAAGGCCCACCATTTTCAATTTAGATACATGGCGCGCTTATGCACTGAGCGTGTATGGAAAGTCTGCGTGCCTCTCAATAACCAGTTCTTCGCAAAGGTGAATGGTGCTTGTGTCTCTCCCAACAGGCCGCACAGGTAGTTTATTGATCCTTCAAAGACATTGTCCCAGGAGTCGTGGTGTTCTCAAAATATCTCACCTCCACCAGTTCGGCAGAGGCTCAGACATGGAGGCTCAGTCCGTAGTCTTTCGGCATACTAACGTCGAGTCTGCCACCGATCCTACAAAACGACCAACATGCCCGTCCATTGTTACTCAGGCAGGTATCACCACACAGACACAGCATCAGCATCATCCACCAACATTCAAGTATCTCTCTGCATCCTTCGACACTAGTGCCTGTTGCTCCTTTTCCACTTAGTTCATCAAGCCATCAAACTTCTACTCATAACAACAACGACTCATCATCCTCACCATGGACCAATTCGAGTCTACAACATCGAGTGAGAAGAATGTGTGCACCGATGGCTATCCAACATCATGGTATGCACCGACGCCAGTAAGTTCGGACACTTTCTCATCATGTAGGAACATTTGCTCATCCTCCCAGCTTACCTACAACACTCCATTCATGACACCGTTTCCTACATTCAACCAATATGACTTGACTGGGTTCTCTACTGGCACAGCTCAGTGGCCAACACCACCGACATACAACGACCTGGCCATTCTTCCCACAGACCACGCGAACAGCCTGATCGAGAGACCTCGCAGCAGCCCCAGCACTTTCGGGCCTTCGCCCAATGAGATCATATGGCCAGAGAACCCTCTCGGCATCCGTTTCCCGATGACCGAGCCTCAGATGATCCCGGCGACCACTGCGATTCCCACAGCAACTTATCAGACTCCTGCAGCAGAGTTCACCACTCCCAGCCCGCCGCAGAGGCGCAGCTCAGCAGACACCCAACGCTACTACCCGTCAATTGCACCCAATCCTGCCGGCCTTGTTTCAAAACGCCGTCAAGAACAGGAAGATGAGGATGCCATGCTCCGCTCAAACTCCAAGCGCCGCAAGCGTACACCCTCGCTCGAGCATCTCAACGACGAAGAGCGCCTTCTGATCACTTTGAAAGAGGACGAAGCCCTCCCGTGGAAGGACATTGCTGCCCGTTTCAGCAACCAGCTGGGCCAGTCAATCACGGTTGCTACACTGCAGATGCGGTACCTTCGCCTGAGACAGCGATTCCGAAACTGGGAAGAGCGTGACGTCGAGGCGTTGAAACAGGCGCACGAGTATTGGGAGAAGTGCAAATGGGACATTATCAGTGCAAAGGTAAGTCACCATCATGTGCATGGCTTTGACCATTTTTTAACGACTCATCTCAGATGCTTGAATTTGGCGTCGAGGAGAAATGGCCTTCAAGACACTGCGCCCGCAAGTGGGCGGATATCGCGCCTCAGCATTTGCACACCAGGGGCCAGACGCCTCAGCAGCATACGCCTTCGTCTCAGCAACACACTCCGACACCCAATTACGCCACCATGGCTGAAGGCTTTACAAACTATGGATATGCCCTTTCTCTCTAAACGTGTTTTCGGGAACTTCTTTCTGGGTCTTCCAAACGAAAAAGCATCGCACAACGTCTACATACTCTCTGCATCATGACGACTTGGTCGTGGATTTTCCGACCTTGCATTTGCATCTGCATATGTCCGGAGTTTTTGATTTTCTGCCTTTGCTCCTTCGCTTTTCATGGCTCCTGCATCGCATTTTGGATTTGTTTTTCTGTTTTTCTTGCTTCTCCAAAGATACCCAACAATCGCTCGCTTTTCTTTCTCATTCGTTGGCTTTCTGTTATACAGATGGCCCCTTCTTTGTTCTCTTGTTATGGGCTGCTTGTTTCTTGTTTTCCAAGATACCCTCTACCACTCGCTTTTTACTCATACTTGTTATTGCATATTTTCCATTCGAGATACCCAAAACCACTCGCTTTTTGTTAGCATCTGCTTTTGGAACATGCTGCGCTTGGCTATATAGACACTTTGTTTGTTCTGGATACATAGAGAATATACTATAGCTCTTTGCTGTCTACAGTTGTTCTCTGCAAGTACTCTATGTGACACAAAGGGCTGAAGACAAAATCTCCGGTCCCGGGGTCTTGGGTCGGGGTGTTCTTGAGACGCGCACGCACGCCCCTCGTTATCACCTAAAGACAAATATAGGTCTGAGTTGCTTTTCTGCCGACATGGATCATGCAAGTTGATGCGTATATGCATGTCAGATCTAGGGAAATGACTTGCACCACGAGGTGGTTTCCGTGCAATCAACGTGGATCGGAGATTTTTTGGCTGTCTTGTGTCACTGCATCGGTTTCTGGTTTTTGTTCATCTCTTTTGGTTTGTTTTTTGATGTAGAAGGGTGGTTGTGTTGTTCTGTGGCTTGAGGTATGGTGTAAGTTTGTTCAGGGCACTTTCAGAAAATATTTGCTTGGTTCGTGCTTGCAGACGCTCTGTATTGATGATGTTGCTCTGGCTTGACTGTGGCTTGAGCAGTAGGGCTTTGACTCATTCGATGGCCCATTGTGATGTTCGACATCTCGATAGTTGTCGGCTCAAGTCTTCTAAAGTCTGTTATAGCAGATCTTGACTTGAACTTTCCCTTCCTCAAGGTATGTTTCTCCGCTCCTTGCTCTATCGCTCACCGCGCTTCACTTCCTTGTTATCGGTTCCGGGTCCGTGGATTCAAATAATTTGATTCATCACTATGTACAGCTAGAATAAATCTGTCATTGCGCCTAGACAGCAGTGTCAGTAAGGATGGACTCGCGAAGATGACAGGAACAACTTACCATGACTAGCATCACCGACCAAACGTTGATATTTGGCCAGCACACCGCGAGTGACATTGGATCTAGGTTTCTTCCACACCTTCAATCTCTTCTGAATCTCCTCGTCGGAAACATTCATGGAGAGGGTATTGTTAGTGGCATCAATGGTAATCATATCGCCGTCTTCAACGATAGCAATGGGTCCTCCAACAGCAGCCTCAGGGCAGATGTGACCCACAATGAAGCCGTGCGATGCGCCACTGTATCTGCCGTCCGTGATCAAAGCAACGTTGGTGAGCTTGGCCCCCATGATGGCTGCACTGGCCTTGAGCTGCTCGGGCATACCCGGACCACCCTTGGGTCCCTCGTAGCGGACGACAATGACCAAGTTCTCCCCACGAGGGATCTGACCTTTGTTCAGGGCATCGTCGAGTTCGTGCTCTTTGTTGAAGACACGAGCCTTGCCGGTGAAGCTCATGCCTTCTTTTCCTGTGATTTTGGCCACGGCGCCTTCGGGTGCGAGGTTGCCGCGGAGAATCTCAATGTGGCCTGTGGGCTTGATGGGGTTGTCCAGGCTGCGGATGATTTCTTGACCCTGGGGGAGAGAGTCGAATGGAGCCACGTTCTCGGCCAGCGTCTTGCCGGTGATTGTGGGAACGCTGCCGTCAAGAAGACCTCCTGCGATGAGCAACTTCATGACCGACGGAATGCCACCGATATCGTACAGATCGGCCATTAGGTACTTGCCTGAGGGTGCCATGTTTGCAATGAAGGGAATGCGATTAGATACTCTCTGGAAGTCATCGAGGGATAGATCGACACCTGCTGTACCAGCCATAGCTAGAAGATGGAGCACTCCGTTTGTGCTGCCTCCAAGTGCCATCATCATAACCAGGGCGTTCTCGAAAGACTTCTTAGTGAGCAAGTCAAGAGGGCGAATGTTCTTCTCCATGCAGATCTTAATCGCTTCTGCTGCCTTCTGGCACTCTCGCATCTTGGCAGGTGAAGTGGCAGGCGTACTCGAAGATCCAGGAAGTGACAAACCAAGAGTCTCGATAGCCATGGCCATGGTATTTGCTGTAAACATTCCACCACAAGCTCCAGAGCCAGGGCATGCATTTCTCTCAATGTCAGTCAAGATTTCATCCTTGGTGATAGAGGGATCATCTGGGTTCTTGAGTGTGTCGAAGTTGTAAGCGCCATGTGCCTCTGATTGTGTTAGCATATAACGGTGTGCAAGAAGTTGGATCCGTACCGTAGCACGTCGTGATGTTGATCGTCTTTCCAAGTGTCTTCGAATATCCAGGATTGATGGTGCCGCCGTAGATCATCACAGAGGGTCGGTTATGTCTTGCCATTGCCATCTGAGCCACAGGTTAGTCTGTTTCAGCCAGTTTTACCTCGATTGAAGCAGCACTTACTACGACACCCGGCATGTTCTTGTCACATCCAGGGATAGAGATATTGGCGTCGTGGAACTGAGCACATGTGATGGTCTCAATACTGTCTGCAATGATCTCGCGAGACTGTAGAGAAAATCTCATGCCTTCGCCGCCCCTTATTTCCATTAGCTTCTTCTAAGCGTAATCTTTGAGCAACTCACATCGTAATACCATCTGACACTCCAATGGTGCCGTACTGCCATCCGAGCATGCCCTGCTTCTCCACTGCTTGCTTCACAATCTTTCCGAGATCATTTACTGACAAACATGTCAGTTTTCTTTTCTTTGTTCTCCTCATGAACGTTTCCTACAATGGTTGCTTCGTCGTTGTCAGTATGCGTTCAAACAGTGGCATATCAAAGCACTCACTTGCACGGGTTTCCTTCCCACCAAACAGAGGCGATGCCGACCTGAGGAGCTGTCTTCAACATCTTCTCGTTCGGCACACCTGCTGCATAGAGCATCGCCTGTGCACCGGGAAACGCATGGCCTCTGGTCAGAGTGGAAGAGTACTTATTCAGAATCGGCGTTCCATCTTCATATTTGGCATCATCGGGAAGATGTGGGAAGCTCAAGAAACGTGGTTCTTCTGGCTGGAATTGTGCTTCGAGGTTTGCAGGATCCATGGCGAGTGTATGTCGGAAAACTGAAGAGCAATTCGGTTTCGAAGAACTGTAGTTTAAGAGTATGTAGTCGTCTTGACCTTTTTCTCCACTCCCATTCGTCAAGTGGATCACCGGCCTTCTCACCTCTGATGCCCCGCGTACCCCACAAGCCAGAGCCGAAGACGGCCGCTCGGTTGCTTCCGAGGGCGTTCGGTGTAGTATCCTGCCGAAGGCCCGATGTGCGGCTCCTCTGTCAGGCTCAAGCCTCTCGAGCCCCATGGTCCATTGTTCTCATCATAGCGAAATACATACAGCAAGACCGAGTTAGAAACTCTTGTTATTCACAGACCGACTGGTGAGTTGTGAAGTCAGTATGGCTCTGAGCCGGATGGACCGGACGCGCACTTCGCCTACACATAGTCGTATGATGCGACTGATGGAAAGGAAGGTCGAGAAGGCTGGGGCCATCGAGGGTACCTGATGAACAGCTCATGCTGAGCCTGATGAGGGATTTGAACCTGGTCTCAGCGACGGACTGATCACGGACACCCCAGGATTGACACACGTGCATGTAAGGTTGTACGGATAGTCCTACCGATGTGCCTAGGGATGATCCATGAGAGCCGGTCTTCTCGTGGTCCAATAAGCGGCCAAGTCGAGACCACCACTCAGATCTGGACACGCTCTATCCGGGAACATGGAAACAGCATCGGTGTGATGTGTTCTAGAAAAAGAGCGATATAACGGGGATGATACATGGTATTTCTCGTGATATCAACCAAAGAAGAGTGGTCGACCAGTGGTTCCGCCCACATTTCCAGCCGCGCGCGATCATTGGCCGCATCTTCCTTTGCCAATCCTACCTGTATCGCTTCGTCTTGGACCTCTTCGTCCAACATCATATTCAAAGACAACACACTAGTACTAACTGAATCAGCTGAAACATTCGTTGCGCCTTTGTACGCCGTGCGTCGTTCCAGATACTTCCGTCGTCCTTGCGATTTTCTTCGCGTCGACCAAAATCTTCGACTTCTGCGTCATCGCATCATTTCCCTTGGACTCAAGACGCATCCACATTTCTCCAACCGCCATAACCATACTTTTTGACAAGGTTTCGGGATCCGTTCCTGTCAGCGCGTCGGGCACAGATGTCTACCCTCGTGGTATTCGGAGGCACGATAGTGTTGGCAACTGCGTCAGTATATTACCTGTCTCGATTCGCTAGTGCAAAACGTGATGTTGATGCCAAAGGTGAGTTGGCTGTACATAACTCCTTTCATTTCTATGCATTTTCTCTTCTCTCCATCTTGGTCTTATCTTTCCATTCCATCCATTTTTTCTTTCGTTTACTATGAAGGAGTTTGAGCAGACAGCAGACTTATACGACCCGTTAGATCCTTCAGCCTCCGAACCTGGACTGCTAAGAAAACACTCTTCTCAAAGATCTTACACTGCCGCTGGATTTGTGTATTCATCAATCAGGACATTCTATCATCCTCATCCACAAGCCGACAAGCTCCCGACTAAGCCTACACCACTACCGCTCCTTGTTTTTGTTCATGGTCTTGGAGGAAGTGCTGCTCAGTTTGCACCACTCTTGACTGGCCTGATCAACGCTGCGCCATGCCTTGCTATCGATCTTCCCGGATGTGGCCTGTCTGACTTTCTCCCTCAAACGCGAGAAGCATACAAGTCAGAAGCTCTCGCAGCCTTGATCGCCGGGGCTATCTCCCAACACAGAGATGCTGAAAATTATCAGAAGGTGGTTCTGATAGGTCACAGCATGGGATGTTCCCTATCGACACTGCTGGCATCATCGACTTCGCCATTGTCCAACCTCATCTCGGAACATATCGTTGGTTTCATCGCCATCTGCCCTCGTGCTGAGACCCTGACAGCCAGCCAAGTCTCACGTCTACAGCACATGCGTTACATGCCTATTCCTTTGTTCGAGGTCTTCCGTTGGTGGGACAGACGAGGAGGTGCTGAGAGCGCCAGTGTTTCTCGTTACGCAGGCAAAGACGCAGATTCGGAGACCAAGCGACTTCAACTACGATTCAACGAGCAAAGTAAGTCCGAAGTCTTTATGGCAATGGCTCTTGGATCGATGCCAAAGTACCAGGGTGACAAGGCCGTTGGAGGATTGCCTGGCGAGGCCATTTGGTCTGGTCTTCGTATCCCTACATTCTGTATCGGTGGGGAGCAGGACCATGTAACGCCGCCCGAGAACGTCGAGTTGATTGCCACATGGCTGGGACGACAGGTGCCGCGGGAGCATACAGTCACCAAGGACAACTCCTTGCCCAGTTCTGCTGGCGAGATCCCTATCATCGACAATACTCCGATCGAAGAGAACGGCAGAAGTTTTGTCCCCACTGCAACCGATCAGGACTTGATATCTGAGACTCGATCCGACAGTGCGACAGCAGATCTTCCAAAGAAACCGAAATTCGTTCTCAAGACAACAGTACTGCCGCAGCCTGCTTCTCATGCCTTGCTGTACGCTACTTCGACCGTGCGCATCCTTTCAGGCTTGATCCAATCTTTCGCCGCCACACATATCGATCATCGTCTTTCTCTCGGCTGGCAGTTGCAACATCTAAGCACAGAAGGCAAGTGGGATGTGAAGAATCTCCAGAAGTGGCAAGCCATCAACCCTGTTTCTGAGCCCATTGCCGGTATCTTCAGAGCACAGAAGACACTGCGCGAGATTGACGACGAACATACTCCGACTGTGTACGTGAAGCGATGGGGTCCTCAAAGTGGCATCAAGCATGGTGTTCGCATGGTCGTTGATATCAGTCACGAGAGTCCCGTCTATGATCCGAAGGGATTGGAAGAAGGTGGCATAGAGTACCACAAATTTCCTACAGTCAGCAAGCTGCCGCCAACAGTGGAAGAGGTCGCAGCGTTCATCGCTTTGATAGACACGTTAAGAGAGCAGCTCAAGAAGCCAGAGGAGCCGGAGGGTGCAGTAATAGCTGTACACTGTCACTATGGCTTCAACAGAACTGGCTTCTTCTTGGTCAGCTACATGGTAGAGAGGTTGGGATGGAGACTACAGGATGCTCTGGAAGAGTTCGCAGAGAAGAGAGCGCCAGGCATTAGACACGAGCATTTCGTGAACGAGCTCTACGTGCGTTACATGGTCGGCATTGAGAGACGACCAACGCTCTCGTAGACATTCTAGCGTTCATTTTTTTTATCCTCTGGGTGGTGAGAGGCGTACATGGGGACTCGGTGGTTCTGGCTTGGTTTAGCCCATGATTCTCGCACGCCTCACCTTTGGGTACAATCAGCCGGCACCAGTCCAGTGAATAGACACAGCATTTCATAGCATCCCTTAATGAAGACTTGATTAATCAACTCAATCTTACCTCCAGTGCCAACAACGATGCTTTGTTAGAGGAGCAAATGAAGAGGCAAGGGCCAAAGTCTTGGCGTCGCGGCTAGCTCCGCAAGCATTCGGCACACGAGGATCGCAAAATCCTCAGCACGCCGCGACGCCTGACCTTTTCCTCCGACCGAGACGACCTTTTCGCACGCCTACAGACCTTACCACCGTCGACAATCCCCCTTCACAACCGCCAAAATGCCCGGTGTCTCCGTTCGCGATGTCCCCGCCGACAAGTTCATCCAGAACTGTTAGTCTACACCCTTGGAGCCGGAGAGGAGTTTTCGCATAAGAGATGAAAGTCGTTTTGTCAAACACAACATCAGAGCGCTTGTCAACAACCATGCTGCGCCATCCGACCGATTATTCTGGCATTGCGCAATGTGGAAAGTGGCAATGGCTTGGACGGCGCTCGATGTTGCAGAAATGCTCGACGATCACCACCTCAATGCGACATACTTCCCTCTCGCTCCAATCTTCTACTTTTTCGAGGGCCATAGGCTAACACAAAACAGACGCTTCCTTCTTGAAGAGACAGGGAAAGCTCGCCGTTCCCGTAAGTTCACCGACTGGGTCAACTTGAATCCCGCGAAATATCGGGGCCCATAGAGTCCAACTAACTCTTGTCCGCTATCAGGGTTGGGTCGACACTGTCAAGACTGGTACCGCCAAGGAGCTTCCTCCCCAGAACGTTGACTGGTACTACGTCCGCGCCGCTGCCGTCGCCCGTCACATCTACATGCGCAAGACCGTCGGTATCGGCCGTCTGCGCAAGGTCCACGGTTCCCCCAAGAACCGCGGTTCCCGCCCCAGCCGTCACGTTGACGCCTCCGGCTCCGTCGACCGCAAGGTCTGCCAGTCTCTCGAGAAGATCGGTGTCCTTGAGATCGATGAGGACAAGGGTGGCCGCCGCATCACCCAGTCCGGCCAGCGTGATTTGGACCGTATCGCCATGTCCACCCTCGAGGCCGAGCAGGAGGAGGATGACGAGTAAATTACTCTCCCTCCACAGCGGTTGATGAACAAAAAGATGGTGTAACAAGGCAACTTCAAAAAGCTTTGGGGACTGGGCCGGCGTTGAGGTTCTGGCTACGGCCATGGAAATGTAACTCATGGTTGAGCTCATATGCATGCGGTACTGCGTTTTTCATTGCGACGACACAGCACAGCGCAGCATTTCTTCAATTCGACCTCGCCTGTCTCTCTACCATCTGTTTCATCAACCTGCAAAAGTTTTACCAATTTCGATCATGTTGATACCCCCATTGATTTCTCTTCTTTCAAATGTGCCATTCTCCGCAATTTTTTCAATGTGACTTGTGATTCTTTTCAAGTTCTCTTCCAATCTGAAGATGAAAAAAGGTCTTGTAGTGATGATGTCGTGACAGTCAAAAACGATGTATATAGATACATAGTCACAGCTCCTCTATAGTCTGCAGGAGTAAGAGAAGAAGATGTGGGTACACAAGGAGTCATCTTTCCCACTGAAGATGTCTCGAGGACGGTGAA
This sequence comes from Aureobasidium sp. EXF-10728, assembly GCA_023848605.1. NCBI lineage: Eukaryota > Fungi > Ascomycota > Dothideomycetes > Dothideales > Saccotheciaceae > Aureobasidium > Aureobasidium sp. EXF-10728. The sequence continues at coordinate 357,220 of SWBG01000010.1, forward strand.
AAGATGAACTATGAGGCAACCAAGATTTCGTCTTGCAACGTTTCAGCAGAAAGGACAAGCCTATCTACCTCCCCTATACCATCCCACGGCATTGCCTGGACGCAAGACGCGAAACAGACAGACCGCTCTTCCCACCGAAGCAGAAAGACCTCGACACTGTCCTGATGATGGAGCAAGTGGCTGGGTTTGGGGTGTTGCGTGTGCTATCGCGATATGTACTTACCATACGATAATGGATCAGCAAATGACAGTATTCTCACGTCTCGAGTTACTGCCATTAAATGCCATGCATGTGAAGCGTAACAGAAGGAAATTTGCTGCTGGGCGGAGAAGGAAGTAACGCAACAAGCAAGGCACGGAACATGCCGTCCATTACAGCTTCCAGCATCGTCACTTGCTTGATCGCGGCCATCGAGAGCTGCTCCTTCGACCATTCCACGTATCCACGCATTCTCCCATTTTACTCTCAACCCTCCCAACCTCATATACACAATGGGCAAGAAGAAGCGCGGTCATCCCGATATCGAGGAGGTTCTCGCGCGTCCTTGGTGTTACTACTGCGAGCGCGACTTTGATGATCTGAAGATTCTAATCTCACATCAAAAGGCAAAGCATTACAAGTGCGACAGATGTGGACGCAGACTCAACACAGCCGGAGGTGAGTTGATGTGAATGACAAGACTGAGGCCTCAACTGACTTTGAGCAGGTTTGTCCGTTCACATGAACCAAGTACACAAGGAGAATCTGACTACGGTGGAGAATGCTCTGCCCAATCGCTCCGCTCCCGACATTGAGATTTTCGGTATGGAAGGCATTCCCGACGATGTCATGCAGCAACACAATCAGCGCGTCAGCCACGAGTTCTTCGCCGCCGAGGCCGATCGACGCGCTGCCACAGGCAATCCTGTTCCTGGTTCTTCGATACAAGGAGCTGCAGGTACGAAGAAGCCGAAGCTCGAGTCGCCGGCCGAGTTGAAGGCACGCTTGGCTGAACACAAAGCAAGAAAGGCGGCTGAGAAGTCGGGCCTGGGAAGCGCTCCTGACACACCTGTAAGCTGAACCGTCACGTCAAACTGCTCTTCTGAATGCTTACATGTCAACAAGGCCGACGTCGCCACTCCCCCACAATATCAGTCAAGCTTCCCTCCTCCTTCGGCACCACAAGCCGCCAGCCCACCGCCTGCCGCTTACCCTCCTCAATCCTACGGTCAAGCCCCTGCTGGGTATGGCCAACAACCTCCGCCCTTCAACTATGGCGAATCGCCGTATGGAGCACCTCCAGGGCCCTTCCCGCCAGGTCAGTTTGGATCCCAGCCATCATATTCACCCTCACAGCCCTACGGCGGTCAAGGCCCTCCTGCGCCTTTTGTTCCTCCTGCTCAGTATGCCTACCCTCCACACTCTGCAAGTCCACCTCAATATCAGAACTCTCGTCATGCTCCGCCCATGAGCCCGCCTGCACAGGAGTTGCCGACCCGACAGAATAGCCTTCCTTCAGCCCCAGGTCTTCCGCAACGCCCTACCTTCAATGCGCCTCATGTCAGTAGAGAGCAACTCGCCGAGATGCACAGTGGAAACATGGGTGGCCCCGTCGCTCCTCCGCAAGAGTCTGGTGCTAATGCAACAAGCGTGGACGAACTTATCTCAGGCGTTGCGGCTCAACATTCCGCAAAGCCTGCTCCTTCACAACAACCTACGCCTACTCCAGCTCCGGAGAAAGAAGCCGAAAGTGCCGGCAAGAAGTCTAAGAAGGCCACACGTTTGGTCTACTCTGATCAAGAAGTGTCTCCTGAAGAGAAAATGGCCCAAATGCCCAGGTATGCCTTTACTCCAGACAAAGGTGGCGAAACTTACCTGGCTCCCGTCGAGGCAAATGTCACTGGCGTTGTCCGCGGTCCCGACGATGTGATCGATGCACAGGGTTAGGGTCCGATGCACCACTTGCGTCTTCAAAGACTTTCATGATGGATCAGAAACAAAGGTGGGCAAAGCAGCGCCTCGGAATGGTCTCGGAAAGAAGCGACTGCTCAGCAGCTAAGTGGTGCTCTCTTTGCTTGGCGTTGGAAGACGATGACCTGAGAGAACCAGTATACTAACAGCGTCTCATTGTCATGCCACTGAAGAAATGAAGGCAATGATTACGAACAGGAAGCAATCGGCATAGATAGCTTCCTTTCAATTGTAAGTCTGGCGAATATTGGTTTTCCCTTTCGAATATATGATGAACAGACTTTCTTTCTTCTTACGTGCAAAGGTTTATGTTTGACTATTATGAAGCTTCACAGTTGGCTCGTCACGGCGCCAGACATCTGCCGCAACTTTACTTCCCGAGATTCCATTTCGATCCGTACAGCAGCAGAATCACCGTTGTTGCCGATCCCGAAACCACTGATGTTCCGTCAGATTCCCCACGGCAGCGAAACGATGTGAGTAGTCAAGTCATTTGACTACGCTTTTAGTGCTCGGTATCCAGATGCTGCCAGGTTCTGAAGCTCAGTGTTGAACGTATAATGTTTCCCTAGTGGTAGGAATATAGGCGTCGCAACCTTTTGTCTCTTGCATAGTCTGATGCGTATGTAACTCGTAGCGTTATCTACATACAGCTCATGATCATAGAGCCAATGAACTCACCTATTACAAAGAATCTCGATATCACTTACAGACTTACATGTGCTACTCCCAATCGATGGCTCGTGTTGTCATTGCAAGCGACGTGCCTTGGTTGATCGACTTTTCGGTCGGTAGACGGATAGTGCTCGACCATAATCGAGACTTCTAATGTGGCAGTCGAATATACTTTCTCGGTCGCTGTCGGCAAGGTGCGACTAGCATCGTTGGGGTGCGCTGTACTTGCTCACTATCGTCAATATGATCTTTGTGATCTTCGTCGTGAGACAAGTCACTTGTCTGCTCGTGTAGTTGCGTCAAATGTTGTTCAATTCATGTCCAAACAAGGCTTCGGTACACAACTTCACAAGCCCAGTGTCTGATGCGGTGAGAGTAGTCAAGTAAAGTCACTCGATGTGTCACTTAATGTTCCAACCTTCACATGATCAAACTCGACGTTGAGTCGACGACGAAGGGTCGAGAGCGAGGCTGCGAGGTGGATATATTAGCGGTCAGGGTGACAGACGTAGCCAGGGATTCGGATGTCGGACCGAGATCGACCGAGCACCGACAAATCGTCAGTGAGCTCTCGCAACGCGACAGCATTTGTACCTGCAGCAGCAAGACATCAAACAGTCAACACCCATTTCTTCTTCGACATTACACTGTTTGTATCTTTCGACGCGCGTCACGCGACCAGTATATCAATCTCATAATCACCTACCTGGTACCTCAACAAACACACACACGTACCGGAACACATTCTCTCGCGACAATGGCCGACACCGAAATGGACATCGACCAGCAGCCCCAGCAAGAGGAGCAAGAACAGCAGCAACCACAAGACGAAGGCCGCTCGCCCTCTCCATCTCAGTCACCCGAAGCTAAGCGTAATGCTCCCACTGGACCCGAGACACGTACTTCCACGGGAGCTGTGGCCGTTCGCTCCATCGAAGGCTGGATCGTCATGGCCACCAATGTCCATGAAGAGGCCAGCGAAGAGGATCTTCAAGAGCTGTTTGGCGACTACGGCGAAATCAAGAACCTGCACATGAACCTGGACCGCAGAACCGGTTACGTCAAGGTCTGTTCGTGGGATATGGCAGCAGCAAGACCAAATACTGATGCGTCCAACAGGGCTACGTCTTGATCGAGTTCCCCACACTGGACGAGGCAAAGGCTGCCGTCGAAGGAGCGAACGATACCAAGCTGCTCGACCAGACCATCTCTGTCGACTTTGCCTTTGTGCGCCCACCCCCTACTAAGAGTAGCAACCAGTCGCGTGGTGGCCCTGCCCGCGGCGGAAAGTCCAGAAACAGAAGCAGAAGTCCGGGCGCCCGCAGAGTTGACGACGACGAGGATATCGAGTAGAGACCGAGAAGATCCGAGCAAGAGGACTTGAGCGTGCAGCGCGTCCTGGACTGGTTGAACGCGCCTGAAGAACTACCAGACATGCGACAACCACCAAAATGATCGGATATTGAGGCCAAGGAAGACCGAGATGAGGACGGAAGTGCTGGGCCAGGGGCACTGTCCCTATGAGGAAACCAAGGATGAAGTACATGGAAGCAGGCAGTATCAACATGTTGCCGACTTGTCTCTCACATCATGACGGACAGGTCGGTGGTAATCAAAAGTCCCACTTGGTAAGTTGAGAGCTGCTCTCGCCCCGGCTTCACATGGTCACCGTCGCTAGCCCCGTAGCGATGCGATGATGATGTCGCCGGCGCCTCCGTTCTTGCGTTCGCTGCTAACAACTCTTTCAGTCTCACATCTCCGTCTCTCGTGTCTTTGCGCAACACGTTCTTTCTGTGTCACTCAGCAACTACTACAACAGACCACACTACCATAAGCAATCATGACCAGAGGAAGATCTCTTTTCAGCCCTCCTCCCAAGAAGCGTAAGTACTACATCCCGATAAACGCGCGCACGAAAACCGGGCACTCACACACTCAAAGCTCTCACCCTCGCCGCCCTCGACAAGCCTCCCATCCTGCGTCGCGGCAGAGATGGCATGTTCATGACGACCGAGGAGATTGAGCGCGACGACGCCCGCATGGCCGCCGAGGAGAGAGCCCGCCCTTCGTCTCGCCCTCCGGTCAACAAGCCCGACGAAGTCTTTCCCGCCTCGGGATGGCCCACCGGCCCCAAAGTTCACGTTTGTGCATTCCGACCGTAGTTTGTCGTACCATGTAGTCTAATATATCACGAAGCAGGAGAGCACCGACGAGGAGATCCTCGCCCTGGCCCCCACCACTCCTCCGCCCATCCCCGCCAGGAGCCCTCTTCGCCCGCGCTACGCTCCTCCCCCCGCTGCCACCGTGCAGCACCACAGCCCTTCCTCCTCGCTGTTCGGGCCCGGCCCGGGATTCCAGCAGGGAAACCCGTGGTCGAGGACCGGGGCTCTGCCTCCCGTCGTCGAGCTGGCCTCGCCCTCCCTGCCCCCCTCGCTGCCCTCGGAGTACCTGGGTGGTTCTTCTGCTGCTGCCTCTGTCGTCGAGGACGAGGGACCCCGTGGTGTCGACTATAACCCTGACACCACGGGGTTGGCCTCTGGGTTCTCGTCGTCGTCGTCGTCGGGAGCGTCGGTGCTTGTGAGTGACGGCACGGTGGTGGTTCCTCGTCGCAGATGGAGTGTGTAGGAGTCGTGTGTAGGAGTATCATGAATTGTAACAGTATCACCCTTCCCAGCATTTGACTATCACAGTGCAGAGTGATATCAAATAGTGATGTATGTCCAGTGAAATGTAGAAAGTAAGTAACTTTAACCCTATCTCTGTATACATTGATACCTAGATATAGAGCTATAGAAATGCACAATAATCTCCAGGAATTGGCGATAGTCCAGAGAGAGCGCGAACCAGCTAACGCTCTCTCTGGACACAGTTCTGTTTCTGAAACATATCGTGCATTTCTATGGCTTGGTTTTTGGAGCGCCTTTGTAACAGGAGAGAAGCAGTGAGGTTTTTTTTTGGTTTCTTGAGGATTGGTTTCTCTGGGGGCTGATTATGTTGATATAGGCTTATGAAAAGGCAAGAATGTGTACGTATTCTGGAGAGTGTCCGGAGAGAGCATGAAAAAACGACAGACTCTCTGGGGAGGCATCTCTGTTCCTGGATTATATTATGAGGTTTGATGGATATACTTTGTCCTTCGTTTGGAAGACAGAAAGCCGTCTAGTTTGATCCATCTCACACGGGCTGAGGTGTCGATATAGGCTTATAAAAAGGCAAGATTGTGTATATGTTCTGGGGAGTGTCCAGGGAGAGCATGGGAGACGGCGACTCTCTCCGGACGTTTATATCTTCCACGAAAAGACTGTGCATCTGCATAGGCGTATGATCGTACTTGGTTTGAAGAGGGGAGCTCAATTCAATATTCTGGGTATGGTCTACATTGACGAGCAAAGCAACGTGTGTCTTTCTCATTCCATCCACCGACTTGTCTCAACAGCAACGCCATTCAGCATCATCAAGTAGAACCTTCAAAACCAATCTCAGCCTCATGCTCACGAAGAAGGTCCTGCGAGTTCTCGGGGGCGTCCTTTGCCATCTTCATTTGCTGGAGGACAAACTTCTTGATCTCTGACCATTCCATGTCGTACTCTCTTTCTCCATCGATTCTCTCGCGGACAGTTTCGGTAAACCATTCGGTAGACACGGTCTCGTCCAGGACCTCTTGTGCAATGTCATAAACGTCGCCTTCCAGATCGTCACGAAGTCTTGGAAGGATTTCTTGTTGCTTTTCATCGAACGAGTCAATCATCTTTTGCAGTCGCTGTCTGGCTTGGTTCCTATCTTGCATTAGTATCAGATCGTAGAGAGAGATGTGGTAAGAATGGTCTGTCTCACTCGCGATCATCATCATCAGCATCTTGCTTTTCCACCAGCTTGATAGCGAGGTTTCCGCTGTACATTGCTGAATTGACAATGCTCAAGAAGTTGGTGTTTGCATCGCCAAGCTTGTCTTCACCGCCCTTGAGTCTGATCCAAATGGCTGTGGCCTTTTCGATTTGCTGCTGCTGGAACTTCATTGTTTCGAGAAGTTGATCGATGGCAGTGGGGTGATGGCGCTTGCGTGCTGAGACTTGCGTGTCGGTATCGGCGCATCTCTTGCGGTTGTTGGTGGTCTCTTGAGCGATGTCATCGCTAGAAGACATTGTAGAAGGTGTGTGATAGCTGCTGAAGCGGTAGGTTGGTGTTGAGGTTGGTTCTGGGGTAGAGGCTGAAAGAGAGCAGAGGAGAAACTGAGATCAGAATTGGCTCAAAACAGCGACCAGGCAACAGGCTGTCGCGTCACATGAAAGTGGTTGTTAGGAAGGTACATTTTGGGAAAGAGCCGATTCGGAAGCAGGGGCGGAAGGCACACATCTGCGTTCTCACGAAACATGCCCGTAGATGTGTCAAGCAAGATCAACGCTGTGGAGTGCGAGCTTATGCTCTAAGGAAGTGTGTTGATCTGCATTTGTGGAATATACAAAGCAAAGAGATGAGTGACAGGTCCCGAGCAGCAATGATGCTCAAGTATCCTGGACTTCAGTTCCATCAGTTCAAAACCTGCTTTCGTAAGTCACAATCGCTGGTCTGGAGAGTAAACTATACATGTCAACAAGATGGTCCTTGCAGTTGTTGTATGTGTCCAGTTTCGTCTCACGGGGAGTGGAAGTCAGGGAGTTGGCGTTCGGATCTGAGGTATTTTCGGCGCACCGCCCTTGATGGTTCGCAACGCGTGCGGATCAACTGCTCCAAAACCTGTCTTCCGCTCTGCCTACTCGGACATCACGATCATGGCAATATTTACCTACTTCTAAAAGGCCATGCCTTCAGTGCGGCACATACCAGACAACAAACGACGATCCCGTACGGGATGTCTGACTTGTCGCAAGCGGCGGAGGAAATGTAAGACCACTCTTATTCCACATCAGTAGACTGCGTCACTCTCGTTGAACTCGCTACCGCAGCATTTACTGAGACTCGAAACAGGCGACGAGCGGAAACCAAGTTGTCATAATTGCTCTGAAAGGGGTGTGACATGCAGATATGGTGACTGGACATTTGTGTCTGATGGGCCGCAAAGATCTCTCGCAGATGCTAACGCGTCGCAAATGAACGTCGTCGGCGGCGACGATTTCGATGCTACTACAGCAGCATCTCTATCAGCGACGACAACACCGCAATCATCACGCGACAGTGTCAACTGTTATAGATCTGCTGATTCATCACTCAGCCATGTTCGGGATCCCACAACCCCTCAATCTATCGCCTCCACCGCCACGGTGGTGATTGCTGCCAGGCAAAGTGTCACTGACCGCGAGCCGACAACGACTTGGATATCAAATGATCATGCGGATGACGTGACTTATGCTGAAGTCACGCCGCGCCAGCTGATGGACGAGCCTTCATGGCAACAGCGTTCAATGCACAGACAATCTACCCTGCTCCGTTTTAGGTATCATTTCATACCTTGGATGGAATCCAACAACTGCAAGTCAATGTTCGGGCCGGCAATTATGACTCTAGCGCGTGATAGCAAGATTATCTCCGATTGCATCTCCGCCTGCGTTCAATTGAGAGACGAGAGTCTTGATTTGGAAAGTACTACAACTGCTGGCCAGAGTATGCATTCAAGGCTTTTGGAACGGCTGGCTCGTGAGGACACTTTTACTGTAGAAGTCGGGTCTGCGCTGCTTACGATCAGCAGTGTGTTCTATACACCGCCCGCGGGTTGGGCCACTATCGCCTCCGCCTGCGAAGCGCGTCTGGCTGAATTTGTTCTGCCGGGCGGAGGATTTGAGCTTACACCAGAGCCTTTGAAATCACTCTTGCGGTTACAGTTGAAAGTCGGTAGGTGATGACGAACTCCAGGATACATCCGAATCTTACTGAAGCGCATGGCATTCAGATCTTGCTGCTTCCATCGTAACGAACAAGCCTCCTTCGGCCAATCTCATGATCCTCTCGGAAAGTTTAATGATCAGCGACGACGAAGATTCTCTCACTTCTTACGATGGTTGTCTCTGTTGCCTTGCGCTCTCTCTGCGACTGGTTCACTTCGAACTCATTCCTGTGTTATCTGGTTTCCACGAATCGTGTCTACAGCCTGTCGATTCACACGTTTCCAGATGGGATCGGTGGTTCGAACTCTGGGACAGATGTATGTCGTGGTTCCAGGATCGACCTCGCAAGATGAAGCCTGTACTCGAAAGCTCAGACGAAGAATTCCGTCGCAAGCAACCTTTCCCCATTGATGTGTTTACAAGTGCCACTGCTCTGCAAGCAAATCTTACCATGCACATGTCAGCGGTAACCCTGCTATCACAGAAACCTCGTCTTACAAACGCAACGTCGACTTCGCAGCGCCTCAGGTCGCGGAGTTGGCACATTCAGAAGATTGCACGCATGCTAGTTGGTAACCATTTCAACGAGCAGTGGGATCCAATAGTCATTGCTGCGCTGCTGTTTGTCGCCAAAGAAATGTCGCACCCTTCGCAGCAGAAAGCACTTCTATCATGCTTTGAGGAGATTTCGAAAACAACAGATATTCCGATTGACAAGGAAGTCGCCAAACTTCGCGCACTCTGGCAGTCGATACAACAAGACAACCCACCCGAGCTGCACCATGTATTCTGAAAGAACGATATCCTTGCAATTGTAAAAAAAACCTCTTTTGCAATCCATCGAGTGTCGACGCTACTTCTTCGGCTCAGACCAAGTGCATATGACCAAAATGGGACTCCTCGGCCCTCACTTCTTGAGTCTATTCTAAGACCAACTCATCCTTCCACGGTATCGAAACCTGAGCTCCCCTCCTGGAGACCGTCTTGGCCGAAGCAAATGTGCTCTTGGTGACAGCGGCACAAATGTCAAACTCCAAATTACAAGAAGAGGCCTCAACAACAAGCACCGAATACATGCCGATGAAAGTATCTCCAGCAGCAGTTGTATCTACTACATCGACTTTCAGCGCCGGCACAAGGCCTTTTTGCCCGTTCTTGCTCATGTAGTAGGCGCCTCTGGCACCAAGAGTTATGACGAGATTTTGGACACCCTTTGCCATAATCTTGGTAGCTGTTTTCTCCACCATATTGGGATTTTCGAGTTCAGCTTCGTCGACTTGCGCAAGCAGAGCTACTTCGGTCTCGTTCAAGATCAGGTGGGTCAATCCGCTGTATGCTTCTTCTGGAAGTTGTACAGCCGGAGCTGGGTTCAAGAGGACTGGCACTCCTGCCGACTTGGCTGCTGCTAGTGCCTCTAAAACAGTGTCGATGGGGATCTCCAGCTGCATAACCAGCAAGGAAGGTTTCAAGTTGGCAATATTGTTGACACTCTCAGGTCGCAAAGAGGCGTTGGCGCCAGGAGTCAAGATGATGCGGTTCTGGCCGGTGCGTTCGTCCACCATGACGATGGCATTGCCAGTCGTCGAGTGTTCAGAGTGGTCTTCTCTGCGCGCAACCTCGGATGTATCAACACCGTATGATTGGAGGCTGTCCAGCAATGTTGAGCCGTGAGCATCTGCGCCGACAGCGCCAAACATGGCCACTTTGATGCTTGCGTCTTCTAGCGTACGAGATCTTGACAGTTTCGCGCAAGCCACCGCTTGATTGGCGCCTTTACCTCCAGGGGAGACATCGGAGTGAGTTGATGTGAGTGTTTCGCCAGGGAGAGGGTGGTGAGGGATATAATAAACAAGGTCGATATTGAGGGAACCGAAAACACAAATAGTCGGGATAGGCGAGACCATGATTGAAGCTGGTCGCGGTCAAGTTTGAATTTCCTAGTTGGCGTGTTGTCCTGACTGGCGGTTCTGACTACTTTATAGAACTGGGTGGTTCAAAGCGCGCAACCTTGTGGGTCTGGAGCACGCCCCACTACGAGTAGTTTAACCAGAGCTAGTGGAAGGCTGGTCCCGCTCTGCAACCAGTAAATTGGAAACTTATGCAATGGCCTGTTAACCCAACTACCGACCAGGCGGCCTCGCAAGGGTTGTCAACCATGCCCCCAGTCAACCACACCCTCGTATCCCCATTCAACTTCAAGATCTCTTAGCCGCCACAAAGCCGCCCACCCGGTCTCGCGTTCTATACTATCTAGCAGCTGAGCTATCTTCTGTCGCTCAGTACCGTGAGTGAATAGCCTACCTGCAATATAAAGAGGCTGGATCGAGTTCACCATACTACCTGGGTGTGGATTTGCACACGAGATGCCGCAAACTTGTCTGGCATGCCACAACGATAAAGTCTGAGGATCAAGTCTACTCCCCGGTGGCCGCATCTCCAGCATCAAGATACAGGCAGCGTGGTATACCTGGTTGCTTGAGATGGCAGCCCAATGCGGAAAGACGATGGAGGGAAAATTCAGCTCGGCGTCTTCATCGACAAGAGCAATGGGTCTCATGGTCGCTGGTCGCTCATCGAGCCAGAATTGCAAGTCTAGCCAAAGCTGCTGCCACTGTTGGGAGAATGGTCTCTTGTCGCCAAAGTCGGTGCGACCAAGCTCCAGGTAACTCGTTCTGCGGAATTTTAGATCGCATACCCTTGCGCATAGATATATCGCCCAATTGGCATGCGCATCATGCGACTCTCGACTCCTCTCGTGAAAGAGAGACTTTACAAACTCTTCGCCGTCTCCGGGCGATACTACAGATCGATTCAGGTCAGGCACCCACTTGTCAAGTGCCAAAACCATGGTCTCGGCGCCGTCAGATGTAAAGCTCCCACACAGTTCCATCCTCGCATAACACCAGAAGACGGCTTGCAGCAGACCGCCCGAGAAGCCATTGACACCAAAGACCTCGAACAGCGAAGCGCAGCCTTCGACATGGCGTTTCCAGTTTCCAGTCTCGCTAGACATCAACTCAAAGACGGCGAGGATGCACGCCGTGACCAATGTGACGGGGTCTTTGGCCTGGAGCGCAGGAGCCAACAATCTTATACTCTCCTGATACAATTCAAGGCTGTCATAGCATCCTTGCACCAACCCTCTCCTCTCCATCTGCCGCGACGAAAACGCCAAGATGGCATACAGCAGAGCAGGAGACCTCTGCGCGACAAGCGGAACCTCAATCTGAAAGTGTTGGTCTTCGTCAAACTTGTCCAGCTGCGGCGCGCACTCTGTGATCCAGTTTTGGAGGTACCGCACCAGGCGTTCTTGCGGTATCTTTACCGTCGCGGACGAAAAGTCCAAACTTGGTGATGCTTCCGAGGCGCCGACTTGGACGATTCGCGGTTGGGTGGGAGAGAGATGGGATAAGCCATTGAAGAGCACGGATCTGAGCTCCTCGTGCAAGTTGTGGAATCGTGGATCCAGGGATGGATCTTCAGACGCACGAGTCGCCATAACGTCTATTGAGATGAATGTTGATCAGCTGTCATGCGTGGAATACTGATGCGGCATCAAAGACGCGAGAAGAGATATCCATGCCGAAAAGCTAGACCAATTTTGGGGGGCGTAGCCACGCGACCGGTGTCAGTGCGTTCGTGCCGTGGGGCCTTGCCGAGATCCGGAAAGACGTCGCGTGATGATGTTGCATTATCGAACCTCGTTTTGAACTAGAATGTAACGCGTATAGCTATAGAGATGCACGATAATTTTGAGGAACAGAGCGGCATCCACTGAGAGATGGGAGTCCATCAACTCTCTCTGGCAATACCCTTCGATGTTGGAAGATATTGTGCCTTTTCATAGTTCAAAAGTGCTTTTATGTTATAGCGGGAGCAAGCAAGGTCGCAGAATCTTGTACACGGAGAGGAAGCGCCAGCCCTGGATGACTTGTAACAGTACATGCAAAGCGAATGCACGGCTTTGGCTATCTAAGCATCGCCGCTTCACGACGCTGCCGCGCAAAGTCTGCTTCTCAGGTATTGTCATACTCTGACCGGTGGTTACCACTTATAATCCTATATTTCAGGGGAAGACGGCGCATCGATGGCAGTGACAATCATCCAGAGCTTGCGAGCTTCGATTTTTGCTGCTATGGTGGGTGCGACTCTTGGTTCATTACGCGCCGCTAATTATTCCCATTAATCCCCTTGTTGCAATGCTTTCACACGACCTGAACCTCCTCCATATGACCCTTTTCACCCTTCTCCATCCTGATGGAGAGCATGCTGAGCTCTTGCTTGGCCTCTCTGAGCAGCGCAGCATCTCTCTCACCAGCCTGACTTTTGAAAACACGGTCCATCTCTTCCAAAGTGGCATTCTTGGTCTCGGGAAGGAAAAACCACACCCACAGAATAGCGGCGGCAAGAAAGACGCTGAAGAAGATGTACGTGCCCCAATGCCATGCCTCCAGCATGGGAGGCACGAAGAAAGCAATAGCAAAGTTGTTGAGCCAATTCGACGAAGCACCTAACAAAGCATAAGTCAGACGGTCGGGGTTGTCAAAAATTTTCATTTGCTTACCGATGGACGCGCCCTTCGCTCTGATGGAGAGAGGGAAGATCTCAGAAACGAGCGTCCAGGACACGGGACCCCAGGTCGCTCCAAAGCCGGCAATGTAGACCCAGATTAGAGCGACGGCAGTCCAACCAGCGGCCACGTGACCGGGCCAGTCGTGGCTGAATTTGGCGACAATGATACCGACAACCACCATGCAGACACCCATGACGACGGAGCCTACCAGCAACATAGGCTTACGGCCGACCTTATCGATGATCAACTGTATACTGCGTTAGCGTTCAAATTTCGAGATTCGCGGGTGAAAAATGTTTAGGTGAGACCAACCATCGCAGGGATAGTGCTGATGAGGAATACCACACCAGTGACGCCAGTGGCCAATAGAGCATTCGTACCACCGGTAAGGCCGAGACTTATGAAGATAGCTGACGCATAATATATGATCGCGTCGATGCCCGACCACTGCTGCCAGAACATGACAAGCCATGCGGTGCAGATGCGCTTGAAGTTGTCCTTCGTCTGGAAGCACATACGGTACTGCGCGAATTGATGTTTGAGGCGGCTTTGGCGTTGCTCGGCGAGCACGGGGAAATCGCGGGCAAACGCCTTCTGCTCGAACAGTGCTTCCGCCTTGATCTCGAGGTACTCGGCATCGACTTCGTCGTGGTCGATTGGGAGCTTGCGCAGCCAAGCGAGGGTATTCTTGGCTTCGTCGTCCCGGCCCATTTTAACCAGCCACCGGGGCGAGAATGGCATGAACCAGATTCCAACAGCAAGGCAGACGGCGGGGATACCTTGGATAATCGAAGGAAGGCGCCATGCGAGGTTCGACTGGCCGCTGCCAGTGCCACCGATGTAATTGCTTCCGTAGCCAACCCAGAAAGAAAGCATGATGCCAAGGATGGTTGCAAGTTGGTAGAAGGAGACAAGCAATCCTCTCATGTGAGGAGCGGATAGTTCAGCATTGTAAAGCGGTCCAACACCACTGAAAAGTCCAACACCGACACCGGTGAAAAACCTGCCGGCATACAGAAGTGATGGCATGCCAGGTTGAGCGCCAACATAGAGGAAACTGCCCAAGATGACCCAGCAGCAGGCCACAAACATGGTGTACTTTCTCGAGATGAGCTCGCTCAGAACGCCGGCCGTAAGGGATCCGAGAAGACCACCGAGTTGAAGGACAGAAGTAAGCCAGCCAGTAGCGCCAGCAGATTTGACGACGGTCGGGAAGTTCTCAGTGAATCGGGTCATGACCAAGGACTGGCCTGTGGACAAGAGTCAGCTCGGAACGACTCCAGCACTGTACCAAGGTCGTCGACCTACCCAGAACACCTTGCTGATAACCATATTCGAAACCGCCGAGTCTGCTCAACCATAAGTGAAAGGTCCTTGAAGATCAGGCATGCGATCTTACGAGGCGAATAAAGCGATGAACAAGACCTTGGGGTTGCCCTTGATCGAGGTCCAAATTGTCGCGTTCGAGTGTTGACCCATAGTGTCGGTCTGTCAAAAGACGTGAAATGTCGTGCAAGTACAGATCATGTCAGGGAGACCAGCTGATCCTTATATAACTTCCTCATGAAGAACACTCCGCGCAGATCTTTAGGGTAACACATTCGCTAGCCCCAGACCCGCCATGCAGCCCCAGAGAGAGATTTTGCGGAGTGTGGTGAAAAAGTGGAGTCTGGTGGCAGGCCGTAGGCTATGACCCCCAAATTGGGAAAAGCGTTCTCCACTCCCCAGACGCGCCCTTGGGGACGGCGGCCCCTTCCGATTGTTATTGACAAGGAGAATGTTGGTTACACACATAGGAACCATGGATCGTCAGCCATATTACCGTCCCCTTTACATGCCATCCTGAAAGCGTTACAAATATTCCTGAACAGCACATCGATGACTGGCGGTTTACTCTGATCAACTTGGACTGCATGGATGGACCGACTGGCTTGCTGTGTGCATTAACTCGCCAGTGATCGAAACAATTTGGGAGTCGTAAAAAGTGGTATCATTTGCTTTGAAAACGAGAAAATGTGACCAGATCACCTAATGCTTGCCGCGAGAAGAACCGCTGATGAGCTTCTTCTTTAGATGCTTGGGCATCTTCTCTTTTCTCTTCTCGCGCTTCTCTTCCTTGACTGCCTTTTTGTGCTCCTTTTTGGTATCCTTGTCTTCAAAACGCTTGCCTCTGGGTCGTTCGCCCTCGTTGCGCTTTCTGCGCGGTCGTTCGGGGTCTTCTGAATCGTACTCTTCGCTTTCTGAGCCCTCGGCATCGCTGTCGTTCTCAGCGTCTTCGGTGCCATTGGCAGTCTTGTTCGCAAGAAGAGCTTTGTATACAAGGTCATCGCCTTCTCCTTTCTGCACTCGTGCAGCATCGCGCTCGACGTCGTAAACTTGCTCGAGAGTTTGGGGAATGTATTGTTGTCTGAAGACTTGGTTGTCGACTTCCTCGTCGTCTTGATTGCCTTGTTGTTCTCTGGTCTCGTACATTTTGGCAATGAGGTCCTCCATCTGAGAAGTCTCAACACCACCTTGTTCGGATGTGATGAAACCAAAGATGGCTCTCTCGGGCAAACAGTCGATGCCCTTGCGAGCGAAGAAATCGCTAATGTTCTTGATATCCATGCGCAAGAACTCGAGGGAACGTGGGTGGTCATGCTCAACACTTTGACTGACATCAATAACAAAGATGCGACCTTGGTGGTACATCAGGTTATATTCACTCAAATCACCATGGACCAGGCGGCAGGTCTGGTACATGACGCGCATGTAGCCGAGCAATTGGATGTACATCTCTCTCCACTTGGCAGCATTCTCCTCCTCGGTAGGTAGTTGAAAGTCGACGTCTCTCAGACGAGGTGCAGGCCATCCCTTCTTGTTGCCCAGGAAGCTCATAACCATAACGTGTTGACGGAGGTAGAGAGGGTCAGGGCAGGGAATACCAGCAGCGTGTAGGATACGCAAGTTTCTAAACTCCTTCTCTGCCCAGACCTTGACCATGGCGCGGTTGTCACTCTTGTTGTAGCCGCCACGGAATCTGAAATCTCCAGTGACGTACTTGTCGCGGTCTTTGAAGACCAAAATGCTTGTCTTGTAGACCTTGATGGCTCTGTGTAGAGGGGCAGCAGGACCCTCGGAGTCGTCGTGGGATTCGGGGATTGTTGCAGCGTGGTAGACGTTGGCTTCCTTTCCGGTCGACAAGACACCGTTGATCTCGGAGACGACGTTCTTGTTCAAGAGTTGCAGGAGAATCATGCGAGTTCTGGGATCCAAGACTTGTTCGCTGGTGGCGCGATCGCTCTTGTCCTTGCCGCCGCCTCTTTCTTGCTTGCCACCCCCAAAGCCAGCCTCGAGGTTGTTTAGGCGCAGCTTAGAGGCATGTTGGGCCAAGCTTTGGACTTGGTCGTCAACACTCGAACGGGTGTTGGCGGTAGGTTTGTGGCCGGCGGGATTGGTCTTTGGCTTTTGGGTTGACGAGACTTGATCGTCGTTCAGACGTCTTTGACGGTTGTATGATTTGGTAAAGTCGGCAGGGTTGGAGGAGGTGATTTCCGAGTCGTTGACCTCGTCGGCACTGTCCTCGAACAAGTCATCGTAGTAGTCGTCTTGTTCATCCTCGATGCCCTCGTCCAGTAAGACGCCATCAGCTTGTTCTTGGTCGTTGTTGGCATAATCATAACCTTGGTTTGGCGCAAACGTGTGGGCTGGCTCCAAGGCCGCTGCTGGCGATTCGCTTGTTGACATGATTGCTTCTCTTGGAAAAGGCAAAAAAGACGTCGCAAGCAGTCGCAAAGAAAAAAGATATTGGGCTGAAAGTTGCGTCAATCTACACGGAGCTAGCGGCCTTACCTGATTCAGGGATCTCGTTGCCAACGCTACAGGAGCGAGCGACATGTGGGCAACATCTCAGTAGAGAACATTCCGACCAGGAAGGCTGTTTATCGCCCACTGTTCTATAGCGCCTTCCCCCACGTTACACAAGCCCATGTGGTGTCGACTTCATCATCACATGTTGACCGCATCTTCCTCATCTTCAGCATGGCGATTGTCTTGTACAGTCCGACACGACGGCGCCATGATGCTGTCTACAAAGATGACTACTCGCTTTGCTCCCATTTTGAACATTCGCCGCTCCTCTCGCCCCCACGCCACGTGCATCCAAGACACGCCTCTTGACCAAGTCGATCTTGACTTGATTCAACATCAACTCAACCTCAAATCTCCAGTCGATACCCTGCGATGTCATCTTCTGAACGACACGCGTCCGCTCTTCCGGCAGATGCACTTGCGCACCGTAGTCAAGGAGGCTCTGAAAGTTCATTTTCCTATCAATGGTCAAATGCTCGACCCTCACGAGTTCCGCCAGTATGTTTTTCCAAGTCTCGGGCTGTTATGATGGTTTGTATGTCTGTATCGGCAGGCTTGGCTGACCTGCATAGACACATGGCTGTCAAGACAGGATCCAAATTCCGCCGAAAGCTCATAAGGGAGCAATTCTTGAGATGTCAAACCACCCAAGATCTCATGCGTGTTCTTGCTGTAGCTTTGCAGCGCAAACAGACCACTCTTGATCTAGTCAATATGGATACATGCATCGTGCGCGCTCTTTACCGTGCTAGAGACAACACAACCGATCTTAAGATTCTCGGTGCCATAACCACAATCATCTCTCGTTTCCGAAAGGAGAACCTACTTATCACACGTCATTTGCTGGCTGTCGGTATCAAGTTTGCTGCTCGGACACGTAGTCTACCTGGCATGAAGAGATACCTGAAGCTGCACAGAGAACTAGGCTTTCAAATTACAAGGAATTTGTTCAGAGCCATCATCGCAAAGTTCAGCATTGGGAAAAAGGGACTTGGTGAGATCCGTAACGGGAGATGGGTCCGTCATGATCTGCTACAAGTCCTCCTTGGCTTCGAAGATACTGATGCGGAAGACCAACACCATCTAGGTCTGTTCCTCGACAGGAGTGATTGGGCTCAATTATGTGGATGGATTGTTGTCTTGGCCCGCTGCAAGGCACCTGACGAGCTCTGGAAGGAGTGGTTGCTGTGGCAGGAGAACCCTTTACGTCTGAAATCAGACAACGGGGCATCCCTGTGCAGCGAAAGCAAGCTCAAAAGGGATTGTTTATTCATCGACATGATGGCTGACGCAGGAGACTCTTGTCGAGCGTGGAACATGCTCGGTGTCAGTGGAATTCCTTTCAAGGATTGTCGAGGTGGGTTGAGGCGTAAACTTCTTTGCGATATTCAGCATGCAACCGTTTGGGACGATCAGATGTCCCTCGACCTGCTCGAACATTATAACTTTGAATTGAAAAAGGTGGAGAATGCTTTGGGCGTGGAGTGGATTAGTCTTGGTGACGATCAAGGCTACCACAAGCCTACAAGATCCATGCAGGAATCTCTCGAAGCCCTTTCGTCGCCTTTCTTCAAGCTAGAACCGGACTTTGGTTATCCCCACGATCTCAGTGCAGAAGGTAGGCCCCGGGCTCTGTCACTATCGTGTGAACGTTTACTTACTGGCACCAGAAATCAAGAAACAGAACGAGGAAATGATGTTACATGTCGAAGACATATCGATCTATCTTCCAAAAACTGCTCGCAGACCTCAGAAGCACGACTAGAACATACGTTCCAACGACCTGACGAAAAATGCATAGAACAGCATAGCATACCATGACACGATACCCAAGCATATCTTAATTATTCGGTCAGCCCTGATAATCGTCCATGGAGAGATAGATATGCTATTGGGTTAACCTAATCAGCTGTCTGTCACGCGCACGACAGTTGCGACTGGTGAGCATCGATTCAATGGTGTGGACCACATCCGTATTCGAGCCAGTCATGATGGCATCCGTTACACATCCCGCAAACCCTCAGCTACAATGTATCGTGATTCGTGAATGCCACCCCTCGCTACAAGTCTCCCCACTCAGACCCAAGTGGAGATACTCCATGGGGCAGAGCGGGAACGTGAGATGAGTGCATGATCCTTCTTCGCCGACTACGCACGCACTGGTGCCAGACCTGCAGTAGTGAGCGAGCCAGCTCGGTGTCATTGCGGTGCTTCAAGCTTCTACCAAGCCTGTAACGGCTTGCGGGTTCTTGCCAGCGTTCGGGAGGCTTGCTTGCCGCATCTCGGGGCGACTGCTTGCGGCCGAAGATTACGGACCGAGAAGGGAACCAACTACACCTCGAGGCTTGGAGGAGGCTTCCTTCCAACCAACTTTCTCATGCATAATGCAAGGATGTTTGAGTGAACGAGGCTGAGTCTGTTTTTCGAGTAGTTCTTGCTGGACGATGATCTTTCTGGGGGGTGCCATGGGGATGCATCGAGATGGGTACGCGTATGCAACAGTGTGCACAGTGCGAGGTCCACTCGCAAAGACCCACGCAGGTTTCTAGTCTGACCCTAGAAAGAACGATCGGCAGGCAAGAGCACGCGGCTTTGGTGCGAGCGCGAGATCTTGGAATTGGCAACCACCTCTTGCTTCTGTCACTCCAGGCTTCGCTTGGCCTGATTCTCAACACTGTGCCCTAGAGGTACACACCCACACACGCCATACCGTATGTTCTTGCCTTTGTCAAGGCAATCGCCAGAAGGTGGTATTCCCGACGTGGCTTCCGTACTCGGCGCGACTCGTGCAGAGAACCACCGAGTTGTGGCTGGAACTCTGCTAGCTTAGGGCACGCCCCTGCCCCAGACCGTCGTAAAGGCTTGACCATGAGCTTAGGAGCGCTTCTCCACGGCTTGGGTGTTCTATTCTTTGCTTCAGGAGTTCATGGCCTCGCTCTCGTGTATACGAATCTATTATGAGCTCTTCTATGAGTCGCAATACGACATCTAGACTGTCTAAAACCAGACTGAAAGAGGCGACGGACAGGCCTCAGATCAATCTTCATCATCAAGCATAGGGTTCTGTGCCCGAGGTACGTACTTGCATGTTCATGTATCGGGTCACGTCAGGTGAAACGGCAAGTCAGAAGTACCTTAGCGGCATGCCGATGCTCAAGCCTCCTTGCCGACTCCAACCTAGCTCCACAGGTATCGATTTCCTTTGCCGCAACCCGGATCACCAAGGTACCGGTCTCCACAATCCAGATCCTGGAGAGTATGCACGGAGAAGTCGAGCCCATGGGGTGAGTGGGCATTCCCTGCCTGGACATTCTCCTATATAAACACCGATGTCCACCTAATGTTCATCTCTTTCCATCATTGTCAATCACTTCTTCTTTTCAACTCTCGCTCCTATCTTCTACACAGGGCTCTCGACCCGATCTACACATCACAATGCCTTTTGCCCTTAGACGGCCTGAAGGCGAGGTTGGTGCCGTCTGGCCCGCCATTGCTGTCGGTACATTCGTTGCCTTCGGTGGTGTCCTATACGGCTATGACACAGGAACCATCTCTGATATCTTGGCCATGGATTACTGGCTGAAGCTGTTCGCTACCCACACCGATGCCACAGGCGCGCCCATCATCACCGCCAGCCAGTCTTCCGAGATTGTCTCATTGCTCTCAGTCGGTACCTTCTTCGGTGCCCTCCTGGCAGCCCCTAGTGGTGATTTCCTTGGCCGCAAGTTGGGTTTGATGGCTTGGTTGTGTGTCTTCTGCGTTGGTGTTGTCCTCCAGACTGCCGCAACTGCCATTCCCCTTTTCGTTGCTGGTCGTACCATTGCTGGTCTTGGTGTCGGTGGTATCTCAGCCTTGATTCCTCTGTACCAATCTGAGACTGCACCAAAGTGGATTAGAGGAACTATCGTTGGTACGTGTTATTCGCAGTCGTTACTGGCAGTCTTTTGCTTACATCAGCTCCAGGTGCCTACCAGTTGGCAATTACTATCGGCCTCTTACTCGCATCCATCGTCGGTAACGCTACAAAGAATCGCCAAGATACCGGATGCTACCGTATCCCCATCGCCGTGCAATTCGCTTGGGCAGTCATCCTTTTCAGCGGTCTGCTCATCCTTCCCGAGACTCCCAGATTCTACATCAAGAAGGGCAAGCACGAGCAAGCTGCTCGCTCTCTTGCCAAGCTCAGACGTCTTCCTGTCGATCACCCTGCCATCGAGGGCGAGCTGGCCGAGATTACCGCCAACCACGAATACGAATTGTCTCTCGGAAAGGCCAGCTACATCGACTGCTTCAGAGGCAATCTCGGCAAGCGTCTCGCTACCGGTTGTGGTCTTCAAGCCCTGCAGCAGTTGAGCGGTGTCAACTTCATTTTCTACTACGGAACTCCCTTCTTCAAGAACTCTGGCATCAAGAACCCTTTCACCATCAGTTTGATCACATCCTGCGTCAACGTCGCCTCCACTTTCCCCGGCTTGTACTTGGTCGAAAAGTGGGGTAGAAGAAGACTTTTGCTGTTCGGAGCCATCGGCATGGCTGTGTGTCAGCTTATCGTTGCTGGTGTCGGTCTCATGCCTACCTCCAACCACGCCGCACAGAGCGCTCTCGTCGCATTTGTTTGCATCTATATCTTCTTCTTCGCCTCATCGTGGGGTCCGTGCGCATGGGTGGTCACGGGAGAGATCTTCCCTCTGAAGGTCAGAGCGAAGTCGCTTTCAATGACTACCGCCTCCAACTGGCTTCTTAACTGGGCGATTGCCTATGCGACCCCTTATATGACTAGCGCCATCCATACCAACGTCTTCTGGATCTGGGCCACATTCTGCTGCATCTGTGTGCTTTTCGTATACTTCTGCATCTACGAGACCAAGGGACTCTCGCTGGAACAGGTCGACGAGCTCTACGGCAAGGTCTCCAAGGCCTGGCAGTCCGAAGGCTTCGTGCCCACCGTCTCCTTCCAGGAAGTCCAGGACGTTACCGGTGGAGCCTCTCGCAACCAGTCTCTTGCCGACATTGAGAGTGCCGCCATGCGCAAGAAGAGCATCACTCACCACGAGAGCGTTATGGGCGAGAAGATGTAAAAAGCATCTTTGGCTTGTTTTGCACCACTAGGCTTCATTCTTCTTTTTTCCCCTCCTGCTTCTAGATATCCCATTGTCATGATTAAAGTAACGAGATTCGCATTTGACGAATTGTATAGTGTAGTTGTTTTGTACAAGACTACAGTTTTCCCTTCCATGCTCTTAGCTTTACCTCTCCTGACCTTATATCCCCTTTCTCGGTCGCTATTTCCCAATTCGAATTGACCATGGTTACCGCTCTTTGTAAGATAAACATCCAAGAACGAGCTTTCTCTCAAGGCTTCCTCTCAAGGCTTCACCATGAGGCTTCATCATGAGGCTTCCCCTTGAGACTTCAACTCGAGGCTTCATCTTGAGGCTTCGTCTTGAGGCTTCATCTAGAGGCTTCAACTCAAGGCTTTGTCGTGAGGCTTCAACTCGAGGCTTCAACTCGAGGCTTCAACTCGAGGCTTCATCTCGAGGCTTCATCTCGAGGCTTCAACTCTAGATACCAGCTCTAGCCAACATCAACAAAATCTTAGTCGAAACACCACACCAATATAGAATATAACTTCCAAAGCTTCACCTCTAATTCTGCCATGAGCACAACTCTGCAGGCTATAGTATATACCCGAACACTTTTTGGTCTGGGACCACACTGCTATTGTTGTTGATAGCTCTACATCCTCATACAGACCTGCCACGGGTGCAGACATCCGCAATAATTGACTAGAATTATCGTATTGTATTGTATGCGAATTCTCAGTCCCTCAGAACAAACTGCCACAATCAAAACACATCACGAAACCTCGAGTCGTCGAGTTGAAAAACAGGATCAGCTTTCATCATTGACAGATCAATCCCTTTGTGTGAAGAACCAAGCATATAGTGATCCAGCAGGAGGGTAAAAAAGCAATCTTTACTGGTAGCAAAGCATCTTACCATCTTTCTGTTTTCGCTGAACCGCAAATCAATGAACCTCTTTCTGGTTAATGATAGTAAATCACGCCCGTTTCTTGCGCAGCTGCATTCGGTCGCATTCCGCCCATGATTTTGCCCGGCGAGCGGACCATTTACTGAGAGGGGCGTGGGTAGGTTATACAATACCGCCATCGTGGCCAATTCTTCCAGATCTGAAAGAAGAGTAAGATTATCAATAGGCGAATTTCTACTACAGGATTGTAGCATGATTACCCACGACTTTTCAGGTTCACTAGCAGGGTTGATCATTCGATCGAACAAACGCATCTCAAGCAAGCGATATCCAAATTCAGATCCGAAGCATACGACAACTTATATAAACAGAGAAAACAAAAGTACAAATGCAAGCATGGAGCAGAAGATACATTACACATTAAATCACTCATCAGAACCATCTCCACGAGTGCCATAGTCAGCTCTTCTCACGCCAGTTGCACGTCCGGTAATATCAGACCAAGTAGCGCCGAAACGACGGCCGGTACTGGCGAGAAGGCCTTCCTCCTCCTCTTCGGCAAGATCGTCATCAAGCTGTTCCTCGTCAAGGCGGGGAGTGCGGAACAACATGACGACAAAGACAATGAAAAAGATGCCGAGGAAAGCGAATTGAGCCCAGAAGTCGACGAGTCCGAAGAAGGGGAAGTTAATGGTGATGCGGTTCAGGAAGGAGCTGACAACTGAAGGCGTGCAGACCATACGAGCGACAGGGTTATCAGCAGCCTCGCGACAAGAACGGATGGCATTGTGGTGGTTGCTGCAATCAGGCTGTGCATCGGGGTGATGAGTAGGTCTATCGCAGTATGTCTGGGGACCAAAGGTGGCATATTGGGGAGCGACCATCATGGCGACAGCGTAGTTGATGGCGAAGACAATCAAGGTGAGCAGGACCGTACCCATGAGAAGAGCTTGGGGAGCGGTGTGGCCCTTGCGAATCTTGAACAAACTGACCCACAGGAAGCGGATTCCGATAGTGGCAACACCAACAACAGATCCAGCGAAGAAGAGAAGGGTTAGGAGGAGGAAGATGACATAGTCGATGGGGAAAACCTTTGAGGTGACGACAAAGAGCCAGTTGATGGGCTGGAAGATCTTGTTGTGGCCAAGCAAGTAACCACAACCAGTCTTGCATACCGAGTTCTTGATCTTGTCAACACCAGTGACCAGCATGCTGGCCCAGACGATCAGGACAATGACGATGAGCAAAAGACCGCCGAGAAGTTTCAGGGGTCTGAAGACGGCCTCGGTCTTGAGCCAGACACGGATGAAAAAGTTCTGACCCTCGCCCATATCTTCAGCAGCAAGACGCTCGCGGCGAACAAGAGTGCGTTCCTCGCGGATGAGAGCTTCGAGTTCACGACGGTCGCGAGTATCGAGACCGCTGTCACGGCCCTCATTGCGGTTCTCGAGTTGTCTCTGACGCTCACGGTTTTGCGTCAGCTGAGAAGATGTGTTGGCAGCCAAGGTGGGAGCAGAGACGCGAGGAGCGGTCTTGATCAGAGTGAGGGGAAGGAGAGCCAGGCCAGGAGCTGTATAGATGCAGTAGAGGAAGGTTCCCAGGGTCAAAAGAAGACCAACGCAGAAGGTCAAGGCACGCTCTCCATCTGTCACGAGTCAATGATCAGGTCGCTGGTAGGGGAAAGGACCAACTTACGGTTCTCAGCCAGGAGATCCTTGAAGAAGTCGAGGTCGAGATGCTTCTGCGGCCTGTTCTTGGCGACAGGTACAAAGAAGCCTACGAGGAAGATGATGACGACAAACAGGATAAAGGCGATAGTGTACTTGAGAGCACCCCAGAGACGGCCAGCGGCAGTCTGGGTGCCCTCCTCGGCGGCTACCTCATCGCGTTCCTCGTACCAGAAGTAGGTGAAGGGAACGACGATCAGACACAAGACGGCGTCCAAGCTGTAAAGGGTGTAGTAGACGATCTTGAGTTGGAACAAGATGTTGTCGACGGCATCGGGAGTAGCCCAGTCTTTCTTTCTGCCGAGCTTGGACGAGGTGGTTGAAGATACGAGAGCAACATCGACGGGCAGCAGCAAGACGGTAGCCAGGAGAGACAGCACGGTGATAATGCAGACGATGGAGACAACAGCAGAGCGTTCGCGAGGGGCCTGGTAGAGGTAGACGAAGATGGATGCCACGACTAGCAGGATTGCAAGTGCGACGGCATATGCGACCCAGATGAGGGAGGTCTGGATGAGTGCCATGGTGTTAGGCGGCAGGAGCTATGCAGAGGCTCACAAAACGGTCAGGTATAGAAAGGCAGCGCTCTTTCACACAGGGCGCATTGAAGGCTTACAAGAAGAAGGAGCTTCCTACGGCAAGCGCAAGTCTAGAGGTTCCTTCCTTGATTGTCACTCTCGGCGATTGGAAGGCAGACGTCATCTTGGCGCTCCATCCCGCTCGTCCGTCCGTGCGCTGATATACGGTAGCAGCAAGCTTGGCGCATGAAGCTCCGTCTTGTCTCGGGCGTGAGCTTCGGCCAGCATTACCCTCTCCTCGACATTGCATGCCATGCGCGACGACACATAATGCAATGCTATACAGAACTCGTGGCGCCGACCGCCGTGTCGAATGCCGTCGCCCTACCATTCATCGCTCCCGGCGCCACTAACCTCGTCGTTGCAAAGACTTCATTGCTCCAGGTCTTCACTCTCAAGACTGTCGCGACCGACGTCAAGCCATCATTGCTCGTTCCCAATGCCGACACAGGCGCCATCGAAGGCCCTGAAAGTCTTCATCGCGTCGAGAACACAGCCAAGCTGATACTCTTGGGCGAGTACCCCGTGTCAGGAACCATCACTTCGCTACAGAGAGTCAAGGCCCTGAACACAAAGACTGGTGCCGAGGCCCTGCTGGTCTCTACACAGGATGCAAAGATCAGTTTGATCGAGTGGGACCCTCTCAACCACCGTATCTCGACCCTGTCCATTCATTACTACGAGCGCGAGACGACAAACTCTCTTCCCTTCGGGCCATCCCTTGCAGACACGCCTAGCTATCTCAGCGTCGATCCAAGCAGCAGATGCGCCGCTCTCAAATTTGGCACCAAGCACCTCGCCATCATCCCATTCCGCCAATCTGCCGATGATCTGGCCGGAGAAGATGACCTTGATACGCCTCCGCCCACAAAAGCTCCCGTCACAGGAAACGATGCCCAATCCGAGACTCCCTACTCGGCCTCATTCGTCCTGCCGTTGACCGCTCTCGATCCCGCCCTCACACACCCTGTCCATCTTGCCTTTTTACACGAGTATAGAGAACCCACCTTCGGCATTGTCTCGTCAAACAAGGCTCACAGTCATGGTCTGCTTGAAGAGCGCAAGGACATCTTGAACTACACAGTCTTTACACTAGACTTGGATCAACGCGCGTCCACCACTTTGCTCTCTGTCACCGGCCTGCCTTTCGACATCTTCCGCGTCGTCCCGCTTCCCTTGCCCGTTGGTGGCGCTCTTCTCGTTGGCGCAAATGAGTTAGTACACGTCGATCAAGCCGGAAAGACCAATGCTGTGGCCGTTAACGAATTCGCCAAGCTGAGCTCCAACTTTGCTATGGCTGATCAGTCTGATCTTGGCTTGCGCTTGGAGGACTGTGTGGTCGAGGCCTTGGACCATACTAACGGCAACATGCTGATCGTCCTGAATACCGGCCGGCTCGCTGTATTGTCGTTCCGTATTGATGGTCGCTCGGTTTCTGGTTTGTCCGTACATCTGGTAGACTCTGCCCACGGCGGCCATCAGTTGAAGACTGCTGCAAACTGCGCTGCCTCATTAGGACGCGGTAGATTGTTCTTGGGCAGCGAGGACGGTGACTCCACTCTGATTGGCTGGTCCAAGAAGACTGCGCAATCGCGCAAACGAAGTCATGCCCAGATGATTGCCGAAGATGCCGAACTCTCACTGGACGAAGAAGACCTCGACGACGACGCCGATGACGATTTGTACGCTGATGAAGCTCCGGCTGTCAAACAGATGGCCTCCCAGACTGCTGATTCTAGCGGTCCCGACAGCTACTCCTTCAGGGTACACGACAATCTGTTCAGTCTGGGTCCTATCAAGAACGTCTGTCTGGGCAAATACGCCACTGAGCTCCCAGAAAACGACATCGAACCACAACTCTCCCTCCTCGCAAGTGTTGGTCGGGAGCGTGCGTCGAAGCTCGCATTCATCAATCGTGAACTAACTCCTAGCCCTCTCCGAACAGTAGATATTCCTCAGGCTCAAGCAGTCTGGACCGCTTGCGCAAAGCAGGCGGCTCCACGTGGTTTGCCCAAACCTACAGATGGTACACAGAACCCAGAGGCACAGCTTGCATCTGACATGCAGTTCGACCAGTATCTCATCACTTCTCATGCTGATGAGGAAGGTGCTGAAAGCTCAAGGGTATTCAAGATTGACAATGAAGTCACCGATACTAAACAGGGTGATGGAAACATGACTTACACTGAAGTGACCGGGACTGAATTTGAGGGTGAAGGCGAGACTTTGGATGTCGGCGTCTTGGCCTCTGGCACAAGAATTGTCCAGGTGAGGAAGCATGAAGTCAGAAGCTACGACGCAGGTAAGTCTCGAACCCGTATCCCCATTCACAATTCACCTTGCCCACATTCGAGCATCCTCACTGCCTTTCCATCATTCAAGACGGCCTCAAGGTTATCTCACTTGGAAGCAGCGCCTCCATGGAGAATCTCAGATGCACAGTCATTCGAGGATACCAACACTGAGGATGTTGTATATGTCATCATGTGTACTATAGCCTTTCCAATACAAATCTGTCATCTTCCCATTGCTTGCCACTTGCCACTATATTCGTCTGTCCCAAGATCGTGTACTAATTAATGTGCTTATAGATCTTGGTCTTTCTCAGATTTTCCCAATCATCGATGAGGAGACCGACGCAGAGCTCAGCGTTGTGCATTCGTCATTCTGCGACCCCTATCTCCTACTGCTCAGAGAAGACTCGAGTCTACAGATTCTGCAAGTGGACAAGAGTGGAGACCTTGACGAGCTTGAGCGTGGTGACGCCGCTTTGGCCTCGAAATGGTTGTCTGGCAGTGTCTACAAGTCCGAGAAGACGGGTGACAAGGCATTAGCTTTCTTGCTCAACGCAGACGGAGGTCTTGCAGTAAGATTCAACTTGCGTTCATCAACTCGACACACAGTATGCTAACGGCATTAAAACAGATCTTCGAGCTTCCGAACCTTGATCGACCTGTTTACGAGGCTCCAAGTCTCTCGGTCTTGTCACCAGTAGTCTCAAATGAGAGTGCGCCTCGTCGCAATGTTGGCAAGGAGACTCTGACTGAACTTATCTTCGCGGATTTGGGCGACGAAACGGCCAAATCACCATATCTCATTGTAAGACTGCCCTTCAAGGCCTTTTCATCAAGTGCTTGCTGATGTATCTAGTTGCGCTCATCGGCCGACGATCTGATCGTATACGAGCCTTTCCACCATCCTGCAGCTCCTGCTTCGTCATTCACCACAAATTTGAGATTCCGAAAAGTGCCTGGACTGCATATGCCCAAGTTTAACGAGGATCCCGCTCTCCAGAAGCCTGCTGCTCTCAGGTTGTTGCCCAATATTGGCGGATACTCTGCTGTCTTTATGGCAGGTGGTTCGCCAAGCTTTGTGGTAAAAGATGCTTCGAGCCTGCCGCGCATTGTGAGTTTGCGAGGAAAGGGCGTCCGTAGACTTTCTGGCCTCAACAGCCGCAAGTGCGAAGCTGGATTTGCATGGGTTGACACTGCTGTAAGCTATGAAACCCCACGTCTTTTACATCACTGACCACGATACCAGGGCACAATACGTGAAGGCCAGATTCCCATCGGCACAAGATTCGCTTCCAATGGGTGGTCTGTCCGCAGGTTCTCGCCCTTCTCTGAGCATATCGAAGTTCAGAAGGTCGCGTACCATTCAGAGCGCGACATCTATGTCATCACAACGCAGGAGGCGGTCGACTTTTATCCTCCGGAGGACGACCCGAGGCACCCAGCAGCAGATGAGGGTACGACTGCTCGAATTGCATAGAGAACAAGGCTGACGGGATTACTTAGAAATCACGCTTCGACCAAAGACACTGCAGTGCCGCGTACACTTATACGACGCCAAAGCAGATCGCGTCATTGACACCTATGAAATCCCTCCGTACGAATTGGTCACCTCGATGGAGGTCATGCCTCTTGAAATCTCAGAAATCACGCACCAGCATAGACTGCTCGTCGCTGTAGGTACCATTTCACAGCGAGCAGAGAACTACGCCGCCAAGGGTTGCATCTACACGCTCGAGATCATCGATGTCGTACCAGAGCCTGGTCAACCAGAAACAGGCAAGAAGTTCCGCGTCTTCGGCAGAGAAGAAACCAAGAGCGGCATTACGGCACTGATGGGCATAGCTGGTCTTGTTGGCACTGCACAAGGGCAGAAAATGATGATCCGTGGACTGAGAGAGGACGGGTCGTGTTTGCCTGTTGCCTTCCTCGACGCACAGTGCTACATCACATCATTGAAGACTTTGGCAAGCAGTAAACTATGGATTGCTGCAGATGCTTGGAAAGGTCTCTGGTTTGGTGGATTCGGAGTAAGCAATTCTGCAAATCACTTTTGAAAAAAGGTCGCTAACACTCTCGTAGGAGGAGCCGTACAAGCTCTCGCTCTTCGGAAAGTCACGCTCGCAGATGGAGGTCGTATCGGCCGAGTTCCTACCATTCGAGGGCCAACTTTATATCCTCATCATCGACGCAGATCTTGACATTCACGTATTGCAATACGACCCTGAACGTACGTGCCATGCAACATCGATCCAAATTTCATTGTGCTGACCTGTGTAGATCCCAAATCATTGTCAGGCCAACGTCTGCTGCACAGAAGCACCTTCCACCTTGGCCACATGCCCACTTCGATGACACTACTCCCGTCCACCCTATCTCCGTTCGCCGAGCAGAACCCAGACGAAGACATGGCAGACAGCGACAGCGAGCCTTCCAACACATCTGCACTGAACCATATCCTCATCACCACGCAAACCGGCAGCATTGCACTGCTGACACCTCTCGACGAGGCCACCTATCGTCGCCTATCAGCACTGCAAACAACACTATCCAGTATCCTCGAGCACTCGGCTGGCCTCAACCCCCGCGCCTACCGTGCAGTTGAGAGTGAAGGTCTGGGTGCCAGAGGCATTGTTGACGGAGACCTCATCACCAGAATCTACGAGTTGGGTGCTGGCAAGAGACTTGAAGTGCTCGGCAGAGCTGGCGCCGAAGTCTGGGGCATGAGGAGCGATTTGGAGATTATTGCGGGCGAAGGGTTGGGGTATCTGTAGACCTTTGCTAGGTGCAATGGAAATCGAGGTTATTCTTTTGCATGGGCTTTGGTGTGCTCTGACTGGATGTATGCAATCGAGATTGACTACCGAGTGTCTAGGTCGTTTTCTTTTTCCTTGATTAGACTTTTTCGTGCCGTGGTAATCTTTCATAGAGTAGCGGACAAACTTCTAGAGTCGGTTGCATAAGTCAGCTTCCCGATCCTGTTGCTCTTTCTCTGACGATTGCTCTTTCCTGATGATTGCTCTTTCCTGATGATTGCTCTTTCCTGATGATTGCTCTTTCCTGATGGGGCTGCTCCCTCTATCTTATCAGATACCCCCTTCCCATCTCCATCACCCGACTATCCCCTAACCACTTTCCCATCGACCACCCTTAACTCAACGGCCTCTCCAGACCCAATCACCAAAGGCGGTACATCCCTACTAAACACCTCTCTCCTAACCCTCTCATCACCAGTCTGCTCGCAAACATCTTCTTTACCACCTCCACACCACCAATACCTCTGCTCTCTCAATCCAACAGCATAACTTCCATCTTCGTAGCCAGTTACTATGGGGTCCAGAGCAATGGATCTGAGTATCCGTTGCCCAGGCCCCAGAGTCATCAGGTCTTTGGCTCTAGGCCGCGGATCGAGGGTTCCTGAAGTGAGACCCAGACACCCTGCGCGAGGTCTGGTTGTCGGGATTGTTTCTGCAGTGCTGGTGTTGACGATTGCGAGGCCAAAGGAGGGGAACTCTGGGTCTGGGGTTAGGGTGTGATAGAGACGTGGTTGAGTGGTTGAGCGATCGCCTAGCAGGTCTCTGGGATTCAGGTAGCGTTGTCTGCCGCGGAATTGTATGGTTGTTGGTTGAGAGGTAGGGTTCGTGATGCAAATCTCAAGGAGAGTTGAGGAAGTATCTGGTGCTGTGATGAGGTAGAGGTGTGTAGAGATCTCCGGTGGCCAAGACAAACTGTCCACGACTGTAAAGCTAGCATTACCCGCTGAAGGTTTACTATTGACCAATTTTGGCGTTTCCGAGGGCTGTGAGAGTAATTTCTCGTCTAGTGGAATTGTTGCATCGTCGATATACCTCCACCATTTTATGCCCAAGTCTTTGGTGGCGAGAGTGATGCGATATCCCTTGCCCTTCTGCAACAACCCAGCAAGATCACTGTCCTTCTCAACTACATACTCAAATCTCGCAAAGCAATCTTTATAGTGTTGCTTCCTTCCCACCGGCGAAGACAGCACAAGATATCGTGGCTCTGTAACTTGCTTGCCAAATCCTACTTTTTCTAATCTCTGCTTGTCGCTTTGAAGTGTGTTGATGTCGTGTGATGTCAACAGGTTGTTGGCGAGAGCGTACGGGACATCCAGAACCGAGTTAGAGATGTCCAGTATCAAAGCCCTGGGATCGGTGTCTAGAGGCGAGTGCCGGCAGAGTCCAAATTCGATAGAAAAAGGGAGTCTTCCGGAGGCGTCAAAGAGGCGGTAGTTGCTTTGGATTAAAGTGTGTATCTTGAGTTCATCCATAGCTTGTAAGTTCTCGTGTGTCTGATTAGTGTGGGAATTGTTCAATGTATATGGGTGAATTGGTTGGAGGCAAGGACGCTGCTGATGGTGTGACTCAGTATAGTAGTGGATGCTTGTGATTGGCCATTGAGATTTGGAAGGAGCGAACCCGTATGGTCATCAGGATTTCTGACAGGAAGGTGCGCTCATACCAAGTCATGGAAAGGACGGCCTAATCGATCTCCAAATGTGATTAACTAATTTTTTATCTTGTATAGAGGTAGAGTAGAGTTGATATGATAAAGAAGGGACTCGATCATGCAAAGCGCAAACAACATGCTTGAACGAGAGACACTAAAAGTAAATGTAGAAAAACAAAATCATTAACAGAGAAATGCTGCTGTAAACAAGAACCCCGTCTTCCCCAAATATTGTAAAGAAAATGAAACAAGGACATTTACATATACACCGAATCGTCATCAAGTCTATGCCGACGACAACACCTTGAGAATCTCCTCCTTCTCCTCGACGGGCAGCATGCTGAGCATCTGAGCAATGCCCTTGAGACCACCCTCCTTGTTGGCGCGCAGCATGGCGGCGACGTCGTAGGCAATCGAGTCCTGCTTGAGGTTCTCGATCTTGGAGTAAATCTCTTGGCGGTTCTTCTCGTACCACTCGGCGACCTGCTGGTCTTGAGTGCCGAACTGAGGAATGCCTGACCAAGACTCGAGGGTCTGGAGGTTCTTGGTGCGCGAGACCAACTCCTTCGATGACGACTGAGCCATGGCCTTGAGCACGTACTCCTCGTCCAATCTACGGCGGAGACGCCAGTAGAAGAAGCGACGAGCGTTTTGCCATTGCAAAGGCATGCGGATGGTGTCCTTGGCCTTCATGCGGCCTGCACGGTCGTGCAAGTCGGCGTACTGCAGAGAGATCTGCATGTACACGGGCAGCAACAGCTTCTCACGCTCGGTCATCTGGGCCTTGACCTCGCGAGCCTCGTCAGCAGACAGCGACTTGTCGGCCGATCTGGCCTTGAGCTCGCCGTATGTGGGGTCGAGACGAGCCATGGTCTCAAGCTGCTTCTCCTTGCGGAACTTGATACCGACAATACCCTCGGGCTCGAGAACACCACCACGAGATTCCTCGTCGGCGTACATCTCCATGTATTGAGGGTTGATGGTAGGATCGACGACGACCTGTAATGTATGTTAGTATCTTGTAAGAAGGGGGGAGATAATCGTTAGAACTTACCCATGAACCACCACGAAGCTCTCCGAAGGGAGGAATGTAGACGAAGATGGGCTGCTCGTACTTGACGAGAGCATCGACAATGTATGAACCGTACTTGAGGACCTCGTTGTACATATCTCTCTGACCACCAGAGAAACCTCTCCAGTTGGCAAGAATCATCAAAGGCAATTGCTCACCATTGTTGAAGTCCTTGATAGCCTGGGCAGTTTTGAAGGCAGAGTTGGGGTACCAAACACCACCAGCCTCGTTGCTGACTTGCTCGATCGAGTCGGGGTTGGCGGGGTCAGCGGGTGTGACGTTCTCAACAGAGCGAGTCTCAACACCAATGACACCGACGGGGATACCACCAAGGCGAGCACGACCAACAACGACAGTGCGAGCCCAGCCACCAAGAGCCTCCTCGAAGGAGCCCTTGTCGAAAAGACCGGAAGCGAAGCCGTCGTCGTCTTGCTTACCGTGAATGAGCCATCTGACATCGTAGGGCTGCTTCTGGGGAGGGTAGAACGTGATGTCACGGTCCCAAGAGTCGGTCGAGGGCGAGATGGGAATGGGGTTGTTCTTCTTGTCAGGGATGAAAGACATCCACTTGACAATCTTCGAAACACCCTCGAAGTCGTCACCAGCAGTCATGTGAGAAACACCGTTCTTGTACATGATCTGGGTACCACCGAGCTGCAAGTTGGAGGTGTAGACCTCACGACCCAGGAGTTTGTTGATAGCGGGAGCACCAGTGAGGATGATGGGCTGACCCTCAATCTGGATGGCACGCTGACCAAGACGGACGAGGTAGGCACCAATACCAACGGAACGGCAGGTAACGAGGGTGATGGTGAAAATGTCCTCGTAGGCTCTTGATGTCTCACCAGCGATGAGACCGGAGCCCTTCAAACACTCAACACCAAGACCGTCCTCGGCACCAACAATGGTGGTGATGACGTGTCTGACCTCACCGTTGACGGTGGTCTCCTTGGTGATGACGTGCTTGAGCTCACCATCCTCGAAGCGGGCCTTTTTCTCGGGAGTCAGGTAGAGGTAGTCGAAGCCAGCCTCAGGTCTGGATGCATCCTTCCATGCAACGGAGAAGTGGGGAATGAGCTCCTCGGCCATACCGATGCGAGCACCGGAGTTGGCAGACAGGTAGATTCTGGGGATACCAAGCTTTCTGGCCAGCTCAGTACACTTGTGGAAGAACCTATCTTCCGAAGGACCGAATGAACCAATCTTGAACGTGATGTCGTTGGCGATGATGATGAAACGTCTGCCACGAGGGTACTCGGGAGTCTTGGCGGTGATGAGCCATGCGACCATACCGATAGTGTTGGTACCAGGGTCACGGTTGACCTCAGCAAGGTTGTCTGTGTCGTCAAGAACAAGCTCATTGTACTCGATGCACTCGCCCGAGATAGGCTGCTTCTCCTTGAGACCGGGGTGGGCAGCGGTGACTTGGTTCCAGCTGTTCTCGATGGCTTGTCTGAAGAGCTCGGGGAAGTCGTAAACGTACTGAGTGCCCATGATGTGAGCCTTGTAACGCTTGGGCTGCAGAGCACCCTTAGTAGTGTAGGGAGTCGACACAGGACGAAGGTGCATGGAACCAATCTTGGTGCTGCCACCAATGCTCTGGAAGTACCAGTCATTGCCCTTCTCTGACTTGCGCTCGGCGTACAGCTCAACCTGGATGATGTATCCGGAGGTGTTGTTGATCAGAACGCGAACGGGGTAAGCCTCGCCGGTGGTGGGGTCAGTGCAGATGATGCGAACCTCAACACCAGTAACGCGGAGGCGCCAAGCACGACGACCGAATCTGTCGAGGAATCCGGCAAGAGCCTCCTCAACCTCGCTGGGGGTAAGAGGGAAGACGGGAGAGAAGTTGATGAAGATGTGGTTCAAGTCGGAGTTGTTGTTGCCAATAATCTCCAGAGCGTCAAGAATGTCGGTCATGAGTCTATCGGCCTCAGAGATCATGTACTCGACAGTCGAGATGTCGTCGCGGACACGACCGGGACGGACGACAGCGCGGGTGAAGTAACGCTTGTCGTTCTCGACACCCTTGCCGACAGCCTCGTAGATGTGGATGTTGCGGTTCTCGGTGAAGACGGGCTTGATGTTGAACTTGGACAAACGTCCGAGCTCAAGCTGGAAGGCAAGAGCAGGCTCGATGTGACGAATGCTAGAATCTTCCTCGTAGGCAGGACCACGGAAAGTGTAGTATCCGGGGTAGGTGCCGTCCTTGTGACCACAGATGAATGTCAAGCGACGAACACGGCGCGCGAGGAGCTCTTCCTTGTACTCGTTGACGATAGGAACGAGACGAGCAAGGATCTCGGTGTCGTCGAGGGACTCGGCATCCTTGACGGCGACGTTGCAGACTGCAGTGAGCTCATCAGTAGAGTCAATCTTGGGAGCAGCAGGCTTGCGCTGTCTGGACAGGTCGGCCATGAAGCCAGAGTTTGAACCACGCTGCTTGCCACCGTGGCTGCCAGCAAGAGGGAAGACCTCCAAAGCCTTGGACAGGTACTCCTCGATCTCGTCAATGTACTGAACGGGGATGACTGCACCCTTGCGGGTGGGCTCGTCCTTGGTGCGGGCGTTGAGGTAGCTCATGTCGCTGATGGAGTGCACGCGGCTGAAACCCTCAGGTCCGGCAGGAGTGCCAGGGGTGGAGGGGTGTGACGACTCGATAGGCAGACCGAATTCAGACTGGCCAACCTTGCGGAGGGAGAAGTCCCAAGTCAGAACGTAGGGAGTGTCGTTCTCGGTGACGTACTCAATGGTCTTGAGCTGGTAGGCACGGTAAGCGCGGCGAGTGTAGACCTCGAGAGCGGCCAACGAGACCCAGGGGTCGGTGTGGACGAAGAACTGAGAGAGCACATCGAACACGGTGTACTTCGAGTCAACAACCTCCTTGATGATCTCGAAGCTGGGCTCACGGTGGTCCCAACCGGCCTCGCCGTAGCGAGACTCGAGAACAGAGGAGCGGAGAATGTGCTCCATCTGCGAGGTACGCTCCTCGAGCGAAGGCATAGCGCACTGGATGAGCAGCTCACGGGCCTTCAATGAGACCTTGGCAGTCTGTCTGGACTCGAGCTCGGCAAGCTGGCGAAGGGAAGAACGCAGGTACTTGGCGACGTTACCGGCACCAGGCTTGTTGGGGCGGTAGAAGTCAAGGATGGCGATGATGAGGTTGTTCTTCGAGTTGACGCGGGTGTGCGACAAAGCAGTGTGAACGACCTTGATCAAGCTGTCCTTGTTCTGGTCTCTGAGAGCAAGGATGACCTCCTCGTCACGGTTCTGTCTGGCAGCGAACAGGCTCTCGACGTCGTAGTATTGCTGGAAGAGCGAAGACATGACGGTGAACTCGTAACCCTTAAGGCCGTCGTTGAACTTGGTCATGACCTCAAGGATGGGGCCAAGTCCAGCGCGGAGGGTGTCAACATCGCTGGGAGCAACGTTCTCCTCGAGGAAGCGAACGAAAGCCTTCTGAAGCTGCTTGCTAGGGAACTCAGAGCCGCGGCTGTGTGCGCGCTCAACAATCTGCTCCAGCTGAG
This sequence comes from Aureobasidium sp. EXF-10728, assembly GCA_023848605.1. Taxonomy (NCBI): domain Eukaryota; kingdom Fungi; phylum Ascomycota; class Dothideomycetes; order Dothideales; family Saccotheciaceae; genus Aureobasidium; species Aureobasidium sp. EXF-10728. The sequence goes on from SWBG01000010.1 coordinate 393,743, forward strand.
CATCGAGCTTCTGGGGCATACGAGAGTGGAGGGCAGATGCCTGAGCGTTCCACTCGCCATAAGGCAGCTCGGGGTTGCGGAGAACGGTAACAAGCTCTTGAAGGGTGTCCTGCATGATGACCGAGTTGTCGAAACCTTGCATGATGCTCTGGAGGATGTTGTGAAGGAAGGCAAAGCGCTGAGGAGCCTTGTTACCCAAGACTTGGGGAGGGCCCATCTCGGGGAGCTGACCAAGGAAAGGCTGAGCCGACTTGACTCTGGAAGGGTCATCGAGAGCGAGTATACCAAGAATATCTCCAGCCTCGAGGGTGGCTCCGGGCTGCTTGATGAGGTTGACAATACCATCTTCCTGGGCAATCAGAGGCATGTACATCTTCATGACTTCGACCTCGGCGAAGGCCTGGCCCTTCTTGACGTGCTCGCCGTTCTGGATAGTGAACTTGACGAGCTTACCAGGCGAGGGAGTTCTAAGCTGAGTGGGGTCGTTCTCCTGCTCGAGCAGGCAAGTCTTGCCATCGACACTGAGACGAGTGGCACCGACCTCCTCCTTCCAGTAGGCGTTGTGACTGCGGCCGTTAAGCAAAATGAGCAGACCACCATCGGAAAGAGGTCTCACGCCAACGGAACATCTCGAGCCGTTGATGAAGAGTGTGTAGCTGTCAAGGCCGGAACGAGTGACAGTGAACTTGTAACGCGATCCATCATAGATGAAGTCGATGGGGAAGACGGTCTTGAGGACGTCCTTGGAGGGAACTTGACCCTTCTCCAAGCTGACACGGTACTCGGTTGTGCAGATGTCGCTGGCAATGTGAGCCTTGGTGACGGCACCGCAGATGACGGCGAGGATGGGGTCGGGGCGCTCGGCGGTGAGCTTCTTGGAGATCAGCTCGTCGAGCCATCCAGTGGTGATGGTGTTGTCCTCGAAGGCAGGGGTCTCGAGCAGCTTGATGAGGTACTCGACAGTGGTTCTGAAGTCACCACGAATGCTCAATTCCTTGAGGGCGACGACCATCTGCTTACGCGAAGCCTGTCTGTTCTCGCCATAGGCGAAGATGTGACCGAACTGCGAGTCGGAGAAACTGTGAATGGAGGAAGCAGCACCGACCGAGAAGTAACCCCAGACGTTTGCGCTGGATCTGAAGTTCAACTCGTGCATGGTACCGCTGGAAGGCTTGAAGCCCTCACCAGGGTCCTCGGAAGTAATACGACAGGCAGTAGTGTGGCCCTTGGGCTGAGGTCTGCGCTGGTTGAGAGTGCTGGTCTCCTTGGAGAAGTCGAAATCGATCTCGGTAGAGGTGTGGGGGTCAACACCGTAGAGGAGACGGATGTCGCGAATGCGGTGCAGAGGAAGACCCATGGCGATTTGCAGCTGGGCGGCGGGAAGGTTGACGCCTGAAACCATCTCAGTGGTGGGATGTTCGACCTGGAGACGAGGGTTCAACTCGAGGAAGTAGAACTTGTCGTCGGAGTGCGAGTACAGGTACTCGACGGTACCAGCAGACACGTAACCGACCAGACGGCCCAGTGACACAGCAGCCTTCTCCATCTGTTGGAAAGTCTTTGAGCTGGCAATGGTGACGGGAGCCTCCTCGATAATCTTCTGGTGTCTACGCTGCACCGAACAGTCACGACCGAACAGCGAGATGTTGTTGCCGTACTGATCGGCCAGCAGCTGCACTTCCAAATGTCTGGCGTTGCCGGCAAGCTTCATGACGAAGATCGGCGAGCCAGGGATTTCGCTGGCAGCGGCCTTGTACATGGCAGGGAACTCCTCCTCGTTGTCGACCTTGCGGATACCCTTGCCACCACCACCCTCGGAGGCCTTGACCATGACAGGGAAACCAATCTTCTTGGCTGCAGCGAGACCCTCCTCGGCAGAGGTCACGCAACCTTTGGCGTAGATCTCGTCCCTGACGGTGACGATGTTGTTGTCGTCGACCTCGACTTGGTCGACACCCTCTCCTGACCACGGGATGCAGGGTACACCGGCGTGTTGTGCGACAATGGTCGAGGAAATCTTGTCACCGAGCGATCTCATGGCAGAGCCAGGAGGACCAATGAAGACAATCTTGTTTGGCGATGCGGCGAGGGACTCGGGCAGCTTGGGGTTCTCGGAGGCGTGGCCCCTAGTTGTGTGTCAGCTGGAGCTCAATGCGGTGAAAATTGCTACAGGAGGACTCACCATCCAGCCCAGACGGCGTGAACGCCCATACGCTCAGCAACATCGACAATGAGTTCGACGTTGGCGTAGTTATTGTTGTTTGTACCACCAGGCACCTATGAGCCAATGTCAGCCCGCCGCTCCGTAGGTCCGAGAGCTCGAGTCTTGGGAAGTTACATACCTCGACGTACTTGTCTGCCATTCTGATGTAGTCGGCGTTGGCAGCCAAGTCCTCAGGGGTGGCCATGACGGTGAATTGGATGGCACGCTCGTCGCCAAAGGTCTCGTACGCCCATCGTCGGACGGATCTGATCTCCTTGACGGCGGCGATACCGTTGTTTGCAATCAGGACCTGCAGACAGCTCGTCAGCGTGCGTTGGAGCTTGGATTGGGGCCTCTGGAGGTCTCTCGAGGCCGCTGGAGGAGTCTGTCACTTACATTGGTGATGACCGTGTGTCCGTCGTTTGCGGCGACAAAATCCTTGACGGATGAAGGGGGAGCCTGGCTGAGCTCATTGCCGCCAATGAAGTGTGAAGCCAAGTTGAACTTTGAGGCGTAGGAACTTGGTTGGCCGTTCATGTTGCCATTTACCGCTGGCGCTCCTCCCACTGCGTCCGCCATGGTTGTGGTTGGAAGGCCCATTCACGGAACTGCACAGCGAGACTTTGAAAAGAGGGCCCGAGAGTGCGGAGAAAGAAAGAAGCTAATGCCGGCCCGGTACTGAGCTGCTCGGGACTCGGAGGCCAGTTGTTCTGAGCAAGAACTCCGACCTTTGGGTATCAAGAAACGAAAAGAACAAAAAAGAAGAAAACTGGTCGCGTGCGAATGGCGATCAGCGGCTTGCGGCCTTCAAATACCTCGTCGGCGTTGGTGCGTCAATCGGGTGTTGGGGTTGGTATTAGCAATTGTCCGGAAGGTCACCGAGTCTATGCGTCCTTCATGAGACTGAAATGAGGCTAGTCTGGAGCTGCTGGGAAATTGGTCCCACGGTAGTTCGACCAGCGACAAGAAGGCGACGGGGGAAAGGGGAGACGACGAGGGAAAGGAGGGTTCGAAAGATCGGTCTGGGAGACTGAGCGAGTGCTTCTCTACTTGTACATGGTGTGCTAGCCTTGCTACCTATATGCCACTCCTTCGGCACGAGGGGGCGGCCAGTTGAGCTGTGCCAACAAGCGCTAGCTCACCACCTTTGTCCGGAGCTCCATGCTTGCTCCCGGCAACACAAGAGTACGGGGCCGCCCGCACGCCTCTCGCTCTCTCAAAGAGGTACTCATTGATGACACGCAGACGGTGCATGTGTTGAGCTCTCGGACTGCATGCCTGGGGACAACACTATTGATCCTCAGCCAACCCATCAAGAACTCAACGGCCCAGCGCAGACAACCTGCATCCCAATGGAAGTGGCACGCAACAAGCTGGCTCTGTTATCTGTGACGATCGCAGCAGTCTGACGTTTCTCACCCCGTCTTTCGTTCAAACTCGACATCTCAGACATTCTTTGCTTCAGATTTGATGGTAGCATGTTCACATAAGCCCCAGCTACAAGCTCACAGTAGCGCCCTCGTAGTGTGCGGGTTATTAATTTTAGCACCAATTTACCGCAAGGTACGGAGAATTTTGGCTTGATCTCTGTCCCTTTCCCGACCGATGCTCATCGGGGTCCGAGAATCTCTCGTGGAGAGCCGAACATTCCATCAACCATGTCCACTGTTGCTCATCTCTTGTCTCGCTTTCAAGACGAGCCATTTGCCATGTCGATATCCCGGTCTACTTGATAGTCTTCTCTCTATGATACTGATAAGCTGTTTCCTCTCGATCAGCGGTGCCGTTCGTGGTACCCGTGGCTTATCGTCTAGATGCTGTACCACGACCATCAGCCTTGGCAGGCTTCGGAGCTTTAACTCGATGATTATAACTGACTTGGACGGTAAAGGATATCTCGGGAACGCATGTTTCGGAGAATTTTGCACCACTGCCTGAATGGAGATGGTGGATAGGCGCATTAATTCATGTAAGTTTCTAATTCGGAATGGATCGTATCGACAGTATGCAGCCACATGTACAGCAATGAAAATCGAGCCTCTCTGACACCTGCAACGCCGTGAAGAACGCAAAAGACCCAACATCGTAATCATGACTAGAATGTTTCTCCCAAGTCACTCAGCTTTCGAGATGACTTGTCAGACGCCGCACCATCATAGGAATGTTCTGATTGACGACTTGGCGCAAGGCTTGAGCGGCGGCCAGAAACGCTGTGCCCGAAGCCTGTTCCACTCTGCCGTTTCAAGCCTGGTGTTGGAATTCCGCTCCCACCAATTGCTGTTACTGTTCTCTTGATTGTAGGTGTGGATACCTCTTCCACATCCCTTGCCTCAGACACACTGTTAGACTGCCGATGCACGCGGTTGCGCTGTGATGATGCAAAGGTTCCTCCCATCGAAGTGCGAGGCCTTGAAGGGAGGACCGAAGTTTGTGATTGACCATACGGTGCATTAGCCGATCGCGAAGGTGGACGAGCAAACGATCCAGTCTCCCCCACGTTGTTGGCCCGGCTGCTTGGGCGGCTAGACTCTCGGGTGGCTGTAGATGCTGATGTGATGGATGTACTGGATCTTTCCAGCGGATGTGGTCGGTGACCGCCAAGTGACAACTGCTTAACGTGCAGACTTGTGCTCGTTGATCTTGGTGTTGGCGGTGGTAACTTGCTATCTTCTTGCCTCGTGGATGAGCTTGTGCTGTTGCTTGTGCGATTGGTCCTGTTTCTAACAGTGATACTGTTGGGCACGAATGCGCCACCAGCGAGCGCGCCGATCCGAGGCGATCCTTTCGGTGTGACTGCTGCTCTCGGAGTATTTGCACTCGTGGGCGGCAACTTTGAACGGACCGAGTGTACTCTCTCTTCGATTTTCTGCATTCTGCCGATCAAGCCCTTGATCTGATATAGAGAACTCGATCTTGGAACGCCCTCTGAGCCAACACTGGGTCGTGATTGCAGAGTTGTGCGTCGCTTTGTCGAAGGAGTCGTGCTAGTGGCATATGATGAACCGCGCGAGTGGCGGGCAGGTCTGGCGGTATTTACGTTGAGACTGGCGCGGGGAGTCGAAGTCGATTCTGGTACGAGGGGGTTCTTTCTTGGGGGAGGAAGCATCTTGGACATTGGGTTTCCGGATGCGTCCGAGAGAGGCGGAGATGGTGGTGTGGGAGTGTCTGAGAGCGTAGACATCTCGGATCTGACTGGCGGAGGGGTGGATACGGTAGGCGACGAGGCAGCAGTGCGCGACGAGGTGGGCGAGCGGGCGTGCAGCGCCGACGGACGACGTACGGGAGTCAGGTCGCGGTAACGGCGGGAACCTGATTCGGACAGGCGTAACTTCTCGCGAGTGATGTCTGCCTCGATGCGAAGGTCTGACAACTCATCACGGAGTCGTTGTGTTTGGATGCGCAAGTCTTCTCGTTCCTGCTCGCCGGCGCGCATTTCCTCCTCCATGAGGACGCCTCTCTCAATTGCGACATTGTACTTGGTTTCGAGTTCTTCTAGCGACGAGGTTGTGTTGCGAGCCTGGCGCTCATAGTCGTCGTTGTCGACTTCGATGTCTCTGAGTTTGAGTTGTAGCGCGCGGTTGGTCTCGCGCATGGTTGTGATCTCTTTCTGTAATTTGGTTTGCGCCGAATTGCCCTCGGCCTTTGATTGTTTGTACTTGGTCTGTACCACCCGGTCAGCATAGGCACCCGCAAAGGGCGAGAGATGAGCGATCGCACCTTCCATTCTTCGACCTCGAAGCCTAGGCTCTCGACCCGTTCTTTCAACTTTCGCTCTCTCTTCTCGGATGCCTCGACATCCTTCTCGAGCTCGGCCTCAAGCTCCCTGCTAGACTGCTGAAACTCCTGTAATTCGACTTCCAGTTGTTCGTATTGTGCCTTGTAGTAGGCAAGTTCTTGCTCGACCGTGGTGCCATGGCGAAAGGGTGAGGACGGTGGGTTGCTCATATTGTTGTGCGCTTATTGTGGAGGCAGATCAAGATGTCATATCCGGGTGTTTACTGTGAGGGGCAATGATTGCGATATGGCGAGACTTTGCGCGATCAGGCTCGTTGGGAGGCGGGGCAGCAGTCAGGATATCGGTGAGTGCTAAGGGCGGTGTAAGAATGCTATGTCAGTCGTCGCGGCGCTGTCTCGGGTGTTGTCGTGTCGGTCGCTGGGTGTCGCTGAGGGGTCGCTGGGTGGGATGTCGATGAGATCAGGTTCGCAGTGTTGTGCGCAGTGTTTACCTGCCACATGCACGAGCAGCCTTAGCGTTGTTGTCCGGGGACGCTCTGGCCGAGGAGTCAAGAAAGACCTGATCCGAAGAAAAAAGCACCTTCAATCTCCTCCGCGGCTGCCTGACCACCCTCTACGACAAGGTAGAACTGTCTCTTGTATTGTGAGACAAGATTCGCGTCGATATATTGACATTTGGCACTGTTTCTCATGGTCGCAACCTGCATGCTATTGTTATCAATACTACGGCCGGCTCAACGGTCGGATGCCATCCTTGTCTCTCAGCCTCCAACCCGCAGCCATGACAGGAGGGGCTTTTTCATAACAATTGCTGATAGCACAAGTTATCTATGCAGTATGTATGATATGAACCAGATACACATTCAGATAGGGAGAAAGCCCTGTATCAACGTGACATGTATGCTCTGGCTCAGACGACCCTAATGGCTACATGACGCTGGTTGGACCAAGCATTGTCAATTACCATGACTCCCTTTTCTCGTAGCAACCATGCCGTCGAGATGACATATCACCAGCAGTTCGGTGGAACAGGCAGATACATAGCTGGTCATGAATGTGGAAAGCCTCGAAATTGATCATGGCCTGTCCAACATGGTAGAGCAAGGCCTGAACCAGGATGCCAGGGTTGCTCCAGAGACGAACACTCAGGAATGAGCGAATGACCTTGTGCAACAAATCAACATGATTGTAATACATCGTTCTAAAGCTCTTTTGACAACCCAAGGATATTTTGAAACCGTGTGAGTATACATCACCCGAATGAGAACGCCAATGCTATGCGCGCGAAACCCGCCAAATCAGACAACCCCAACCCATTCTTTTTACAGACCCATGAACGCCCCGTTTCTCAAAGCTAGCTCTCAGGCTACCTCATCAAGTCGTTCAGATTTCTCTTGAAACGCTCACACTTGATCTTGAGTGCGCGGACAGACTCCAGGAAGACCTCGTCACTGTCGATCTGGCCAGTGCTCTCAACGCTGAAGATGAAGTGGTCGCGAATACGACCGAGTTGCACCTTGTCCTTGAACTCGTCATGACGAAGACACTCTCGCGAAACGGTATCCTTCATTGGGTCTGCAACAACAGCCTTCTTTTCGCCCGAAGCCGGGTCGTCCTCGAGTGCGATGACTCCACGGGGGAAGCAGCGGGCAAACTTCTTTGCGTCTGCGCCGAGAATGGGCTCCTTGATGTTGATGGATGGTAGAAGACGGTACGAAGCAGTTGCGACAGGAGAGAATTTGGCGTGATCGGCTCCGATGCCCTTGATGCAGTGGCATTGCAGGTGGATAGTTTGACCAGGTCTCAGCTTTGCGATCAGGATGTCGGGGTTGACAGGGCGGATGGCATCGGGGCCGTTGAAGTATTCGGATTGTTGACCCTGAGGGTGGAATTGGAATTGGTGGGCGTAGACGGAGCTGTTAATGTAGAGCTTGTTGGGGTCGCGCTCTCCTTGCCTCGCGAGTTCCTTGCCTTCTTGACGCCATTCACAAGTGACGTTGAGCTCGAGAACGATGGTGTTGTTGTCGCGAGGAACGGAAGCGTTGGGGTCGATGACCTCGCCAGACTGCTGGAAGATGTGTTGTTGGGCGGGGTCGTCCTTGGGAGGTCCCTTCTTGTACCATTGCATCCAGCGGAGGCCTTCACGAGAGCCAGTGAAGGGAATCAGACCAAGACGGTGGCAGAGGACCTCGTCCTGGATGATGGAAGTGTTGTCGTAGACAAAGACATCCTCTATGGCCAGAGTAGGGATCTCGGAGAGCATGATGCGGCGGTATGCGTTTGCGACAGAGGCATCGATGCCGACGAGCGAGAAGACAGAATCGTACTGGTCATTCTTGTGGAAGTTTACTTGGAGCTTCTTGAAGACGGTCAGAGAGGGATGCGATAGAGGTCGAAGGAGGCAAGGCGTACCTGCTTGAAGGAGTCGAGGTTCCACGAGTTGTCCTCGCCGGGATAGTGGCCAGGAAAATCGGTAGAGACGACATTGGAGACGGTCTCGGGGTTGATGCCAACGAGCTAGACAAGAGTTAGTCGCAGGAAGAACGTATGGGGTGAGTCGCGTACTCTTCGTCTCTTGACCTCTTCTTGCGAGGGCTGCTTGAATGATCTGGCCGACATGGTTGATTGTCTCGACTTTTTCTCCAACAGCGTCAGTCAAGCTCGAAGAAATTCTGGAAGCACGGCCGCAGGGACAGCGCCAAGAGTGGCAGCGGCGGAGCGGAGTGGAGCGGAGGGCTGATGACCAAAGGAAAGTCTGTCGATGCGTCGTTGATTGCCCGCAGCTCAAGAGTCCACGCCTTCACCTTTCGCGTCCGCCCTCGCACCTCTCCACTCCCCCGTCTGCCTCTCATATCGCGACACCATGGCAGCCAACTTTGCTCGTATCGCATCCAGGCGACTCTACCAGCGCCCGGCCCTGCCTCGCCCCTCGACCGGCCTCCGTTCGCTGTCGACCTCTCTCCCCCGTCACTTCGCCGCCCCAATTGACAATCCCAATGCTACTCGCCTCATCCCCGTCGACCCCAACTTCGTTCCTGGATCTCAGAATGCCGACACCTCCAACGTCAACTTGGCCAACGATGCCGACGAGGACCCCAACCAGCGCAAGATCCGCCACTACACTGTCAACTTCGGTCCTCAGCATCCCGCCGCCCACGGTGTGTTGCGTCTGATTCTCGAGCTGAACGGTGAAGAGATTGTCCGCGCAGACCCCCACGTTGGTCTGTTGCACCGTGGTACCGAGAAGTTGATCGAGTACAAGACATACCTCCAGGCTCTGCCTTACTTTGATCGTCTTGACTATGTTTCCATGATGACCAACGAGCAATGTTTCTCCCTGGCCGTCGAGAAGCTGCTCAACATCGAGGTTCCCGAGCGTGCCAAGTGGATTCGTACCCTGTTCGGTGAAATCACCCGTATCTTGAACCACCTCATGTCCATCCTCTCCCACGCCATGGATGTTGGTGCTCTGACTCCTTTCTTGTGGGGTTTCGAGGAGCGTGAGAAGCTCATGGTGCGCTCAAACATCTCCATCTGAATGTGGCACATTTACTGACCATTTGCCACAGGAGTTCTACGAGCGTGTATCTGGTGCCCGTCTCCACGCCGCTTACGTCCGTCCCGGTGGTGTCTCCCAGGATCTCCCTGTTGGCATCCTCGACGACATCTACCAATGGGCCACTCAGTTTGGTGACCGCATTGATGAGACCGAGGAGCTTTTGACCGACAACCGTATCTGGAAGGGCCGTACCCAGGGTGTTGGTGTTGTTTCCGCCGCTGATGCTCTCAACTACTCCTTCACTGGTGTCATGCTCCGTGGCTCCGGTGTCCCATGGGATGTCCGCAAGTCCCAGCCTTACGATGCTTACGACCAGGTCGAGTTTGATGTGCCCGTCGGTGTCAACGGTGACTGCTACGACCGCTACCTCTGCCGTATGGAGGAGTTCCGCCAGTCGCTGCGCATCATCTTCCAGTGCTTGAACAAGATCACCCCTGGACCCATCAAGGTTGAGGATTACAAGATCGCCCCTCCTCCTCGTGCTGCCATGAAGGAGAACATGGAGGCTCTCATTCACCACTTCCTGCTCTACAGCAAGGGTTACACCGTTCCCCCCGGTGAGACGTACTCTGCCATCGAGGCCCCCAAGGGCGAGATGGGTGTCTTTGTCGTTTCGGACGGCTCCGAGAGACCCTACAGATGCAAGATTCGTGCCCCTGGTTTTGCCCACTTGGGATGCTTCGATCAAATCTCAAGAGGTCACCTGTTGGCTGATGCTGTCGCTATCATCGGTACCATGTAAGTTCAACCCCGCCTCACACCATCCCTTCCCCTCCTTCCTCTCATCCCAAGCCAAATCACACACAAACATTGTCGAATATTTTACTAACGGCCGTCTTAGGGATCTGGTCTTTGGTGAGGTCGACAGATAAAAAAGGCAGATCTATCGTCTTCAAAAACAATATTCACGATGCAGAGAGCGAGGTGTGTTTAGTGGTGTAAATATGCGGCGTTTATCATATCATTTTTCTTCCGTTGGAATGGTTTCAACGGCATTATGTACTTTACTTTAGACAAGTAAACTCGATCCCTTTTCTTTTGTACATTTCGTTCTTGACTTGCAGGATGTACATGGTCTGCTAATGTCAGTATGGGTCAAAGTAACGCTGATTGAACCATTGTTCGTCCGAATAAGCAGTACTTTTGACAAAACCATCAACCTACACAACGAAACGAATTGTGCGAAACATCCACAACCATCCTCATAGTCTGATACCCACCAACCCATTACTCCTCCATCCCTACACACATTGGCCTTTACTCCAACTCTGCAAGCGCATCTCTAGCCAACTGTTCATATCTACCCGACTCAAATCTCTCCACCACCCACTTTCTAGCTCTACCTTGCTCGATTCTCGACACCTTTTCCTTCTTCTCCACCTCTGCATCTTTGAAACTCCAGAAACTGCGGGAGTGGGGGAGTTTGGTGTGGGTGTTGGTTGACGAGGCTGAGCAGCTTTGGCGATGGGTGCGGTGTTCTTGTTCGGTGATGGTGGAGTGCTTTAATTGCAGTAGGCGGTGGAGGTGAGTGGTGAGTTGGTCGTGTAGGGCGGTGAGGTGTGTCACGTATGCTGTGTGGGCGCGCGAGAGGGAAGGGTGAGCGGATCTGTGGGAGGGAGTGGGAGATGCAGGGTGAGGTGACTCGAAGGCATCTTTGTTGTTTGCATTGAGATGGTCGGTTTTGAGTGGTGTGTCTTGAGCGGATGTTGCGCCGCTTGATGGCTCGGAAGGAGAGACGGTAAAGGGGTCTTCGAGGGGAGACATCATGTCTTGACATACACTGTACTGGATGGCCTTGACTGTGGCGCAGGACAGGGGTGTGAAGCTGCGTGGCCAGCTGAAGTTGACGCGCTCGGCATGTTTGCTGGACTTTGTGTGTGATGCGTCGAGTCCTGGACCGAGATGGGCGAGGGATGGCTTGTTGTTCCTCTTGCGCAGATGGACGCTGTTTGAAGCTGTAAGATGAGGCAGGGGATGATAGAGAGCGAGTCCTGGTAGTGATAGTGTCCAGGTCTCTTCCAAGCGATGCTCTGCTTCTAAACATGCATCCAGTGCTTTGTTGTAGGCGGACTCGGCTGCAGAGATTTTGGGCAGTCTCCACACTGAGTAAACATGCATTATCTCTGCAAGACCTTCATGAGACAGTGCAGCATAGAAGTTGAGGAAGAGTACATGTGCTGGTTCAGCCTGTGAGGTAGGTCAGACTTTGTCATTGATGTTTGTTGCGTTGATATGCCATGGCAAAGCGTTACCTGATTGTGATCGAGCAGGTCCTCGCATCTACGCGCACACTCTTTGTATTGATGGTTCAGATAAAGTGCTTTGATGTAGTGCAACTCGAAAGGGAATGAGGGTGTGATGTGGACATGCGAGTCTAGATCCCTATCCATGTTGAAGGTGGATGTGGTGGAGTAAGGAGTGCAGCAATGAAACTGATATTGGACTGCAGAAAGAATGGGCAGCTAGCTTGGAAAGTATGAAATTGTGATGGATCAAATCTCGTGTTTGTGAGACGACAACATAGAAACGGAACCTCTCGGCGTGCGCATTGTTTGGAGGTAGCCCTCGTGGACTTTGTCACGTCGGCCTTCTGTGATTATACACTGACCCAAAAACACTGTGTGTGACAGCAAGTTGAGACATGAGATAGCCCATCGAGAAGTGCTATCTTCTCAGCTCTTTATGCGCACGTATCCTCACTTGCTTCGTCTCTCACTACTACATGAAGAAGCTACTTTGCTTCATTAGCAGAGATCGGTCCTGTGGCTCACACAGCAGACCACTCGATGGAAACCTCTTTCCAAAGTCTAGCATAAATAGAATCCAGAGGTGGTGAGTTCGACTCTCCGCCTTGGTTGGTCGCGAAGATGACTTTGGGTGTTTCCCCCAAGTTAAACCTTGGTTCTTTTTTTGCTCTTTATGCTTGAAAATTGATAAGAAAATACTTGCGCCTTTCACAACCTACCTACACACCATTTGTCTACTATTACTGGAGAGAATTGACTAGACTGACAGATCGAGTTCACGAGGAGGACAGACAAGGAGAAAGAGACGTGAGGAAGTGGCCTGGCAAGGCTATCGTTCCAGAGCTCTGGCGTGCTGTTCCACGAATAAACCAAGCAAAAGGTCTCAAACAGCCAACGATTGTTTCCGTCGATGAGCAACACGACGTCTGTTGGATTGAAAACACCTCAAGATCGATGTCTGCAATAGAGAAAGGTCAGATGAGGTTGGAAGTTGGGGTCGGTGAAGGTGGAGAGCAAAAGGCTTGGCATCAACTTTCTGGAGGAAGCGTCACATTCAGAAGGAAAGAAGCACCTACTTGACTTCATCCTACTATCCTCTCTTTGACGACCAGACGCTGCGCGCAAATACCACATCATTTGCACGAGCTATATATTAATGACCCCTTGAATGTCCGGATAACGACATCACCATGTCTGACGGTAAGTACAGCAGTCTCACAACGCGCCGCGCCGAGACTGACGAGGCAATAGCTGAAATCCGACGACTGCAGCAGGAGCGCGCCTCCACCAGAGCCAATCCCACCAAGCAGTCGCTCACAGACAATGCCGATACTGACCTCTATGGAAATGGATCTGTCGACAAATATGCCGGATACAACACGTCGATCGCCGTCATCGAGGACGACGACATGGACGATGCGGATGGCGAGGATCAGAGCAGGAGACTGGTCGGCCAGTACACTGCCACCACCGAACAAATGAACGAATACGCACATGGAGAAGGCGACATCCTTGTCGACCGCGAGAAGCAGGCCCAGATCGCAAGTCGCGAGTCGGATTACCAGAAGCGTCGTTTCAACCGTCAACTCAGCCCTGACGGTCAGAGCTACAAGGAGGTCATGAAGCAACGAGAGATTGAGCGCGAGGAAGAGCGGGTACACAAGCTTATCGAGGAGAAGCAGGCCAAGGGAGAAGATGGCATGGATGGCGTCGTCGAGCACAAGCCTACGCTAAAGGCCGACGAGGAATCGTCCGAAGTTGCTGCTCCCCGCAAGCGAAAGCAGCGATGGGACAGCTCATCTGAAGACGCCGATGCAAAGGACGCTGTCGTTAAGACCGAAGCCGCTCCCGAAAGCAAGCGCTCTCGCTGGGACTCTACTCCTGCTCCGGCAGCTCAGGCCGAGCCGAGGAAGCGCTCTCGCTTCGACATGGCACCGTCTCTGACCGCTGCAACTCCCGTGGGTGGAAACGCAGGCCTTGCCACTCCTATGCATCCCTCTCAGACTCCTGCCGCCGGAGCTGGCTACGGCACCGACATTTCTGGTAGAAACGCCCCCCTGTCCGACGAGGAGCTCGACATGATGCTCCCTGGCGAGAAGGAGGGCTACCGTGTTCTGCCCTTCCCTCCTGGATATGAGCCCACACGAGTACCCGCACACAGAGTTCCCAGCACCCCTGCTTCGCTACAAGGCGGTTTCATGATGCAGCAGCCTGTCGACCCCCGATCACTCGGCAAGGACCTCCCGAGCGAGCTGCCTGGAGTCGGCGAGCTTCGCTTGAAGCCGGAAGATATGGCGTACTTTGGCAAGCTCGTTGACGGCGCCGATGAGAACGAAATGAGTGTTGACGAACTCAAGGAGCGCAAGATCATGCGTCTGCTTATCAAGGTCAAGAACGGAACTCCACCCATGCGTAAAACCGCGCTACGTCAACTTACTGACAATGCTCGTTCATTCGGTGCCGGCCCACTATTCGATCAGATTCTTCCTCTGCTCATGGAGAAGACGCTTGAAGACCAAGAACGACATTTGCTCGTCAAGGTCATTGATCGTATTCTGTACAAGCTTGATGATCTGGTCAGACCTTATACCCACAAGATCTTGGTCGTCATCGAGCCACTGCTGATCGATCAAGATTACTACGCACGTGTCGAAGGTCGTGAGATTATCTCCAACCTGGCCAAAGCTGCTGGTCTTGCACACATGATTTCCACCATGCGTCCCGATATCGACCATGCAGACGAGTACGTCAGAAACACTACTGCTCGTGCTTTTGCCGTTGTTGCCAGTGCTCTCGGCATTCCCGCACTTCTTCCTTTCTTGCGCGCTGTATGCAAGAGTAAAAAATCATGGCAAGCAAGACACACTGGTGTCAAGATTGTGCAACAAATTCCTATCCTCATGGGCTGTGCTGTTCTACCACATCTCAAGGGTCTTGTTGACTGCATAGGAGATAACTTGAATGATGAGCAGACCAAGGTCCGTACTGTCACAGCATTGGCTATCGCCGCTCTTGCTGAGGCTGCCAACCCTTACGGTATCGAGAGTTTCGATGACATTCTCAATCCTCTCTGGACTGGAGCTCGCAAGCAGCGAGGCAAGGGTCTTGCTGGTTTCCTCAAGGCTGTCGGTTACGTGGTCCCTCTGATGGACGAAGAATTCGCCAATTACTACGTCAGTCAAATTATGGAGATTCTGCTCCGTGAGTTCTCGTCACCAGACGAGGAGATGAAGAAGGTTGTCTTGAAGGTCCTATCACAATGCGCCAACACCAATGGTGTCACTGCTGCCTACTTGAAGGAGACCGTTCTCGACGACTTCTTCAAGAGTTTCTGGGTGCGAAGAATGGCACTCGATCGACGAAACTACGTCCAGGTTGTTGAGACCACCGGAGACCTTGGTCGAAAGGTCGGATGTGGTGAGATTGTGGAGAGAGTCGTCGACAACCTCAAGGACGAGAGTGAAGCATACCGGAAGATGACGATGGAAACCATTGAGAAGTCCATCGCAAGCTTGGGTGCTGCAGACATCAACGAGCGTCTTGAAGAGCGTCTGGTTGATGGTATCTTGACTGCCTTCCAGGAGCAAACAGTGGAGGACATCACCATCTTGAACGGATTCGGAACAGTGGTCAACGCCCTCGACACCCGATGCACGCCGTATCTGCCTCAGATTGCCAGTACCATTCTCTTCCGTCTAAGCAATAAGTCAGCCACTGTCCGACAGCAAGCGGCAGACTTGGTATCACGAATTGCCATCGTCATGAAGCACTGTGGACAGGAGAACCTGTTGGGCACGATCAGTATCAACCTGTACGAGAACTTGGGTGAAGAATACCCCGAGGTTCTTGGTTCAGTTCTTGGTGCGCTGCGCTCAATTGTAACTGTTATCGGAATCAACCAAGTGCAGCCGCCTATCAAGGATCTGCTGCCAAGACTGACTCCCATTCTTCGTAACCGTCATGAGAAAGTCCAGGAAAACACAATCGACCTGGTCGGTCGTATCGCAGACCGTGGTCCAGAAAGCGTCAACCCTCGCGAATGGATGCGTATCTGTTTCGAACTTCTCGACATGCTCAAGGCGCACAAGAAGGGTATTCGACGAGCAGCCAACAACACGTTCGGTTTCATTGCCAAAGCCATTGGTCCACAAGATGTTCTAGCAACGCTTTTGAACAACTTGCGTGTCCAGGAACGTCAATCGCGTGTTTGTACCGCCGTTGCTATTGGCATTGTTGCGGAAACTTGCGCGCCTTTCACTGTCCTGCCAGCATTGATGAACGAATACCGCGTACCCGAGCTCAACGTGCAGAACGGTGTGCTCAAGTCATTGTCCTTCCTCTTCGAGTACATTGGAGAGATGGCCAAGGACTACGTCTACGCCGTAACACCACTCCTCGAAGACGCACTCATCGATCGTGACCAAGTGCATCGTCAAACAGCAGCATCGGTCGTCAAACACGTAGCCCTCGGTGTCGTCGGCCTCGGCTGCGAAGACGCCATGCTCCACCTGCTCAACCTGCTCTACCCCAACATCTTCGAAACCTCACCTCACGTCATAGACCGCATGATCGAGGCCATTGACGCCGTTCGTGTTGCCGTCGGCACCGGTGTCGTGATGAACTACGTCTGGGCTGGTCTGTTCCACCCTGCACGCAAGGTCAGAACGCCATACTGGAGACTGTACAACGATGCTTACGTTCACGCTGCCGACGCCATGGTGCCGTATTACCCCAACCTAGACGACGAAACTTGTGATCGATTCGAGTTGATGGCCATCTTTTAGATTGCGGAAGAAAAATCTCACGAAGAACTGGGAGGATGCACTGGCGTTTTTTTTGCCCTTCTCGACTCGCATTGGTTATAGGATCCGGTAGTTTTTAGTTGACCAGTTTCAATTTACGAAGAATTCAGAACTTTGATGATGCGATCTTTTTTTCATTCTCTGGCGGCCCTTGCTGCTCTAATATAGGAACAGCCATGCATGCGTGCAGCTCTGATTGAGAGGCAAGACTGAAAAGACAGAGACAAAACCCATCGTATCAAGACGTAAATTCAGTCCTTACACAGCAAACCTCGGTATAAAGAAAGAAAAAGTGATAGAGGGAAAAAAAAACATAACCCATGGACCAAAAAATAGCTTAGTGATGGCGCATCTCCCAAGCAACCATTCTTTATCATTGACACACAAAAACGCCCGCTTTCATAATACAAAATGTCATGGATGCCTTTCTCTCACGAGTAAAATTGACCCTTTTGGAAACTCTCGACACCGAGATCGCCGGCTTTGCCTTGGACGTTCGGGGGCAGGTCTCTGGGAGCAGCCTTGACGAGTTCCTTTTCTCTGTCCAGCATGGTGTTTGACCGGCTGTCGGCGCTGGCGGTCGTCATTGTTTGTGCGCGGCTGCCGGCAGGGCTGACGCCGCTGCTGGTGATCTGGGCTTGAGGACGGCGTTGGATGGTTTCGAGATAGGGGGCTGGGAGGTACCCTTTGCGGCCGTCGCGGGCACGGCATTGCCACCACTCCGAGGGGTTGCCTAGGGGGTCTGTCTTGCTCAGCACGGCGACGAGATCGCCCTTTGCGACTGCGAGGTCGACGCCTTGGACGGCGTTTGCGGTTGCTTCGGGGTTGAAGTCGTAGAGGACGCGGCAAAAGTCGAGTTTGGAGGGGTCGAGGGGTTGTTGGGGACCTTCTGCTTGGAGGCGGCGTTGCTCTTCTTCTTCTTGGCTGCGGGCTAGGGCGCGGATGAGCTTGCCCATGAGGTAGGGCAGACCGAAGACTGCGACGATGAACATGACGAAGGGCTTCTTGCTGGCACGGGGAGGTGCGGGGGAGCCGTCGGGGAGACGGCCGTTGAAGCTTGCAAAGTTGGCAGGAGTGAGGTCGGTGCTATTTGCTGGGAGCGGGCGTCCGGTCAATTTGGCCATGGCTGTGCGTATCCAACGGATGATGGTGAAGATACCTAGGACCTGGCCTAGGGTTTGCCGTAGATTGCCAAACTGCTCGGCTACAGATACCATTGCTAGAAGAGTGTCAGTGAGATAAAGGCAGGGCCAGCAGCACGAGACATACCAAAGAAACTAGAGTGAGTGGCCATATATGTGCTCTCGAGCATCTGAGCAAAGCCACCAAAGGCACCCACTATGCTCTCGATGAGCTGGAAGGTGGTTTGTGTGCTCTGGCTGAAAGTCTGCGTCAGACTCTGGCCATTGGGACCGCCCATGGGGCCTCCCATGGCACCGTAGCCGTTGCCGTACATGCCGCCCATGCCTCCCATGCCGCCATAAGGACTTGCGCCGTACATGCCTCCTCCTCCATACATGCCGCCCCCGTACATGCCTCCGCCATAACCAGATCCATAGCGCGAGTAGGGCGAAGTCATGGCGCCACCACCGTAGCCGTACGGCGAAGATTGATAGGGCTGAGCGCCGGCGAAGTTGGAGGCGGTGCGTTCAACGACAGAGTTGAGCGACTCGGGTCGCGATGGGAGAGCAGGTGTCGCGGCGGTGCCGGCAGTGTTTGCTGATGAAGGGGTAGCGGCCGTGGTTGATGTGGGTATGGCGGCCGACGAAGTCAAGGCTGTGTCATAAACGTCAGTCGAGTCCGAGCCGCGGTCGAGCGCTGGGCGATCCAAAACGTACCCGACGATGAGGCAGCGCGCCCTCTTTCCCAAGGCTTTGGCGGCGACGGCGTCGCCATGTTCTACCAGATCGCAAGTGGCCGTCGTCTGGAGTCTGGTTGTTTTGCAACCCCAGAGTTTTGGACGAGAAAGTGACGAACTGTCGTCGTTTCTGCCATGCCGAGGCTGTTTATCGCCCGCTTGCCGCCGCCTTTACTCTTCCTTTGTGTCACGCATGTGAATGACTGCACTTTTATCTTGGAATTTCTCGCTCCTTCTATAACGATACCAGGTAGACATAGACTAGATTGAACAACAGACCTGAAGCCTCAAGCTATGGTTGATATAATTTGACTACTCACACAAGGTGTTTCTTTGCTTCGCTCTTGCTGCTTCGGACTAAATCTCCACTTTCGGCCATGTCATTGCCGAGGGAAGACACATCTTCAGGGTCCTTGTTCAACTCAATCCAAACGTCCAACCACGACTCCAGTTGTCGGCGTTACATGAATTCGTCAGTGATCATGCTCTCATGGTCAGCATACCTTTGCATTGACAAGGCTGGATCGAGACTGTTGTAAACCAGTGTGGCTAGGTCTGGCCAGAGAACACATTCCAACCAGCCACTTCACCCGCCTACTATCAACACCAACCATCACGCACAAGCAAGAGAAGAGGAATTGCGGATGAGCCAAAATTTTTTGGGAATTTCGCTAAGTACAGTTGTCGCATGCTAATCACTAATTTGTGCAGTCGCCTTTAACACACCGATCCTTTCCACGCCCAGCGCTATGAACATCCAATGCCCCGTCTGCGAGAATTCCCCAAAAAGCTAAAAAAAACATTAACAAGAGTAACGAACATGGCTTCGTCAAGAAGATTAGTCAATGACAAAAGAACTTGGTCGCCGTTTATGAGACCAGGGCGAAGAGCGAGTTCAATGTGTTCTGGATGAGACCAGAGTCGCATTGGCCCGAGATCCACGAAGCGTCGAGGCTGGTGGGGAGCTGGTAGTCGTTGTCGAGCACCTTGATGTGCATGTTCTCGCCGTTGAGGATGACCATGGCCTTCATGCTGCCAGACGTGGGACGCTTGAAGTAGTCCGAGTTGCCACCCTTGATGTTGCTGTGAAGAGTCGACTTGCAGCGAAGATCACCAGGAGCAAGGACCTCGAAGATATCGAACTCACCGCAGCCGGTAGTCCAGCAAGAGCACTCGGCCTTGCCGTACTGAAGGGTGCGGGGAATCTGAGCGTTGAGCATCCAGATGGCAGGCATGTCGCCGTTGGTGGCAGCATCAGTGTTGCCGTCAAGAGGCATCTCAAACTCGAAGAAGAAAGCCTTCTGAGCGCCAGCGAAACCGTGGTAAGCAACGTTGCCATCGCGGTAGTAGCCGCAGTCACCATCGCACTCCTTGTCGGACATGATGATGACCTCGTGGTTGGAGGCAAGCTGAGTGTCGGCGAGGACCTGAGGAGAAGAAGCGCCAGCATCACCCTTGCTGTTGGAGTAAGAGAGCGAGTTGCCGAAAGTGTAGTCGAAGACACCAGAGCCTTGGCCACCGTTGTGGTTGAGGAAAACGACGTTGTCTGCGGAGCCGGCCTCAGAGTCGTAGTAAGCCTTGCGACCCCAGGATCCAGAGCTGCTAGAAGAAGAAGCAGAGGATGGTGAGCTTGAGCTGGCCTTTGCGACAACGGCAGAGCTGGAGCTGGAAGCACTGGAGCTGTAAGCGGCAGGAGCGTTGACCTTGAGAAGCTTGTTCACGAAACCAGCCGAGGCAGGCTCGGTGCTTGAAGCAGCAGGAGCGGCAGCAGCAGAGGTGGTGGCTGCAGGGGCAGGGGCAGCAGTAGAAGCAACACCAGACCACTCGTTGATCCACGAAACCACCTGTCCATCAATGATTGCAGTTACCATATCGCCGACGGCACGCTTCTCGACGTCCTCGTCACGCTTGTGCTTGTGGACGTGGTTGTGGGCGTGGTTGTGACGGTGCATGGCACTGCGCTTGGCCTTCTTGGAAGAGTCGGAGGAGTCGGTGCTGGGCGAGAAGAAGGCGAATTGCTTGATCTTGAGAGGACCACGGAAGTGGAGAGAGACTTCCTCGTCAAGAGGAGACATTTCTCCAGAGTAGCCATAAGGAGTGGAAGAGCAAGAGCCAGAGTTGCTGTCCATGTTGGTGATCTTGTTGTAGTTGCCCTTCCCCATCATTCCAGTGTAGGTGATGGCATCGACAGCTTGGCAATACCAGTTGCCATTGTCGTCGACGGAGCCCTTGCTGCACAGATCGGCAGCAGCGCCAGAGATGGACGCAGCCAGGAAAGCACTGGCGGCGATGAAGTTCTTCATAGTGTGTTGAGTGTCAACAGGGATTGCTTGGTTTTGGCGTAAAAAGGTGCGCACTCGATTATATGAGGCGAAGAGCAGTAAAGCAAGGGGGTATCAAACGCGTCTTCAATGCAAGTTGGGTAACGATCGTGGCAATGTCACTAGGACACTTAAAAGAATGACTGCTGGTCAGGTATGTTTGTTATTGGTACTGGATGACGAAGTGAAGGAATGGAAAACCCTCGAGGCCGACTTGGGGGCTGGGGCCTGAATTAAAGGCGAAATCGAGGACCCGAGCATATTGAACAATGCAAGCAGTGAGGCGCTTGGTATCATGGTCATGGCACGCCTAGAGTTCGCCTTTCTGACAAGCGCCGTTATGGCGAGTCGCAGGGTGGGTCACAATTTCACGAACATTAGCGTGGACGCATGTGGCTTGCTTGATATGCCGTTGTCCTCGACGTCTGTCGCGCGACAGCAAGCAAAGAGCGCTATTGTTCTTGACCAGTCAACCAACGTTTAATGAGATGCGGTTGGTTTCGTTTTGGTCAAATAGCGACCTACACATTGTCCAAGGCGATCATTGAGGATCCAATTACCGTGCCCTCTGATCGAGGGAGATCTGACCAGACCATCCCCAACTTGGTCCGAGGTGTAAGAAACATGCACGGCCGCCGCAGGTCTGCTCGACGTTTCACCATGGAACTGACTCTGTGCGCCACCCTGCATGTCTGTCGCGCCCGAGGTTCAGGAAGCAGACGAGAGACTACCAACGCTTATGCCTACCGGGTATACAATACGGAGCGGGTGTCAGATGCCTCGACGGGTGTTCGCTTGATTTGCGAATAGGGCGCATGTGCTTGCAACATGACAACCTTCTTTTCTCGTCTCGGCCGCAGGAACACCCGCAAAATCTAACACCGACTGTCTGGAGATTTGTTCCTGTCGATCCAAAATAGTCAATTCAAATCCACCATGCCAAGGCAAAAATAGCGGTCCGCATCCCATTCAAACGTGACACGGCATGATATTGGTCTTTTGTTTTACGGCAGTTGTGTTTTTGGTGCGATGCCTAGGGAAACATGGGGAGGAAAAGAGTGGGCCATAGTACACATGGCAGCCCGAGTCAGGAGTCAGGACAGCTCACGTTACCAAGATCCAAGTCTCAACGGCGCGGATAGCGACCCGATGCTGTGTACCCCGATCAAGTCAGCCTTCGAACGGGAATACCGTTGTTCGACGTCGATATGTATGCACAGTCAGTTGACAAGACTCTGAGTCAATCTGCCGTGCTTAGATAGGCGCTCGGCACATATCACAGGACGTGGACGTTGATATGACAAAAGTCAAGTAGCGAGAAAATCATGTTTTGATAAAAGATATTTAAGATTGCCATGGAGCGTTCAATGAGTACCGAGAATGCCATGCGCAACAAAATTCGAGCCAAGAGAGAAGAGATCTTGCGGACAAAAGCCAAGGACTTAGCAGGGGTTAAGGGGCTATCAGAGTGTCCGACACTGAGCCACGCCGGTGCCGAGTGCTCGTATAAGCAG
Organism: Aureobasidium sp. EXF-10728; assembly: GCA_023848605.1. Classification (NCBI taxonomy): domain Eukaryota; kingdom Fungi; phylum Ascomycota; class Dothideomycetes; order Dothideales; family Saccotheciaceae; genus Aureobasidium; species Aureobasidium sp. EXF-10728. The sequence goes on from SWBG01000010.1 coordinate 415,981, forward strand.
AGTATGTCGCGTCTGCTCCAAAAGGTTGTCTGCAAGAGTCGTTTGTTAGCCAGGAGCCTGGGCAGAGCAAGCGACAAGAGATGCGGTGTGATTGAGTAGATCAGAAGTCCATTTAGATCATCGAGACTCGTGAGAGTCTCTGACATACTGGAGTATTTGTTAGTCCTGGTCTTTGAGATGGAGGAGACGGTGGTTTGTAACTTACAGAGGTACCAGAAAAATAGTAATAAAGACAAAATTCATCATGTAGTGGATGCGGAGAGAGGTAGGGAGGACAACGTACCAGTTCAAAAGCTGGCAGTGCCTGAGGCTGCACACGAGCGGCTTCAAAGCATCAGTATATGCGTATGCGCACTCAGTGAGCCGTCAAGCGCTGCCAAAAGATGTTGTAGAGAGCGGTCGAACAAGCTGTTCATGTTGCAAAGAACAAAAGCTTTCGCAAAGACGAAGCGCAGAAGTTTTCGCCAGGACGACGGCTGAAGGTCGGAAGCTGCCGCCCACGAAAAAGGCTTGGCGTCTCGCAGCCGGCGAAATTGATTTCAGCTTTGCATTCTGGAGAAGATCTCGAGAACGACGAACGAGCAACCGACGACCCTTCATCCGACAACTTCTACTCCAAACCGACATTCAAAATGGGCCGTCTTCATTCCAAGGGAAAGGGTATCTCCTCCAGCGCCATCCCCTACTCGCGCGCTCCTCCCGCATGGCTCAAGACCACTCCCGAGCAGGTCGTTGACCAGATCTGCAAGCTCGCCCGTAAGGGTGCCACCCCTTCGCAGATTGGTGTCGTCCTCCGTGACTCCCACGGTGTCGCCCAGGTCAAGGTTGTCACTGGTACGTTCCGCCCGTCGCATCTGGATTCTGCCCGAACCAAAGACTAACACACGACACAGGTAACAAGATTCTCAGAATCCTCAAGTCCAGCGGTACGGTCCACCCCGTGTGAAGGAAAAGAAAAAGATGGAAGCGCAAGAGATTGCGACGACACACTTTTCAACACATCAACTCTGCCTCTGTTTGGTCTTTGACTGACGGAGTGATATTCAATAGGCCTTGCCCCTGAGATCCCCGAGGACCTCTACATGCTCATCAAGAAGGTTTGTTTGCACACCCTGCCAAAACTTCTGCGCCCGGTTGGCTGACACAATCCTCCCAGGCTGTTGCCGTCCGCAAGCACCTCGAGCGCAACCGCAAGGACAAGGACTCCAAGTTCCGCCTGATTCTCATCGAGTCCCGTATCCACCGTCTGGCCCGTTACTACAAGACCGTCGGTGTCCTTCCCCCCACCTGGAAGTACGAGTCCTCGACCGCCTCCACCCTCGTCGCATAAGCGGCTCTTGACTGAGAAATGTCGAATGGAGGAAGAAGCATCGATACCACATGGCGTTCCGGGCATGTGTATTTGGAAGGTCGCCAGGGTTTTCACTAGCTCGTTGCAAAGGGATGAAAAAGTAAATGAACGACAAGGGAGCCACTTTGGACCCTCACCAAAAATCATGTGTCCGATTGTCATTTTATCTCTGTCCATTCTTGGGACCCGCTCGACGTGATAGTGTTCTCTGTTTCTACCACACTAATGAACCTGATGACCTGATGACCTGATGACCTGATGAACGCCTTCGCTATGCAATGCATCCCAGTAAAGTTCCCATGTTTTCCGTGCCCAAGCAATCATTACTCTCCCTCGACCTCAGCACTGCGCTTCAAGAGGAACTCGCCCATCCACTTCAGTGGCTTCTCGGGCTCGTAGTGAGCGCAGTACTTCATGCCCTCCATGAAATACATGGCGATGTTGTTGAGATAGATTCTTCCTTCGGAGCCGTGCTCACGGGCCTTCTCGGGTGGCAGCGAGACTGTGGGAGGGATGGAAGAAGGTCTGGTGGGAGCAGGCGAGGGAGTAGGTGCCGAGATGGGCAGAGAAGCGGCGACTGGCGCAGCGGCGGTGGCAGGCAATGGCGAGACCGAGGGAGCTTGAGCCACTGGGGGAGGAAGAGCTTGAGTGGTTTGGGGAACGGTCGAGTCCACGGCGAAGGGCTGAGCGACGGGCAAGACTCCTTCGGTATCGGCGGCTCTTGCGACCTGCTCGGTCGCAGAGGGGATGTTGTGCACTGAGGGCTGCTGATGATCAGCGGCGCATTCAAACATGTCTGCTGCCGAGCCATCTTACCTCTGCGGCTTCCTCCTTCATCTCAATGTCTTGGTTCGATGGAGCAGCCATGTTGTTAGGCTGTTCAGCCATGATAATGACTTGTTTTTGGATTTGGATGTTTTGCGAAAGTTGCAGCAGATGTTGGCGCATTCAAGTAGAGTACCAGCTTCACCTTGAGTGCGGGTGGTCCGTGCGGCACGAGTCCGTGCACTGGTATAGACCATCATCGTCAGACTTGATGTGTTCCTCTTTGCGTTCATATTCCACATTTTGATTTTCGACAACAGCCACCCATGTATATATCTTAATTGCTTGGGATGATTACTGGGGCCATCTGTGGCAGCAGGCCATCAGTCGTGCCCGGATGATTCAAGGTAGGTCGCTTGACACCATGTCAGCAAGTCAAGATGTTGTACAGCGATGAACCAGGCCTATATGGACTTACTCCAGTCATGAAGACAAAAGGCGCTTAGCTGTGCTTCTCATATCGTATACAGAGATATATGTGCCTTATAAAGGCATCTTGCACCGATGTCGACAAGCCATCAAAGAGCGTGTATGTACGCAAGCTTGGTACACCTGCCCTGGACGCAAAACCGAGTCAGAAAGGATCGTATATATTCGGGCTGTACAAGACATATCTCACCGAAACCCTCATGAAGAGCGTACCGTATCATTGATCAGGTCTTGATGCCGAGAAGCGCATTCTTGTTCTGAAAAGCAGCGAGGAAAACACCACAAAGTCTCACTCAGATCAGACACCAGACGCTTTGTGCTCGATCGATCAATTGCAGTCATCCGCCCAATCAGGACTATCGTTGACCCCGACCACTTGATTCCGTGGATGACCGTGAGAATCCGGACCATTTGTCCAGTCTTGCGCTCACCACTTCACTCAACAACGCGAACAACACAGCAAGAAGTCTGAACTCCTCTCACTTCTGCCCTTCTTTTTGCTTTCTACTCGCTTTCCACCCTCCTGTTCCTCTGTCCTTCTTTTTCAAACACCACCACCTTCAAGTCACGACAACCCAAACACTCTCAAGACCTCTTCTACTTCCACCCTCTTCAACACCACACATCCTCAACAAAATGCCTCCCAAGGGCTCCGTAAGTTGTCTTCTTTTCTTGTTCCAGCACACTCTTTTCCTTCCACTGCACCTTCCACCCTCCATCGTCACTATTCGCTTGCCTCGGGTCAACGCGACGTCGCGCTCCGGGTTCGCAAAAACTCTCCCCTTTCTGCAATTCAATCCTGTCTGCCCGCCTCGGGTCGATGCGAGCTCGCGTCCCGGGCTCACAAGACCTCACATCCCGGGCTGGCATCCTCTCCCTGGACAGGTTCGAGCTTGAGTCTCCTTTCTGTATTTTGACGCTGCTTACGATGCTCTCTGCTTGCCTCGGGATGCTATGGGCTTGCGCTTCGGGTCGATGCGAGCTCATGTCCCGGGTCGATGCGAGCTCACGTACCGGGTCGATGCGAGCTTACGTACCGGGTCGATGTGAGCTCACATACCGGGTCGATGAGCTCTCTCTGGACATGCACAACCTTGACTCTGCTTTATGCATTGCTATGCTTTCACAATGCTCTCTGCCCACCTCGGGATGCTACAAGCACGCGCACCCGGTCGACACGACATTTGTTCACCAAGTAGGCTCTCACATCGCCAGGGGCAGCATACAGAAAGCATATAAATGCACAGAGGCAACCCAGACTCGTACTGATCCAGAGAGAGCACACATCCACTGTCCTACTATCTTCTGTCATCTCGTTCACTTGCTTTTCACTTTGGAATTCACCTCGACCATTACCTTTCATCACCCACCCTCCCACCCACCACCTCACCACGACCTATCCCTCACTCTTCCACCACTTTTTTACTATTTATTTACCACTTGTCTACCACTTACCTTCCACTTATCCACGTTCAATACACTCATGCCTCGACAGAAGAAGGCCGCCGTGGCTCCTGCCACTCCCAAGCCCGAGTCTGGCGATGAGGCCCCCACCACTCCCGCCACTGAAGTCAAGAAGACTCCCAGAAAGAGAGCTGCTCCTAAAGTCTACAACAAGCTGTCGACTGCTGTCAGCAACGCTGCCCCAGTCGATGTCAGCTTCGAAAACGATACTGTCCACAGCAAGCCTCTACCCAAAGACGCCGGCCACGGTCAGACCGTGAAGCTCGCTGCTACCCAGCCGTTCGAATTGGTCGGTTCTTTCCTGCTCGAGAACGGTCTCCAGGCTATCATCGTCAAGCCTAGTGCTCCATTCCCTTTCATGAAGCTCCCCAAAGATGTCCGCACCAGAATCCTAAGCCTGAACTTGGAGCCTACCACCAAGGGCAGAATTGATATCGTCACCGAAAGCAAGAGTGGCAACGTCAAGACCAAGGACTACTCCAAGGAGTTCAAGGAGGATGGACACTGCAACCATGTCAAGCACAGAGTTGCCGTCACTCAGCTGAACAAGGAGGTTAGCACAATACATTTACTGTCCTTCTGTGACACGGGCTAATCATTGTCGTCTAGATCGCCCTTGAGGCACGCCAGATCCTCTACAGCTACAAGCTGCGCTTCGACTCGACCACCACTCTCCTTAACTTCCTCAGCTTGGTTGGAGAGGAGCCCCGCAAGGCTATGTTGACCATCTCCATCGTCAACTACATCAAGGCCACCGCCATGCCCTGCATGAACATGTTGGCCGATTGCCGCAACCTTAAGAAGATTTTCATCGTCGGCGGCGTCGGTACCAACAGCAAACCTGAGAAGGCCGCCAAGTCGTTCTTCACCGAGAGCGGCCGCCTGCTCCAGGCTCTCGTCCACGCCGCCAACGGCAACAAGGACGCCGCACTCAACATCGTCACCTTTGGAAAGGGATGCTTCAACATCAAGGAGGAGGACCAGATCGTCGACTGGGACCAGGAGCAGACCGAGGAGTTCGCCGAGTTGATCACCGACAAGCTCAAGTAAGCGCGATTCACCTTTCAAGCCCCGACCACACCTTACACCCCTACATCTTCTTCCTGCACCATCTTGTCGCTGTTCTTTGTTTCGTTTCGCCCTCGCTTTCCCCCTTTGTATCTCAGTCTTTGCAAAGGAACAGATGGAGCCTGGGCGCAGATTCGATCAGAACGACAGCAAGCACAAGGCCACAGACCAGTCAAACACACGAGATGATTGACCATGGTCTTTACAAGAGCCTTCTATTTCCCCTTTTCCTTCGTCATCCTCACCACTAGATAAAACCTGCAAAACCCTCGGTTTCGCAGAATTTCCCCAGATATGCCCTCCAAGAATCAAAAACCCATCCCCATCATTTCAAATCTCGCCCTTTTATAATGTGAATAACTTGCTGAGATTCTTTTGGTTTTTCTGTGCTATAGTGAAGTTCTCGGTTTGCCGGTTTGGACGTGCATCTGTGGGTGTTTCCCAAGTCTTGGTCATAACTGTGGTCAAATAATGGATTTGCGTGCGGGTGTTGGGGTTTCGCGTCCTCTTGTCCATCAGCGTGTTGCTGATTTGCGTGTGATGGTTTGAGGGGCTTGGTGGTTTGTGTTTTTCTTTGACTGTGGTGGAGGGTTAGGGGTCTGATGGATGTTTATGGGGGGCTTTACAGCAGAATGATAGACAAAGAGGCGTTATTTCTTTTTCAATCAAGTTAGTTTGGTTGTCTGTTGAGTGTCTATCCTTTTGAGCAGTTGTCTTTTTGGGGGTGTGATGTCTATTTCTTGACCTTTCGCTGGAAGTAGTTTTTGCCTAATGGTGAGCCCTGTTACAACAGCTATAAGCGCACGATATAGTAGGAACACGGGAGCATGATATTGTGTAAAGAGCAAAGTATTGCAATTATTGGACAAGTGGCATCATCAAAGTACGAGAAAAGGTTTTGATTTCCGTCGTTAAAGTCGTATCTCGATATACATGAGGCCAGCCACTTTTACAGCAGCTGTTGTTTCCTCAAAGGATTCTTTGGCTCTTGCCAGTCCTTTCCTCCTCAACAAAGGATTCCTCCCAGTCTTGGTCGTAAACATTGATAATGTTACAAAGCCATCAATGGATTTGAGATGGCAATGGTGTCATCGAGGTCGTGATTCGGGGTGTTTGATATGGGAAAAGGCGAGGTCGCTTAGGAAGAGTGCTTGGCAGCCTCCTTCTCGACAAAAGGCTCCTTGTTACCGCCCTGGCCGGTGGCGGTGAGGGTGGCGCCGGAGAGGCCACCGCCGGAGGCGTTCATGCCTTCGATGCTGTCGCCCTTCTCGATCTCGGGCATGGGGGCAGCCTTGTTGCTGCGGTCGACACCGGTGGATGCGGCCTGTGGAGGTATGTAAGCTTCAGAAGGTGGTGAGATGGAAAGCTGTCAAGAACTTACACCGCCGGCATCACCGTGGACAATGTTGTGACCAGCCTCGATGGCGTTGTCACCAGCTCCAGATCCGTCGCGAGGCATGTTTGATATGTGGTTGGTGGGGGATTGGTTTTGGGTGTAGAGAAAGGATCGATGTTTGTTGCTTGAGGAGAAGTTTGACGGGAAGAAAGGGATATGCAGTGCCTTTTGTTTTGCGAGCTGTGAGTTGTTTTCGAGCAAAGAGCTTACTGGGTAGCTACCTCATCGCTGACGTCAATTGCGTCTTTCGTTCTCGGTTCTTTTGTGGAGAAAGCTCGTCACTTCCTCCCTCGGCACGTCGCGTGCCCTCCATATCGGAGATGCAGGTCGAAGTCTGACTGAGAGTAGAACAACTTGCTTCTATAGTGCTTGTCTGCAAAATGCCAACTTCTGGCATGATACCTGACAATCAATTCGTCTGCAGTGTGCCGTCGCTCGAACCACGATGGACGTGAATGACCATCCTCGCTACATTCTGTCACCATTGTATGATAATACTTCCTCCTGTCAGCCAAGCTGGTATGCTATTCTGCTGGTGCGAAGGATCTGTCAAGAATCTCAAGTACTTTTTGGGATTTTGAAGAGCGAAGGATGGGCTTCGTAGGAGATTTTGCGTGTGGCAGGTCATCTGCATACTGGTAGCGGATCAATTTAGCGCAAGCTTGGTGTCAACTATTCAAGTACCTGTCAGTAGCATGGTAGAGTACTTGGTAGGCGAGAGGTTGTAAGAGAAATGTCAGATATGGTATTGGAGAGCACATGTGTCACGAGAGAGCAAAAGGAAGCCGGTCAAAGTATGAACAGTATTATAATTAGTGTTTAATCTTTACTAAGAGTACACATGCCTAGCATGATGGCGACTAGCGCTGCTGGGGCAAGAATGAAGTATAGCTTCACCTCGTATCACAACTCAAAGATATTCATAACAGACATCAGATGATGTTTAACCGCTCTGGTAGAGACCAAGAGCGATAACGTGAGGGTTGATCATGGAGAGGTTGAAGGGAGTCAGGAACATGTCGGTGTCGGTAAGAGCAACGAACATAGTGCCGTTGACAACGGGAGCACCGCCACCGTAGACCTCGCCAGCGGGCTGGTAAGTGTAACCAGTGTTGTTGGAGGTCTTGATGAGAGGGGTGTAGGTCAAGTTGAGCTGAGCAGCCCAGGCAACGAACTGAGGCTCGCCAGCAACAGGGTTGACGGCAGTGACGTAGCTGTTGTTGGGGCCGACAGCAAGACCGGGAGCATCCCAGGTGAAGTTAACCTGCTTGCCGGGGAAGGAAAGAGGCTCAGAGCGGTTGCGGGCGATGGCAGCGCCACAGCCGTAGCCGGTAACGTTCAGGTGCTGGCAGCTCTCCTCCTCGGGGATAGTGGAGATGCTGGGGTCAGAGGTGCGGTTACCAGTGACCTCGTAGGCAGCAGTGTCGTTGGCAGACCAGCGGTTGATGTTGGGCTGGTTAACGATGTGCAGAGCGGGGAAGTTCTGCCATGCGAGGCGGGTGGTGTTGGCAGGGCACGAAGAGATGTAGGGAGCGAGGAGAGACCAGGCCCAGGACTGGGGAACACCAGTCTCGAACCAGACGGGCATGGGGAAGAGACCGCTCATCTGGCGGAAGGCCATCTGCTGACGGGCCTCGGTGGCAATGGACTGAGCAAGAAGCTGGCCAACCTCACGGCTGTCGAGGTGGTTGATGAAACCCCAGACACCAGACTCACCGAAGCGAGTAAGCTTCTGGTTGAAGTCGAGGAACTCACGAACAGTGGTGTAAGGGTAGTTGTAGGTGCACTGGGGAGGAGCGGTGTGACCGAGCATGTTGGTCAGGAGAGTGGCGTGGCCCTCCTCTTGCTGGGCCATGAAGCGGATGAGCTCACGGTCCTCAGCAGTGAGACCGGCAGCGATGAAGTCCTCCTCGGAGAAGGTAGCGAGACCGTTGTTGAAGGTGTCGAGCTCAATCCACTCCTGGTAAAGACCAAGAGTGATGGACTCGTAATCAAAGTCAGACTCGACCATGTAGCGAGGCAGAGAGCCGTTGGTACCAAGACCACCAGCAGGGGTGTAAGGAGCGGGCTCGGGCTGAGTCAGCTTGCCGTTGGTGTTGTAGTAGGTGGCAGTGGGGTTAAGAGGGAGGGTCGAGACGGTCAGGCCAAGGGTGGCAGTGGTAACAGCACCGACGACGGTAGGAGTACCGCTGTAAGGGCCGTGGGTGGTCGAGCCAGTGACATCGCTGCTGCGAAGAGGGTAACCAGCACCGGAAGCAGTGCCATTGGGAGCAGCAGTAGCGATGGCGTTGACTGCAGAGTTGGTGCCGAAAGAGGTGGCAACGTTCTCGAGGTCGACAGAAGCAGAGTCGGACTTGTAGGGAGCGTCGGCACCAGTGTAGGCGGGGACCTGGCTGCCGTACTCAGACGAAGCCTGAGAGGCGTAGACACCCTGGGACTGAGCAGGGGCAGCGTAGGCAGCGCCTGCAAGCAGGGCCGAGGCGACAATTGACTTGGTGAACATCTTTGCGATGGTGAGAGAGTTCAATGGTCGATGGAGGAACAGACTGGGTGAAGCATAGCTCTAGATATATATTCGCCATGGGCTGCAGGAACGACATTTTCGCCATGCAGCGTCATCGGCAACCAGCATGCCCATGGTACCGCACCGTGACATCAACACTCTCGAGAAAGAGCGATCTTGATCTGAGAGTGGTAGATGCCGCCCCGTTTGTCCTCGATCGAGGTCTGCGGTCTCGGTTGCAACCATTGGGGTAGGCACTAAGGTAGGATCCGTGCATCAATAAAGATGAGCGACTAGGGTGAGCCGCGCCAGCCAAGACATCGACAGAACATGCCTGATCGAATTCTTCCACACATGCGCCAGGGAGCATATCGAATTCTCCGTCCTGCCTCCGCGAACCTTTTTTGCCTTGGATACGACATACGTTGGAGATGCTTACGACAGCAGTCGCGTCTCTCTGTGTTGCCTCCAGTCATGGGTGGAAGTGACATTCCACGGACGGAGATATCGAATGGACAAAACTTTGTGTCGGGGCGCCTATGCGGCTCAGAGGTTGCTAACGAGCCCCAGAGGAAAATCCACGTCATGAGCTTGTCAGACCGTGCACTCCATGCCAAATACAAGACATGCGAGTCGCGAAAACAGCACCAGCAATCTATTCCAACCAGACCTTGATAGCTCGACCTACGTCTGGCACACCAAGCTGGTGCCAGTCACTCCACTAGTTCCCCCCTGTCACACTTGGTGCTTGCGTTCCTTGATGGAGGCTGCGATGCGAGTGTATCAAAATATGATCTTATCTGATTGATCCTTGGCCACTCCAAAATCGACCTCCAACCATAGAAACAAAGTCGATTTCCTTTATCAACAATCTCATTGAGCCTATTCCCAAACTCCGCGCGCACGGCATGACCGTATCTTCACACAGCATAGCTATGCGATACAAGTCATGGTCGTCTCCTTGTTCTCAAAGCTCAACAAGGGCAGGGAGCAATTTTATCCCTCATGACGACATTTAGCCGTCATGGTGACCGTCATGTCAATAACGGACATGTGTCCGTGTCTCACTTTTGACTCCGACACCCCGAGGTTCGTTCCCCAGAGGTGGAACCATGTTCCTGATCTTCTATGAGAGAACGTGCATCATCAGATTCCTATGTTCTCCTATGCCACACATGCCGTTATGGGAAGCTCTTGGTGTGGCTTCCGTCCATATTGGGGTCAGAGGCGTCAAGAAGATGGCACACAGGCCTTATCTAATACAAGCAACCCATGCGATCTTTGGGCCTTGGTAAACCTGGCGCTCGTGAGCGGCTCGCCTTTCCAGCAACAAGATGCCGACGGAGATAGCCGCGCACATCATCACCGAGCATCATGATCATCATTCGATCGGGATATGCCTTTTGCATTGTACACAACCATCTTCGGTGCCCTCTGCCGTCGAGGACACAGAGCAGTTTTTGCAGGCTCTTGTACCCCGTGTGCGAGGTACGCGTTCCGAGTTACTACGAACGTCGTCTATATCACCCCAATTTAAGAGGCATCGCCGCTCACTCGGATGGTGTGTCCGGTTCGTGCAGGCGCCACAACAGTTCCCTGCTCATGATTTGCACAATGCGGTGTTTTCCGCGACTCCAAGCTTGTGGATCCTGTCACTGATGTTTCCCTGTCAGGCCTCAACCAGATTCATTAGGTCGGTGCCCTGTTGTCAAAAGAGCCTCGTTCCACGTGCGAGATGGCAATATCGCCGTCTAGTATCGACAATCGTCGATAAACTTGAAATGAGGCCATCTATCTGATAAAGATCTACCAAGCAACATCGTGCTTGTTTAGTTTCGGCATTGCTTCACGGCGTCTTCGTTGGGGGTCTTCTCCTTATTGCCGTAAGAGGTCGAACAGTGTCTCTGTTGCTCGTTTGCGGTAGCGCAGCCATCTGACCGAGCATATCTAGCACGTCTAGCGGCCTTCTCACCAATTTACGCGCGATACTCGACTGCCAAGAACAAACTTCAGACCGCCCTGCTGCCTCTTTGGAAACCAATGCTACTCGTAGCGCCAGGAGCTTTTCAATCAGGAGAGATGAGGTTGAGAAACCACAATCAATTGTTCAGCTCGAGCCTTATGCGGGCATTCGAAAACGTATGGGCACATTCCCACCAGTTTTGCGGTAGGTAATGCGATTTGGCACTTTCATGATGCTACTTTACTTGCAACAACAACCTTGAGCATCGAAACTGCTCGCCATTGTTCGTGCAAGACGCGTCACGGATGAGTCTCGGACAGCACAAAGATTCGACTCCTGGATATTCACACTGTGTGCCAACTTCGCCTTTCTTTCCCTTGGGTCCTCGTGTACGGAGTATTGGAGACTATGACTTGTACCTAGATCATTGCACAGCTCTCTCTGGGAGAAAACAGTATCCATGAAGAGGACGCTGTCGTACAGTTTTCCTGTGGTCACGCTTGCAAACGAATCGTGCATTTCTATAGCTTACAATATCGTCTCTCTCCCACATGAGAGAGGGGCAGGTTAGGCAACGTAGAACTCTACCTCCTTTCTCTAGTCTTCTGCATAAATTCTTTCCATCTTGCTAGCTCGCTCTTTTTTTGTCTATAGAGTACCACACTACTCTTGTCTTTTTAATGACAATACGCTCTATACGCTGCAAGTTGCATACAATATCGACCTTTTGGCGCTCTCATTCTGTTTCTCTTGTTGCTAGATAGAGTATGTCTAGATCAGGTTAATTGGAATACGAGTTAATGGGTATACATGATTCTCTCTTTGTTCTTGCCTCCACAAGTACTTTTCTCGACACCTAAACAACTTTTCCTCTTTGATCATGGGCGTGATTAATATCTCAAAAACTGCGAAATCTAGACAAGAAAAGAAGTAATTAACAAAGATTCGGCGACAAGCACTTTACACAAATATTCAATTACACTAGGGACTCTATTGCTATATACAAAGCACAACAAACAAATATACACTTTAGTACTAGCATACATGGCAGACGAAAAGATGCAGAAAACAGTGTCAGGGTGTCACACCCACCATTGCGTCCAAAAAAAAGAAAAAAAAAGAAAAAAAAAAATCCCCGAATTTAAAAGTCAAGAGCCAAACAAACACAATAACCAGACTACATTTTCACTTGCTAAGACAAAATAAATATACTCGATAGATGTAGAGCTCACAAATCATGCTACCAACGTCCAAAGAAAAAGAACCAGTATCAATTTAATGGTATGGAAGAAAAAAAGTGAGATAATGATGGTAAAGGACCGTTGGGTGGAAACAATGTCCAAATCGTTGCACTCGTCAAAACACCAAAAGACTTCCTAAGGAAAACCTTCTCAGTCTAATCAAACCCTCCGCTCCAACTCGTCATTCGTTAACCAATTTCCTCTTGTTCATCTTCGTTGGCTATAGACGAGCGCGATCTGGAATCGCCTAGTTCGATCCGGCAAGAGAGCTGGCATCAGCACCATCAGGGTAATAGAAAGCCGAGACGCTGTGACAATGTTAGCTGGTTGTGATATGGGAATGTCAAGAAGCAGGAACTTACGCAATAATCACATAGGCTGCAATGAGCAGAGCACCCTCGAGGTAGTTACTTCTGCCATCAAGGACCAAAAAGTTGACTACAAACGCGGTGACGAACAGACTGATAGTCTCGAAAAGCGTAAAGTAGAGAGACATGTCGCGGCCGATGATCCAGCCAAGAATGACCACCAGGGGGGTGACGAACAGAGCGATCTGGATACTGCTACCGACACTGACACCAATAGAGAGATCCATCTTGTTCTTGGCGGCAACGGTGACAGCCGTGACGTGCTCGGCAGCGTTTGAGACAATAGGAAGGATGATCAGACCGATAAAGGCTTGACTGACCGGAGTTGCGTCAATCATGGCAGGGATAGCGTCGACGAGGAATTCGGCACAGACGGCGACCAGAGCGGTAGAGAAAAGAAGGAGAACAACGGCAGCGGTACGGGACATGCGGTTTTGCTTTTCTTCCGTCTCCTCTTCGTCTTCCTGTTCTCCACTCATAGCTCGTGGATAAGGAGGGAGATTCTCCTGAGGCTGCGAGGGGGTGTTTTGGCGGTTAAGGCGGTCGGGCAGAGAGCTAGTTCTACGTAGCGCACCTACTCCAGTACGGGGCACCATAGGCGCACCTGTGACAGGAGAACCTGAAGCCGGGGGTGGGGAGACAAAGACGTTCTGAGAGAGCATCTTGGGGAGCGTAGGGCGGGGGAAGGCCTGACGGGAAGAGAGCTGGCGAATACCGAAAGACTTTCTAGGCGAGCCGGCTTCGGCAGCGGGAGCATAGTGCACATCGTCGGAGAAGCCCACCTTAGGGGTGTAGTCCTTTACAGGCTGCTTGCCCTGTTTGCGAACCGAAGAAGCCTCGTCAATGGACTGCTTCTCGTCGTGGCTGTTATGGCGTTTATGATGATGCCTCTTCTTCTGCTTCTTCTTGTGTTTGCGTGTATCAGGCTTGGTGTCTTGGAAGTGGAGCTGTTGGTGATGCTCTTCGATGACGGGCCCGTCGACGAAATCTCTGATGAGCGGAGGAGCGCCACGCATCTCGAGCTCGCCATCTGTATCGGCCTCATCACCACTATTGATGGCACCGAGAGCAGATGGGCGACGCTGAGGCTGAGGCTGGACTAATTCTGATTGGTAGGAGGCGGCACGCTCCACGGAGGGAGCACTGACGACAGAAGGAGCACTGATGACAGAGGGAGTCGTGGCAGTGCTGGCACTAGACTTGCGGCGTCTGCGGTGTCTGAATGCACGTCTGATACGCTTTGAAGTCGTGTGCGACGAGGTATCCGAGTCTGAAGAGTCCGACGAGGATGAGCTATCGGACGAGCTGGACGAACCTAGCATGTCGGCCAAGATACCCGGATGGGACTCCTCATCAATGATCTGTTGCGGTGTACTTTCGTACAGGTATGCGTGCGACTTCAACTGGAAGAGCAGGTATAGAACATAGATGATGAGCAGAATGACACTGGTGCCTCTGCTGACCTTCAGGACTCTGTCGTCGGCAGTCGTGCTGTCCGAGAAGGAGGCGTGGAAAGCCGTGGGCAAGACCAGACTCACGACACTCAAACTGAGCAGACAAGCACTCATCTGAGTGATGGTGCTGTTATAAATCTGCTCCTGGAATCGGAGACCACCAAGGAGGAAGGCCATGCCCATGATGAGCAGAAGGTTGGAAAGGATGGATCCAACCAGTGAAGCCTGGACAATACGGATCTCGTCCTTGACCAAGGCAATGATGAAGATGATCAGCTCGACGGCGTTGCCGAATGAGACATTCATCAGGGCGCCCAGTGTATCGCCCAAGCGTGAAGCAACGACCTCGGTTGCGTATGCCAGCATGCCAGCCAGAGGAATAATGGCAACGGCATTCAGGGCGAAGACGACCGAAGCGTTGACATTGAGGGCCTTGGCGATGATACCAGCGGGGACGAAGACGAGGAGGACGTTGATCCAGCTGTGGGTGAGGGCATCGTAGGTATGGAGACCAAATCTGACGGTTCCAGCTTTGGCTCTCTTGAGGATGGATGGTTTGGGGGCGGGCACGTTGGCAGTGCCGTCTCCAGTTCCTAGGGTGGGTTGGTTCGGTGATGCATGTTCCGACTTGACATGTTCAGGAGGAGGGGCTGGGCCGGGCAGAGCAGACAATGTCTTCTCTGTGGTATTGTTGAAGGCTGTACTGTCATGGTGACTTGTGTTGTTGTTGATGACATGGTTCGACGAGGGTCCAGTCTTCTCCGCGTTCGGCAGATCTCGGGTTGTGGTAGGTAGAATGGGGCTTGCACTTCGCTGTGGCGTAAAGTTGTTGTTGTTGGTGGGGTGCTTGGAGCGGTCAGAGGCGTGGTGTTTCGCCCATGAACGGATGCGGTCTAATAAAGAAGGGTCAGAAGGTTCTCCCATCGGCGTAGAATCCACAAGGATGATTGAAGTGTAGTGAAGGAGGAGAGCAGAGTAGCAAAGTAGCAGAGAGGGAATGAATGTCTAGGCAGCTGGCGAGGGCATAGATAACCATCGTCTCAGAGCACCAAGACGCTAGCTTCCATCGGCGCGTCGCTTCCGCTCCGGGGGTCATGACAAGTTGACTGCGCGATTCATGGTCGCATGCCACTTTTAGAGAGCTTCAAACTTACGCATTTCGTGAGTGAGAGCCACCTATAGCTTCCAAACGCGTCTGTGGATGTAGATGAGATGTCGATACTACCCAATGGATGATGCTTTGCTCTGCTGGACCAGCTTCCCCTTTGCGTGTTGGCAGAAATGTGAGAGAAGTCGCCTTGGCCACAGCCACAAAACAACGTATGCCAAGCGATTACCTCCCAGATTAGCTGCTTCTCAGTATGGAAGCCCGTAGCACCCTCTCCTGGTAAGCAGCAAACGCGCCGCGAAACACCAAGCACCAAGGAGAGAATCAGGTTCTTGAGTTGCTTGGCCATGTCTTCTTTCGGCTCTAGCTGCATCTTGTGCCATCCCTACTCGCTGACCGACCACAAGGAGGATCAGATCCTCACCCAGACTCAATGTCGTAGCCGTGGGCCTCCATAGGTGTACGCTGCTCCCTTGCGTCCGGGGCGGAGCATGGGCGAGATTGCGCCAGAAATGTGGACCTGTGGCGCAGCACCGTATCACGTATCTGATCGTTTCCAGAACCCTTTGACGCACGAACTTGCATCTGTCATCCATCTGCTCGATTCTTGCGAGCTCTTACGAATGCTACGAGTAGCCACTCACTTCTCTGTCTTGATCCTCATCTCGTCATGTTGTTGCATCTGTGCGTAGCAACGCAAATGAGCCACCACAGCGCACTGGCAGCTTCAAAACAACTTCGAAGGGGGGCCTTGTTATGTGGCTTGTCTCCGAACGTTGATCTATCAATCACGACAATCTCAATGCCCTGATAAGAGTTGGTCATTCGCCAATTAGTGTCCAACAAACGTGGTATATATATATTGAATATTTGACAACATCTCCCATGTCTGCTCTTTACTGGCCAATCCTGCTGAACCGTGCCGTATCATCATAGATACAATCTCCGCAAGTCAGCACTTGCACACGTGTAGCCTCTTGGAGCGCCTTGAACTTGTCCGCCCAAGTAACAGAACATCCAGAGTCTGCCGACTTGACCACCGGACACAGCGACCATGAGCACAGATCCAGTCTCATTTTGTCACAAGGCAAGGCATAATCATGCATAATCCGCGTAAGCTGGAACAAAAAGTGTTTGTCGGCATCGCTCATGGCTTCCAGCTTGGTCCTGCAGCTATCGTGTAGGTCTGCAAGCCCATTGTGTGCGTAACTGAGCGTGTATAACTTGATGAAATGGTGTGCCCTGGCGACGGCGTCTCGTTCTTGTTGTGGAAGCGTGGATGGACGAGCCCGACACTTCGCATCATGGCAGTTGTATTTTTGCTGCAGATACCTGCTCTCAATAATCTCGCAAAGATATCTCGCTTGCCCTGCGATTTGCCGACTCGAGGTAATCCTATTGAGCGTTCTTCCAAGTTTCTCCTCTTGGATGGGATCTGCCAAAATGATAGAGTTTCGAGGTTTGGCGGTGAGGTTTGCTGCTTCGTTTGCTATCATCAAGGCTTCTACTTCTTCGTAACAGGGGGTTTGGCGATGGAGTAGGGGCTTGCTGATTGAACTTGCTCGTGTTTGCCAAAGAGCGTAGAGGCTTTTGCAGGTTCTGAATAACGAAGACATATCGCGGAAGCTATCTTGAGCTCCAAAAATGGTCAACAGTACCTCCGAAGGGAGGCTGACAACGAAGTCAGAAGCAAGAGGTGAGATAGACATATGTGACGGCTCAGACGTATACAGGCGACAGAAAACAGCTTCGAATCACTCAAGAAGAGACAGGACAAAATGTTTTATGATTCAAGGGGATATGGGAGCTGGCTCCTAAAAGCCATCATGTGGACGTTTTTTCGTTTCTTTTGGCACCGGTGGCTTCGTCATTCCTAATCTGATCAGGGTCTATCGCGATTGGACAATCGAACCATGACTGTTGCCAGTATCGAAACGAGATAATTGATCAATGGTATAGACAAGGTCAGGCCAAAGAGCTGCTTGTGTGATTGTGTAACAGGAGTTTATAGCATGTGTAGTCCACGGCAGTCGTTACCGAGGGCTGCAACTGCACCGGATCTCCACCCACTTCCGAGCTCTCGAACACGTCGACTCGTGTCGTGGCATAACCGTGACCATTCTCGCGTTCCCTCAAGTTCTGTTCTATACCTTCAAGAATTGTTGGTTCAAGCATCAAGCAAACCCAGCCGTGCATACAAAAGAGGAAGCGACCTTTGGGTCACCTCCGACAAACCGCTGCACTAGCGGATATTGGCACAGCTCCCTTACGGTTCCATCTCCATGCTGACCGAACGCCTTGAGAGTATCAGGAGCGATGCCTTGCTCGACCCATCTGACTAGATCCTGATGAGCATCTGGAACAGGACCAGCTCCACCTGCACAGTGACCAACACCCGGAGCTTCGAAATATCTGTAGAAGTCGGAGACGTTCGAGGTCTTTGCAAGCACTTGGTCATAGTAGTGTGAGGTTCCATTGGGTGGGATACGGTCGTCCGCAAGTCCATGCCAGGTGATCATTTTACCACCAGCATCACGAAAATCAGACAGATCTGGCCAGTTTGTGCCAATAATAGAATCATACTCTCTCTGAGACGCTTTGAGCACGGAGAAGTAGTCCGAGTCTGACATCTTGGTCGTTTCGTATGCTGGGTCCTTGACGACAAAAAGGCTGATCCACTCTTCTGGTATGGTCTTGCTTCTTGCGCTGCCGTTGCCAACTACAATAGCATCGTCTGCCGAGCGAAGAACTGCATCGTGATTGACACCAAACCAAGGAGCTTTGCCATCACCATCGATAGGCCCAGTCCAAGCCGCTTGAGCTATTGTAGCACCTGCAGACGTGAGTTGTCTTTCAACGCCGTCGCACTTTAATGTCTTGCCCACGACAGTATGGGGGTCAAATTTACACAGCCCAGGCGCTCCGATAATGCCGTCAGTGAGACCATCGAGACCATCACATGCTTCAATAGCAGCGGCTCTAAAGGCCATGAGCTCGCAGGTCGATGGATAGGCATCTAGTCTGTGCATGCGATGCTGGGCCCAGAAAGCAGAAACGACAAAAGTTGGCCAGTCGATCGCAGGTGCAGCCGCAAGAATGCCATCGAAAAGTTTAGGAGACCGCTGTGCAAGCATCAGGCCTTGTCGACCTCCAGTCGAGCATCCGTTCCAGTAAGAGTACTTTGGAGCGACTCCATAGAAAGATGTTGTGATGCTTTTGCCAATCACAGCCATATCATCGAGCGCGCGATATGCGAAATCTTGCAATAGATTCCAGTTTACGTTCCCAGGGCTGGTCTGAGCCCAGGATGCGGCCGATCGTTCCACTCCGTGTCCGCCGTCAGTGCTGGCGGCAGCATAGCCCTGTTTGATCTGAGAGTTCAAGTGTGGATGACCAGTGATCCAACCCCCGCCACCGACAGCCATGAACCTGCCATTCCAGTCCTCGAGCGGCAGCCAAACCGTAACATGTATAGTGTCATTTTGTCGTGGATGAGTATATGTGACGGTGACATTGCAGAAGTTCAAGCCATCTGCATCAGCTGTTTTCGATGCAAAAGGTTCTGCGCTTGAGTAATCCTTGACTTCACGAGCAGAGATACTGATGATTTCAGCGCCAAAGATGTCCGGCGGCGCGATAGCGTCTACCGAGCATCGCCCAGAAGTATTTTGGAGACCAGATGGATTGACGAGAGGTACTTGTGCTTGAGCTTGTAGCCAAGCCAATGTATGGCTGATGAAAGACTTCATGTCTTGGACCGGTAAGTTTCTAAAGTCGATTGAACAATTGTGGGTGCATTGCGAGTGAAGCTGGTTGGAAGGAGTCAAGACGCGGAGTCGTACGAGATTGGAGCTCAAGAACGCCCTGCCACATTCAATCTATTTCAACAATCACGTCAGAACCATCATTTCTAGCGTGACATGCAGTTCATAAGCGTAAAACATTCTCGTTGGTATTAGAGAGCTCTTCTGTGTAGAGGTTCTTCTAATGAATTTTGTGTCTATGGTGACTTTCTTAAGCATGTCTCATTCCTTGATACCAGATCACGAAAAAACCATCCCATAATTTCAAATCTTGGGCAAACAGCTGCCATGGAGTACAAAGAGGGCGTTTCAGCATATCCTCTATCGGAAAATCATGGCCTCTCTGGCAGGACCTGTGCCGATCCACTTGACACCAACGCCGGTGAACTTCTCGATGAACTCGATGTATTTTCTGGCGTTCTCGGGAAGGGCTTCGTATGAGTTGATGTTTGTGCTGTTGGTCTTCCAACCGGGCAGAGTCTCGTAGATGGGCTCAACCTTGGACAGCGCATCAATGGTGCCAGGGAAAGAGGGAACCTCCTTGCCGTCGACCTTGTAACCGACAGCGACCTTGATCTCGTCAAAGTCATCCAGGATATCAAGCTTGGTCAGGTTGAAGGAAGTGTAGTGGTTGATGGCGGCCGAGTACTTGAGGAGAACAAGATCGAGCCAGCCGCAGCGACGACGGCGACCAGTGGTGACACCAACCTCGCGGCCGATAGTCTGGAGCTTCTCACCAATCTCGTTGATCTGCTCGGTGGGGAAGGGACCACCACCAACTCTGGTCTGGTAGGCCTTGACGACACCAATGACCTCCTTGAGCTTGAAGGGAGAGAGGGCGAGACCAGTGAAGACACCACCGATGCCAGTGTTGGACGAGGTCACCATGGGGTAGGTTCCCCAGTCAATGTCGAGAAGCAGAGCGTTGGCACCCTCGACAAGCATGGGGGTGTTTGTGGCCTCGGCCTGTTGGATCATTGGGACCTGGTCAATGACATACTCGGCAAGACGGGGACGCCATTCGTCGTATCTCTTGATCTCGGCCTCGACGTCGTACTTCAACAGGTCGCCGTAGCGCTTCTGGAAGGCGGCAGCCAAAGTCCTCAGCTTGTGGTCCATGTGCTCCTTGTCGAAGATCTCGCCGATTCTGATACCGGTGCGAGCGGCCTTGGTCTGGTAGCACGGGCCGATGCCCTTCTTGGTGGTGCCGACGGCGTCCTTGCCGAGCTCAACCTCCTCAAGGCCATCGACGAGCGAGTGCAATTCGAACAGGGCGTGAGCGCGGTCACTGATGAAGATGCGCTCCTTGTAGTCGAGGTTGTGCTTCTCGAGCTGCTCGAGCTCGTGGAAGAACTGGGGCACGCTGACGACAGTGCCCGAGCCGACAAGGTTGACCGTCTCGGGGTTGACCAGGCCGGAGGGGAGGATGTGGAAGTCGTACGTGACACCATTGACGACGATGGTGTGGCCGGCATTGTGGCCACCGGCAGAGCGAGCGGTGATCTTGAACTTTTCAGACAGGAGGTCGACGAGCTTGCCCTTGCCTAGAGAGAGCTGAGTTAGACGAGCTCTGTGTGGGAGCGCAGCGCGGTCTGAGTCGCAAACATACCCTCGTCGCCAAACTGCGAGCCGAGAACTACGGTTGTAGACATGGTGAATCGATGTGCAGCGAATTATCGTCCAACTAGGATTGAACGGAACTGGACAGTGAAGGCCAATTACACTCAAAAACACAAAGCGGTTGACGTGACTCTTTAATATTTCGCCCTGGGCCGACTTCGCGGGGCCCGCCGTGGGGCAGGACCGTGCTTGTTGAGGCCGAACTACCTTGTTCCCGCCGTGCATGCAAGTCATGGTCCGAAGTCTTCCAATTCAAGTACCTGTATTATTTCCAATTGTTCTAGATGCCTGTTCTCTATCATTACTTGCTGATTGCCTCGCTAAAGTCACCCAAGAATCTCCATCTTGTCTTTGCATCCAGGTCCTTTTCACGCCAGTTATTCATCGAATCGGGGAAAAAGTCAAGCGCTCCCAACAAAGTTGCGTCATGCGCTATGATCAAGAGAACATCGTCTGAAGCATCAAACTCCTGCATTCCCTCGACAGTCGAATGGCATTGCTCCAAGTCGTGGCAGAAACTCTCAGTGACCTCGTAGTAAGGCTCGTTTGCGCTCTTGTTGCAGTGCACGTCCTGCAAAAGGTGACCAGGACAAATAGGCTGAGGCAGTGTCTTTGGCGAAGGTGAGATTTCCTTCGGGAGAGGCTGGTACTGCGAAGGTCTGAACTCTCCAGCATGATGACAGGCATCACCTCCCATCAACACAAATGTCGCTGGTGCGTCGAGGGGTGCAGAGGTTCGAGCCAAGCCGCACATGTGTCCAACTGCGTGGCCAGGAGTATCCAAGAGATAGAATGACCCGTCACCAAAGTAGTCGTAAGCATTGAAGCGTCCAATCTTCAGGCCGGCTCCTTCGTGCACAATGTCAACCTCTCGAACATCGCGACCCTCGAAATCGCTCTGCAAGTTGGGCGAGTCTTTGTTGATTGGGTATGCAGGAAGATGAGCGCCTTTGAAGCCGGGACCAACGATGAGTTGAGTAGACGGTGGGAAAGTCGTCATGTCTCCAACGTGATCAAAATGATGATGGCTGTATATCACGCTGTCAATGTCACCACCCTGAACGTCAAATCCTGCTTCTTGCAGGATGTCGGCCGTATTCTTCTCGGCCTTCACAGTCCAGCCTTTCGACTTGAAGCTGTGCACGATGCTCGGAGCCATATTGTCAACATCCTTGCGGATGCCTAGATCAAACAGGATACGCTTGCCAGAGTTGTGTTCAATTAGGAAGGAGAAAGTAGGCCCGGCCAATCGATTCTTGCCCTTGTAGAAAGGCTTCAAGAACAATTCGGCTGGCAAATCAACGTAAGATGTGCTACCGCCGAGTGAGTCAGATACGACCAAGGTCAAGAAGCAAGTAGCCTTTGATTGCTTACCTGTCAATGATCGATACCTTGACGAACTTGTCCGATTGTGGTATAGCAAGCTCGGGAGCTGGCTTAGGAGTGGCTAGGAATTCATTGGACATGGTGCAGTGGTTTGAATGTTGAATTGACGTGAGTTGAATGGGAAGAGGAGAAGTGAGACGCTGAGATACAAGACGATGATTGTCTAACAGTTCCGTAGATATTATTACTCGCAATGGTTATGCTATGATTGAATTGAACACAGCGACGTCATGACCAGTCCGCGGACGGGCTCGGGACGTGGCAGAACGTCGGGACAGCAGCGAGTCCCAAGGCTTTTGCAAAGCGCTCGCGTATTGTTTGTGCTTTGGATCTTTGTTCTTCAGCATCAAGCGTGGCTGCTTTTCTAGAACACCGACAGTGTCGAGTGCTGAGTCCGAGCTGCTTGCCCGATCATAAGAATGTGATTGCGCGACCAGCCGAAAGGTATAGTATGTGTGCTCTCTCTTTCTCTCCTACCCCCGCCATGCGGCAGTCTAGCAAGAGCTAGCTGCAACTGTGTATCTCTCGTCAGAGCATAGATTCGCGGTATTTGCAAAGGCGAAGAGCAAAGGTGTCGAAAGATGCCGACGTTCGCAAATAAGCCGGAGCGCACTCTTGAGCGCCGATTCGAAAGGGTCGGCGTGGGTGGAGTGAGCTTGACTTGGTTGGACTGACATGCCATCGATGTGCGTCACTGCCGTTGAAGCTCGTAGTTGTATTCAGCAGTAGTGCCATGTATGAATTGTTTGAATCACTTGAGGATGGTGTGTGCGCCTCTTGCAGCCAAAATCTCTTGGACCTGTGCGGTGCTCAAAGTCTTGATGACAGAGTAGACCTCGGTGTTGTGGTAGCGCAGGCCGGTCTTGGGGTCGCTGTATGGAGCAGGCAGACCAGTAATATCGCAGTACTTTTGCTTGGGCTTGAAAGACGGCGCAGCCTGAATGGACGTGTATGTGTAGCTCGGTGTGACGATGGGTTGCGCAGGTTGCGGGTCGGGCATGGCAGCTTCTGGCTGAGGAGTGCCGGCAGCACTGTTGTTGCGCGTGGCCTGGACCGATTGCTGTAGTAGCTGCTGCTCCTTGCGCTGGGCTTCGGACACAATCTGCTTGACAGTCTTGTTGCGGCGCTGGGCAGGCTTCCAGCGTGGGTTGCGGAACGGCTTGTGGATCTTCTGCATGTCGAGCTTATCGAGAAGCGCCATGTGGTTGCTCTCGTCTGATGCTGTCGTAATAGGCGCCATGATGATGATCTTGAAACGCTGTGTGCTCGGGCGTGGCTCAGGTGGATGCAGATGGGTTGACTTGAGTGGTGAGCTCCTGCCCACGAGAGACCTGGGGTATCCTCGGCAACGTGCCAACACATCTCAGGGGAGACCCTGACACCTTCTCGCCTTTCTGCATCACCGCTCATATATGTTGTTCTGCAGATGGATGTACGATTAGACTGGTGATCATCTTCTCGAGTAATCAACTTTAAGTCACCATTTGACAAGCACTTGGTATGGACAAAGATGCGAATCGCATTGGCAGCCGAGAACTTGATTTGACCATGTGTTTGTGATAATTAGACATGAAACTAAGCACCGGATACACCGAGAGTAAAAGGTTGTCCAGAGATGTATGGAAGAACGAAGCAGAATCAAATCAAACCCGAAAAGTCAAAAGCACCCAGGCCCGAGCCTTGTCCTTTAACATCCATATGCCCACACGAACATCGTCTCAATGCTGATCAAAGTCTCCCATGCCTGGCCTTGAAAACAGCTACCTTGTCGTCGTAATAGACAATCTCCCGCAGTCTCAATGTCGGCAACTCGTTCTCGTGTTCGGAGGAGTCAAGCTCGCTGTCCTCATAAGTGTCGGTTGTATCAGAAGCCGAGTCATCACTGTCATCGCCATCATCATCGTCTTCGTCAGCTGAGGCTTCGTAGTCGTCGTCTTCGTCTTCGCTCGCAGAGTCATCACCGACTCCTCTTCCACCCTGATCCGTGTTTCGAGAACCTGGTTTTTGCTCGAATATCTCGAAACACCTTTTCATGATACCGACGTAGCAGATGTCCAACTCTGGGCGGAGGGCCACAACATCCACAACCTGGCGGGCTAGCTCTCGGGTATCCGTATGGTTTCCTGAGCCTCCTTGACTGTAGTTGACAATGTAAGGTATGTAGAGCGAGCGAAGCTTTGACAGAGCTGGAAGGTGCTGTAAGAAGAAGTGCTGACAAGAAAAGTTAGTGCTAGAACTCTCAAGCAGTGCATTTGTTGAACATACCCAATCACGATAGTCCAGTGCAGCACCCAGCTCTCTCAGGCATGGCATTTTCCCAAGGAATTTGATGATCTCGCGACTGAACATCCATTGTCGCCAGACCACATTAGCTCCTGGTAGGTCCTCCTGCAATCTGTCACCGCTGTCAACCAACAGTTTTTTCAGACTGGTCCGGTGCCTGCGTATAACACCATTGAATATGACGTCCAGAGGTACAATTTTCGAGGCTATAGAATTGTGCAAGAAGAAGACTGATTCCAAACTGTTTGGTCGAAGCGTTTCCTTGATGAACGATATCAAGGAAGACGATACTGTATCTGTGTAGATGTGCTTCAGATTCAGCCTGAATGTCTTCTCTGACTTTGAGGGTCTGCTTGGAAATCGTAACGTAGAATCTACCACTCCAGTGTCATATCTTGGCTTGGGAGGAGATGGGTCAGGCGAATATTGGCGGCGCAAGGCTTTCCACAAATGTTCGTGATAGAAACAGCGGAGTAAAGTGAGAGTGGTCAAAGCACTCCAATCGATGGCGTTCAGCATGACTGGTATTGAAAGGGGGATATTTTCGAGCTCGAGTATATCTAGCGACAGTTTCCTTGATGATGCCGATCGTTGGTCGTCATTCTTGACAGCAGATTGCTTGTCTGGTGTGTTCGAAGGATTTATGTTACGATGGGGCAACGTAGTCTGCGGGAGCTCACCGGTAGTGCTCGATTGTCCAGAAGCGGCTGAATTGGCTGTGGAGGTTTTGGGCGTAGCTTGAATGTACTCAACACTGGTGATCATTTCTTCATCAGCGCTGTCCTCTGACAGTGTGTTGGTCACGATTGCTGCTGCCGTATCAGAGCTCATGGACTCGCTACTCGCAGTAACAGTAGATGAAGCCGATGTGCTGTTGGAGGATTCGGATACTTGCGAAAGACCAATGGACACGCTAGATTTTCGCCTCAGTCGATTGGGTTGTGGAGGCTCAATAGATCGCAGATCAAAGATTATGCCAGTCAAAATTCCAAGAACTCCACCGAGACGCTTTTCACCTAATGTAATGCAAGACACGACTGGGTTGGCTCGATCGACCTGCTGGACATTGTCGCCTTCCCAGACAAAGCAGAATTCTCTGGCTTTGGCGAGATGTGCGATTCCAATACGCAATTCGCGCAACTTGTCGACTGACCGGTCGATCAGGACACTTAGCTCATCGAGATACTGGACTTCATCAATGTCAAGCACACTCAGGCTCTTTAGCGGAGGCAATATGGAGAATGATGGATTTTCGACATGTTGCAAAGCACTCAAAGGAGGAGGTGCGACACCCTCCTGGCGTGGAATATGTAGAGGCGCATTATGAGGCTCGGCGTAGTTGTCGTGCCAACGAACAGCGACTCGTTCTAGGCGGCAAGGTTGGTCGTCCTCATGGTCGGCTAATGATGAGAGAGAGTCCCATACGGCACTTAGTACACCTGTCGGCATGTCCCATGTGAAAGACTCAAGTCTTCGCATTCGAGCGATGGCCAGCGCGACAAGGGTACCAAGCATCTTACCGCTACCGCCCTCTTTAGTGATGAGGTCTATCCAAGACAAAGTCAGCACATTTCTTACGGCAACATAACTTGAACTCTGTAAGACCGTGCCGAAACAGTGAGTGACTTGAAAAGAACCTCAAATCACGAAGAGCAAGCCACAAGACGTTACATGACAAACATAGTAAATACTCACAGTCTTGAACCCACTCTGGCGGGCCATTGCCCAACGAGAACTTTTTGGTAAAGGAAGCGAAATGGTTTCCACGACGTCTCCTTACCCGTTGCTCCATAGACTGACTTCGGCGGTTGGCAAAAAGCTCCTCGGCCATGACCAAGGTAGAGAGGCCATAAGTAAGCGCATCAACGCCGGCTCGTGGCTCCGGATCAGTAGCATTATCAGGCCAGACAATGTCGAATCTACTGTAGATATAAGGTATGGTCAGAGTGTGGAGTGTCGAGTGACAGAGAGCAAGCGAAGTCAAATCGTTTGTGTGGTTCAGCTGTTGTGGCAAGTCAGTCGATGGGTATGCGCCAATGCTGTCGTGAAACGGCATGCCTCTTTCAAGATGGCGTTGAGGATCTCTACAGGCAGATCGAGCAGGTGCTTAGGTCGTATTGCCTTGTCGGATACTGTAGCAGGAGCGCCATCGACATCCTGATCGAGAAAAGAAGGCGTGTGGTTGGTCATAGTCGCATGTCGGCGTCCACTTTGGTGATTCGGAGAGGCTGCCATGGGCTTGTCTTATGAAGGGCGCATGTCAAACCACCAACTCAGGGCTTTGGTACCCTTGTCTACAGCAATGGGGTGCACCACAGGCTAGGAATATCGTTGTACACGACCAGAAAACCAATCATTCACTTGCGAATGAGATTCTTGGAAAGTGGAACGCCTTGGATGCTCAGTTGGGTGAGGAAATGCGCACAGACAACCGTGCGGGGAGGAGCGGCTCGGTCCATGTGCTTGTTTGCTACAAACCTCTCGAGAGACTCGTATCACCTAGCTACTCTACTGCCTTAGAGTATTTATCACCTTTCAATCGACCTCCCACCTTCTCCAGACTCCTATGTCAACCGTATCAGGTGCATCTGTGAATGTCTCAATCTCAAACATCTCCCCCTGCGAATCCATGGGTGTAAACATTCGTTCGATGACTAGCCACACCTTGCTCGACTCTTGAGGCGATAGATCAATCTCGCCAGTTCGTACTCCAGCAGATGAATCGCTATACTCTCCATTGGAGCTGGCGATCAAAATCTGTCTCTCGGGGCCTGTACCAACCTCCAGTGTGACACGAATCATGCTTCTTTCCCTACTCTGGCTCGTCTTCGCAGTCTTCTGAAGCCCGATCTGCTGGACTTGCTTGACGAACACATCAAGCTTGGTAAGACGTCTAGGCGCGATCGGTGCTGCCAAAGTGCGTTGCTGTCCTTCGAAAGCCGCCTTGGCCCAGGTACGTCTCAGTCGTCCTGCGCCCTGTCGCGGGAGCATGGAAAGTTGTGTAGCCACCATACTATCCACTCGCAGCTTGAAGATTCCTTTCTGGCCAGCTTCGAATGTAGAGCAGATAACTGTGTAGGTGCCTGCTTCGAGCTCTGCGTATTGTGCTAGAGCGCATCCACGACGATAGTCTTTCGAGTCGAATACAATGTCCTTGGATCGCACTGCTTGGATTCGAGAGCCTCGACCATGCACCAGCTTCACGTGAACGTGCAGTTGCTCCATTGCTGTTTCGAGAAGTAATGCGACCGGTGTTTTGACGGGAACGACAATACTAAATTGTGGGTTCTGCGAGTATGTGGGCGAGTGGGCATTCCCGCCTGCAGTCTCTTCCGTCCATGCCGCGGTGATGGTCTTATGACATGGATACTTGTTGGGTGCCTCACCAATGGTAATGCGTGCGTTTGCAAACGCAGACAGGGTGAAAGAGTGAGTGGTTGGTCCAAGGTCTTGCTCGACTGGGACAATCGTGTACTTTTTGTTTGCTTCCAGGTTGTCCAGTCGAAGCAGAGTCTGCGGAGAGTCCACGAAGGGCCCACGTTGCACGGCTCCATCGCTCAGGTAGACTCTTGCGCCATTGTTGTCGAAGATATACAGGCTGATGTACTCTGGAGGATGGTCGTTTTCTTTCCCGTCTTTGAAATGACGGCTGAGCAGAAACCATACAGTACTTGAAGCTGCTGTAGACACACAAAATTGCTGGTTGCTGCTAAAGCTTTTGTATTTGCTGCTTGACGATGATGCTGATAAATCCCAGGCAAAATGGATGTCCTGACGGTAGCGGAAGAGTCCTGGATTCCAATTTAGGTAGATGGACTCAAAGTACTGCATCACACTGTTCATGTCCATCCAGAAGGTTCCGGGTGTCAATTTGTCGTCTTGGTTCAAAAGATCTCGCGATGAGGGGAGGACTTCTTCGTCCTCGTCGTCTTCGTCGTCGACAGGAGATCTGGGAACGCTTCCTCGCCATGACATGCCCTCGCACCAGGGGTTCTTAACGAGCATCAGCTTCTGTCCGTCGACTTCTCTCATGTCTAGCACGGCATAGTCGTGCTCTCCTGCGAGACCAATCGCGCGCTCGGTGCGGGATGAGATCTTGCCAGTGCCCATAGTTATCAAGACGTCGCCGTACTGGTGTGACTTGAAGATTCGCTTCCAGATGTTGTTGGGGATGGTATCGTCACTAGATAGGTGATGTCAGTGGGCAAAAATTTCGTAGTGTCTGGGCCATGAGCAGGCGATACCTTTGCAAAAAGATCTGCTCTGGAATCCACCCGCTTAGGATCCAGAGATCGGTACCCGAGTTGCTTCCGGGGAAGTCGTAGCTGCCTCTCACTTTGAGATATGCCTTTTCGATCAATGCAGGCCATAGGAGGCTCGGGTTGTGACGATCGATAACATGTAGGACTCTCGATGATTTGGATACGGGAAGAAAGTCGTCAATCTCGACCCTTCTGTGGGTTCCGTTGAAGTTGAGCTTTAAGGTGTACTTGCCATTCGAGGACAATTTCGGACGTCCTTGGACCATGTCATAGGGATACATCATAGAGCCTAGGATCTAAAGGAAAATCAGCTACATGTCATACCCTCCCCCGTCGTCAGCACATACCTTTGCATGACCCCTCTCACCTCTGGCAACCAGGGCACAAAGACTCGCAACTACTGAACAGTCGGTCGCAGCATCTTGAACGAGATCGATAGTACGTGAAGAGCTCATGGTGGGGCCTGCCCGTCTCTCCTGAGGTGTATACCATGCTGGCGGCGGGAGAGCATCATCTGCACGCTTCCAATCGTCAAAGACTTCGAGCTGTGCAGCAGAGAGGCGCAGTTTAGGCTCGTCACTACCCTTTCGTTAGTCTCGCTCTTCGTGCAAGCATGTCGATGATGAGACTCACGTGAAACGCTCTTGGCCCGTCGAGAGTCCAAAGTCCGAGTCTTGAGGTGCATTGGTCCATGGAGAAAATTTGAAGCCATTGAGTTGAGAAGCTTTCAGAAGTAGAATCTGCTCCGATGTAGGTAGTTTACGATCTGACTTCGGCTCGACGAGTGTGACGACTCTATCGACATCAATCTCGAATTGAGGCTTCCAGTCGGTGACAGATTTAATGCGCTGTGCTTCGTCAAGGAAATACTCGCTCTTCTTCCTCATGAACTTCTGAGTTTCCAGATTATTTGATAGTTTCATGGCCTCCATGGCATGCTCGACGGCCTTGAAGGCCATGTTGAGTGCAGCATCGCGGGTTGGTGCAGATGGGATTTCATGTTCGAGTATCTATCATCATGTCAGCGTTATTCTTAGAAGGGCTTATCCGAGTCACCTACCTGAATTTTCTCCTTCAAAGACGAGATGTTTTCAGACGGAGGCATCTTCTGAACTCATGGGCAACACGATTTTATGAGTTGCGCCGATGTGTTTACCGTATCCAACTTGATTGGCGCATGTGATGTTGACGCAAGGTGGGGGTTGAAACCCGGCTTTAAGCTTGGACTGCCGCGCCCCCAGATTTTCGAGAAGGAGCTTGCGGCAGCAAGAAAACGGAAGTTGGCTCCTTGTGAAAGACATCTTTTCGTTCCATAGAACACAAGAACAGGCTTCTATCTGTGGCAGTGAAGTTAACAGTCAGTGATACGCCGGCCCTCGACCGAGCTTACTGGTCGCTGCAAGCATGGAACAAGTGTATTTCACCTTAGTGATTCTCAACAACGTCTGCAACATCATCGTCTGCTTGTGAAAGAGTAGCCGAAGAACCTCGGCAAAAACAATAATTTGGGGGCCGACGGCCGTGACGTGAAGCAGGTTATCACGCCGAGGTCGTCGCCATATACCACACCTTCGACCGCTCAGAACCCGTGCCTCAAGGTCAGAGCATCTGCATTGAATTCCGATATCAAAAAGAACGCACCATCTTTCCAGGGATCCAAGAGTCAGTCGACACCTACGAGAACTCTACCATACGGCGTATCTACCTATCCTCTTCCCGACCACCGCTCGACCGAATAATGGGCGTTCAATCCAAGGAGGTCGTTCCGCCATGGGGCCTGGCAGTTGCTGGTGCGACTGGCGCCGTTCTCGCCAATGCTCTTGTCTACCCGTTGGACATGTACGAAGCATTGTTTATGTTTGAGAATGCTTCGAATGCTAATAAGCTGGCAGAGTCAAGACGCGTCTGCAAGTCCAAGTAAAGAGAAAGCCGAACGATGTACCGACTACTACAAACGATCGACACTACGAAGGCACCCTGCACGCAATCAACTGTATCATCGAGGATGAGGGTCTGGCAGGTCTATACTCGGGCATGTTCGGCTCGCTTCTTGGAGTCGCAAGCACGAATTTCGCCTACTTCTATTGGTACTCGGTTGTTCGAACCTTGTACGTTTCACGACTCGCTGTCCCTGGGCCTCCGTCGACCGCCATCGAGCTCAGCTTAGGCGCAGCTGCCGGAGCTCTCGCACAGCTCTTCACGATCCCCATCGCAGTCGTTACAACGAGACAGCAGACACAACCCAAGGGAGACAAGAGAGGCATGTTGGAAACAGCAAAAGAGGTCGTCAACAGCGAGGACGGTTGGACAGGGCTGTGGAGAGGCATGAAGGCGAGCTTAGTACTCGTTGTGAACCCAGCCATCACATACGGTGCATACCAAAGACTGAAGGACGTTCTCTATCCAGGCAAGGTCAGCCTCAGACCCCACGAGGCATTCTGTAAGTCGAGTGTGGCATCTTGCCACGAATCACTGCAACGCTAACACGAATAGTACTCGGCGCAATGTCGAAAGCCCTAGCAACCATCGCTACCCAGCCGCTCATCGTTGCAAAGGTTGGTCTACAATCCAGACCGCCGCCTGCTAGAATGGGCAAGCCCTTCGGTTCTTTCCTCGAAGTCATGAGGTACATCATCGACAACGAAGGCCCCATGGGACTCTTCAAGGGCATCGGTCCTCAAATCCTGAAAGGCTTGTTGGTACAAGGACTTCTGATGATGACAAAAGAGAGAATGGAGCTCATGTTCATTTTGCTCTTCAGATATGTGCGTAAGCTCAGGGCAGAGAAGTTGCAGAAGGTGGCAGAGTTCGCAGCCGAGAAGGCGAAGAAAGTCGCCCCTGTTATGATGAAGTAGACGATTTTTATGGGCGTTTTGGGGGCCACGATCGGCGCATTGGTTGAAGTTTGTACAGACAGAATCCGGATAATCATGTCTTTGGACTTCTCGAAGTAGTCTCTATGGAAGACATGAAACTGCTCAACCTCAAGAGAGCACTATGTGCAGACACAGTCATGTATGAGTGTGAGAAGAGTAAGGCATCCGTTTCGGCATATGGAGTATCCTTAAGCAGGTCCACCAATAGTTCGTGGCCCAGTAGGTCGAAGAGGTGATACTCTGCGACACTGCGGTCCGAGAGAGAGCGTGGCGGATGACCTTTGCCCAGATACAAGATGCATGCTGAAGAGGGACATTCCTTAGCAGAGTCGAACGGAAGAACTAGTTTCGCATTCGGTTTTCGGAGAGACCAAGCCAATTTACGGACCACAGAAGAGCGCAGTCGAGAGAGGATCATCTCTTCTATCTGACCATGCCACCGATAGTCGTTTCTGTTCTTCAGACCGAATTTGAGGTCATGGCCGAGCAAACGCTGCCAAGTCTTCCTCTGACCAAGACGATTCAGCAGATGGCCAGAATTGAGGGCATAGGCGCGTGAAGTTTGTCGAGACTCATCGACAGGAGCGAGATATGGAACCAGTTTGTCCTTCTGGTCTCGGTGGAAGACAGTAGCAAATGGCAGTAGATGATCCGAAGGCAATCTGGCCCCCGTGAAGTTGCATTGACGGACTGGAGTCGCTAAAGCATTTGCATAAGGATTGGCAGCTACCGCTTTCCGAAAAGGAGTGAGAGACTCAAGCGATTGATGTTCGCGAGTAAGCTTTTGTTTTCGTGGTTGCAAAGCAGGAGACACGGGCAAGCCATGGTTGTTGGTAAGAGGTGTGCGCTGACCACGACTATTGACAGGCGCAAAGTGAGAACTCCATCGACACCATTGTTTATTCGACATCGAGACGTAGATGTAGACAGATACAGGTCAAGAGGAGGGTCGAGAAAGAATTCATGTCACATGTCATGGAAGATGGCCGGCGAGTCGGTGCCGACGGGAGCCTTTCCCAAAAGGGATCTTTGGTTCTTTCCCGAAAGGGTTGTTTAGAAAACAAAGCTCCATCTCCACTTTCGCGTCTGTGTCCCGTAGCTGCTGTATATCGCTCTACATTTTTC
Organism: Aureobasidium sp. EXF-10728; assembly: GCA_023848605.1. NCBI lineage: Eukaryota > Fungi > Ascomycota > Dothideomycetes > Dothideales > Saccotheciaceae > Aureobasidium > Aureobasidium sp. EXF-10728. Next base: position 448,506 of record SWBG01000010.1, read on the forward strand.
CAGCAACATTTTGTTCGAGTCGCAATCGCCAAACCGCGCCTGAGCGAAGCGCCGACTAGCCCACCATGGCTTACAACTTTGTCGACACTCCGCGCACCGACATGGCCGACTTGACGCGATTCGATGCCGATGCTCTGTCGTTTTCTATGGAGCAACCCTTTCCGTCGCCCTCCAAGGATCCCAAGAATGATCTTGTACGCCAGATGAAAGCTCGGCAAGGTGCTGCACAATCTATCAAGACCCCACGCGCTCGCAACAGTCTGGTCACTGCCAGGAATGGGCCTTCGAAGAATGAGTTCACGCCTCTGCTGAAGAGTGCTGCACACAACCGCTTCCGCTCAAGGGAGAACAAGGAGAACCACAACGACCTGCTGAACAGTGTCTTAAGTGGCCGCGCTCCTGCGACGCCTGCTTACCTCAAGCCTGGCTACGTCGAGTCTCACACTCCCGGACTGCCCATCAACAGCAGTATCATGGATCACGATCACACGGGTAGTTCCCAAGGTGAAGGCACTCCTGTCCCACCTGCCATTGCAAGCAGCAGTATCATGTCTACACCCATGCCTATGCTGCCCCAGAGAGATGGAGGATTGGTCGACCAAGGAAATGTCCTCACATTGCGCGAACAGGAAGCTGTATGTGCTGTATTTGGTGCACGTTACCTGATGACAAACGCTGACCTTCAATGTCCTAGAAACTCGATGCCGTCACGAAAGAGAACTTTAACCTGAAACTCAGGATCCACTTCCTAGACGAGAACCTCAAGCGAACCGGAACCGAGTATCAGCAAGAGGTTCTCAAACAAAACACCGAGCTGAAAACCGACAATACCCAACTCTCCCACGAGCTCAAGAAACAGAGAAAGGCCATCGAGCGTGCCGAGGCCGAGCTGGAACAATATCGTCAACAACTTCGTGATTACGCCGAGAAGATCAAGAGGAAGCATACAGACGACATAGTCAAGGAAGAGATGGAGCGTTTGCGCCAACAAGCCGAAAAGAACCAGAAATTGGCGGATGAGCGTGAAGAGCAGATCAACGAGCTGCAACATAGACTCGACAAAGCTGGAAGCTCCTCGGATGACAGGGTCAAGGATCTTGAGGATGATATCGTCAACCTCGAGGCCGACATTCGTGCGAAAGAGAATGATCTAGACACAAAGGACGAGCAGATCGAGCAGCTGAAGGAGAAGCTCAAGGAAGCCCAGTCTGGGAATGACGGAGCCGAAGAAATTGCCGAACTCGAAGCCGAAGTGCTCTATAAACAAGAGGAAATCGACTCGAAGGACGATCAGATCGAATCTCTTAGACAGAAGCTCAAGGAAGTCCAAACTGACGACGAGGAACTCAACGGTCTGCGTGAGGACGTTGCAGCACTTGAAGCCGACCTCGAAACGCGAGAACGTGAGCTCTTGGAACACCGCGAGGAGATTGAAGAGTTGAAGCAACAAATCACAAGCACCCAGAACACCGACCGATCGACAAAGAAACTTCGAGGTAGCCTGGGAGAACTGGAAAACCAGCTGAGAGAGAAAGACCAAGTCATCGATCAGAAGCACAACGAGCTGCGCGTTTTGGAGAAGCGACTACAGGCTTCAGAAACAGCGCATACAACCGAGATTCGCGAGATTGAGAACGAACTACAGGAAAAAGACTTTTCGCTCGAGCAGAAAGATGGAGAGATCAGAGCGTTGCAGGAACGCCTACAGACAGCGAGAGGTAGCTGGGACGCAGAGGCGATGCAAACCGATGCTCGTCTGCAAGAAAAGGATCAGGTTGTTTACGAAAGAGAATCGCAACTCCGTGAGGCTACACGTCTAATCGATGAGCGCAACCGTGAGATTGCGGATCTGAAGCAAAACATCAAATCCATCGAAAATGGCACCAACGCACAAGCTCAGCAGTACAGACAGCAAGCCGACCAAATTCGACAACTCCAGGAACGCTTGAGGTCTACCGAGACTAGTGCAGGCGCCGAGAGGGATGAGAAATCAGACATTATCGCTTCCAAGGACCGCGAAATTCGCAACTTGCAGTCAAGGCTCCGTGGTCAAGAAGGAGATGAGATTAACGAGATCCGACTCAAGACGGAACACATCGAGCAGCTCGAAAGGGACATTCAGCAGAAGAACCAGCAATCTTTGCAGTTAAATACTGAAATGCGCGCACTCAAGGATCGCATGACCAGCATGGAGACACCTACAAAGAAGAACTCTATGCTTAGTCAACAAGCGGAACAGATCCGTAACCTCCAGCAAGCTCTTCGCGCTTTGTCTAGCGAAAAAGATGCCGAGCTGAATGAGCTCGAACAGCATCTACAAACTGCCGAAACCGAATTGGACGCCCATACCAAAAAGATTCAGCAGCTGCAAGAGCGTCTGAGATCAGCAGAAAGAGACCAATCCTTCGCCGGCCACATGGACGAGGACATGCAACAGAAGCAGAAGACCATCGAGCAGCAAGAAGATCAGCTCTTGGATATGCAAACCAAGCTTCGCAAAGTCTTACAAGAAAAGGAATCCGAGATGATAACCTTCCAGTCGCGTCTCAATCAAGCCAAGCAAGAAGCCGAACAGGAGAAGCAACAGCTCAGCGTTGACCATGAAGAGACTTTGGAAGCTCTCGAAGATGAGATCATCGTTTTGGAGTCGAATGTTGAAGAAGTGCAGAGCGAGAAATCAGCTTTGCAGCAAAAGATCCAAGTTCTGGAAAGAGATCTCGTGGCGTCCAAGCAGGATGGTACACCAGTACGGGAACGCAACGAACTACGCTTGAAGTTGAGGAACGCCGACATGGAGCGGGAGAATCTCAAGAGCCAGATACAAGACCTCGAGCGTGAGCTTGACGCAGCCTGGCAAGCCAAGGAAAACGGCACACCTGTACGCGAGCGTAACGAGCTTCGATCGAAGTTGAGAGAGTCGCAAACCGAAATCTCCAAGCTTCAGAACCGCATTCAGTCTCTCGAGTTTGACCTGGAGTCCGCCCAAGCCGACAAGACTATGGCCGATGAGCGAATGGATCTACATGAATCCCTGAAGGAAGCCAAGATAGAAGCCGAAGACCTGCAACTGCAAATCTCTGAACGCGACAAGAAGCTCGCTGCTACATCGAAAAAGGAGGCCGAGGCCAAATCACATCTCGATGAGGCACGTCTGGAAATGGAACAGCTCCAATCAGAGGTCTCGGAACGTGATACGAGAATCTCGGGCTACATGGCCAAGGAAAGAGAACTTCGCACGCAGATTCAAGAACTGAGAGAGGCCAAGGTTCAACTCCAGGAGCTTGAACTTCAGCTCGGCGAGCGCAAAGGAAGCAGTTCCGGCCATGCAAGACGTGAGGCTGAACTCCGTGTTCAACTTCGCGACTCTAAGATCGAGATTGAAGACTTGCAAGTTCAACTCTCTGAGAAAGAAGAGCGTATCGAAGTCTTGTCTCAGAAAGAGAAAGATCTTCGAGACAGAATCAAGAAGAGCCGAACGACTTCTGATGATACGCACTTCCTCGAGCAAGACCTTCGCGCCCAACTGCAGGACGTGGAGATTGAGTGCGAGAACCTGCAGAAGCAGCTCGAAGAAAGAGAGAGCCGTTTGCAATCATCCCTCGGCCGCGAGAATGAATTACGCTCCAAGCTCAAGAACGTCCGCGGCGAAGCTGACGATACACGAACGATCAACCAGAGGGAGATTCGTGGTCTGATGGAAGCCAAGGAGAAGACACACGCCAGCGAGCTCAAGGGACTTGCCAAACAGATTCAGTACATGCGCGCCAAGTGTGAGCGTGAAGAAGCCTTCCGCAAGGATTTAGTGTTTAGCAAGCGCTGGTTCCTGATGCAGGTGGAGATGTACGGTGCATGGTAAGTTCTGCCCTTATGACTGTATTGACCACAAGAATATGTACTAACCTCTTTCACAGCAACAAAGCAGATCTCAAGTTACTCGAGGAGATGGGAGTAACACCCAAGACCCAGGCCAGAGAGCAGAAGCCGAGCCTCAGATCAGTAGGATACATGATCATGGCTACTGTACGTATGCGCAAGATGCAAGAAGCGTGGTCGGGCAACAAGAAGCTGCACGAGACGTTGATGAAGAAGTTGGATGGTATGAGACGGAAGCAGGGCAAGACGCCGCTACGATGATTGATGAACATATAGCTTGTTTTATGACAGCTGCTCATGGCGGGTCATTTTTGTGTCTATTTCTGATTGAATGGTGTTGTGGCATGGTATAATGGGTTTGGAGTACTGTAAGGGGCTTGAGGAGTTTGCGAGGCATTGATAGCGATATTATACGAATAGCATCATTCGCATCTTCTGGAATCAATCTTGAGCATGTCTGAACCTTTTAACGTGCTAGATTGTGAAAGTGAACGGATGGTGGTGATGGAAGAGAGTCTCAGACCGCCAAGGCCGAGAAATACGGAGAAGTTTTGGCTGGTCAACAGCACGCGGCGACGCACAGAATCTTTACGCAGCCAAGTTCACATATACCATATCCAACCACATACAACATGGGTGTTCCCTTCGACTACGCGCCCGAGAGGCCAGAGCACATTGATGCCATCCTGAACGGACTCGACCGCTACAACCCCGAGACCACGACGGTCTTCCAGGACTACGTCGTGTCGCAATGCGAAAACCAGACCTACGACTGCTACGCCAACCTGGCCCTGCTCAAGCTGTGAGTGTCGCCTCTGCCTTCTGCCGCTGGAACCTACTGTTGTTGCATGACGAACGACATATATACACGTTTCCTATTACCTGACAGGCGACCGGAGCTTGAATCACTCCATGCCTTTTGATGTCTGGATTATTAGCTCTATCTGATCCGCAACCTACCTTTCTTGCATATGCGCATGCTGTTGTTTCTCGTCTGGCGACCTCAAAGACTGACCCTTTCCAAACACACAGCTACCAATTCAACCCCCACCTCGGCCGCGACGAGACCATCACCAACATCCTGGTCAAGTCGCTGACCGTCTTCCCCTCGCCCGACTTCAGCCTCTGCCTCGCGCTGCTGCCCCCTCACGTCCTCGCCCCCAACCCGGCCGCCAACTCGCTCGCCGAGGCCGTCCAAAAGCTCAACACACTGCACAGCCAGCTGATCGGCGCCTCGTACGACCAGTTCTGGTCTTCGCTGGACGGCGACGACCTCTATGCCGACTTGATTGCCGATGTCCAGGGCTTTGAGGAGTTGATGCGCGTGCGTCAGGCTGTTGTTATCAGCCAGACTATGCAGAGTGTTGACCGTGTTGTCCTCGAGTCGTGGCTTAACCTCAACGGCGAGGCCTTTGACAAGTTTGTCAAGGAGGTTTGCGGATGGAGTGTCGAGGGCAGCACCGTCAGCATTCCCCTCAACAAGGAAAACGAGGCCAGGGGAACCGTCGTGCGCGAGAATGTCAAATTTGACCGTAAGTTTCTGAGCACATCCGGTCGTCATTTTTTGAAACAAGCGGACTACTGACGTGAACCAATTACAGAATTCTCGAGAATGATCAAGAGAGCATACGAGCAGCCCGCATAAGAGGGTGGGCATGTAAAATTTGGCAACCTGACACACGAAAGCATGGCGTTCTACGGATTTTCTTTGACACGAAAAAAAGAGGCCTTGGTCAATGGCAAAAAGCTTGAGGGATATACTTTGGTGGGGAGGGACACACAAAAGAAGTCGCAGTACCACAATGACCTTTTTGTATTTCGTGGCAACAGAGAGAGAGAAAGGGGGGCAAGGAAAAACGCATAGTGTTGTTCATATGCCCTCTTTATGCCAAAGAAGACCAAAAAAAAAAAACAATTAGAAGAACAAGAAACACGACTATCAACGAATCTTTGACCTGTGATTAACGTCTCGATCAATCATTGGTATCTCCAATCTTCTTTTTTACTTCTTGCTGCTCAACTCCTCCCACTGCACACCAACCCACTCCTCGACGTAGCCAACCTCTGCCTCCTTCTGACCACGCTGCACACAATCCTTTGAGCAAACACCAAGGATAATAGTCCCCCACTCCATGCCCTCGAGCCCCAGCTCCTCGGCCTCGAGCTCCACAATCGCATACGGAGTAAGTTGCAACTCAAACACCCTGTCCGCACCGCAATTTTCACACCTGGGCATGCCCGACTTGACAGACCCAACAGTCTTGACTTTGGCATTTGCAGATGCAGACTCTTGATGAGGGGCTAGCAGCTTTCCCACGGTATCGGTTTTGCTGTATAGCAGGGGTTGACCGCTAAACTCGTAGCGAAGGATTTGTTCGGGGTTCTGGGACATGCGGTCTGCGAAGCGTTGGAAGGCTTTATCCATGGAAGACTCAAAGGCGTCTTTGACGTCCATGTCTGTGTTTGCGGCGGAACCGCCTTCACCGGCGTCGAGGTCCATGTCTAGGCGTGTCTGGGCGGGGACTTGAGGCTTTTCGGCGTCGAGGGTTTCGTAGTCGGCGTCGAGGTAGTAGGAGGGGTAGGGAGCGGGGAAGGAGGATTGTTGGGGCCATGGCTCGCGGGGGCCTGTGGGTGTTGTGGTAGGGGCAGAAGAGGAAGGCTCTGGGGTGGAGATGCGGGCTTTTGTGGCGAAAGACTCGGAGAGAGATGGGGTGGGTTGTGTGGGTGGTGGTGTGGGAGCGGCGGTCGTAGACGAGGGCGCCGAGGAGAAGGGGTTTGCAGGGCGTGATGATGCGGCGCCGGTGGAGAAGGGGTTGACGGGGCCAGAGGCAGAAGTAGGAGGTTTGACTCCAAAGAGAGACTCGCCCAGATTGGTCTTTGGCGCAGCTGGGGCTGATGTTTGCTGTGGTGTCTCTTCCTTCTTGGGCTGTTTGGGCTTCTCGACCTCGGCGGGGATTGCAGAGGCGCGGACTGCTCTAAAAGCCCTCACGCTACCGTTCTTCCTTCTGCAGGCCTTTCTCTTGCATGCCCATAGGTACAGTCGTCGTTCGTGGCCGGGGAAGCGGTCGGGCAGGTCGCCGTTGAGCTGCAGCAGCAGGGTCAAGAGGTTGTTGCAGTTCTTACATTTGGCCAGGTCGCCCGGCGGTGAGGTCTTTTCGTCTAGCCATGTCTGGACAGTGTTAGTGGTGGTCCCCAGGTCGGGCATGAGTGTCGCATACTGGGTGGCCGCCCAACTGGCTGGTCGTGTCGTCTGCTACATCTTTTGTCGCATAGCCGAGCAGGACATTGGTCTCGGTAAAGTTCTCGTCGTCAAAGTCCGAGTCGCTGTCGTAAGTAGCCATTTTGTGCGGTATGTATGTTGATGTCTTGAGAAAAATTTCCCCAGTCGGTGAATAACCCTGCGTCATGAGCTTTCGTTGGCTCGGCAATCTGCTCCGATGCTTCTCTGTCACATGCTATTTTACATACAGTGCTTCAATTTGGAGGTTTCTGATGTGCTTTGATTGTGATTGTGATTGTGTATGAATGCAACATGTGCTTTTCGTGCGTGTCATGCCCGATGCTGCCTTCTAGGCATCCTTTTGGCGCTCCTTCAGCATTTCAGCAACCATCTGCTTAGCCTCTGCAATGAGCTCTGCTTCCTTGTCCAGACCGACACTGTTGCCTCTTGAATTAAGCAGACCGACATCCAAGCTTCCCAGACCGCCATTGGTAATGCGATCGCCATCCTCCGCAGGCTGTCTCTGTGCTTGTCCAGCCGGTCCTCTTCTTGCCAGACCTGCATTCTCAGGCGCTGCTCCCGTGGTACTCAGCGTAGGTGCTTCGGCAGCAATGATGCCCGCTTCCTCCAAAGCATATGCTTGACGGCGCAGTCGAGCCATGATCGATTGGATGTATGTAAAGTAGGCTGTCGTGTGTTTGGTAAAGGCTTCCTTGTGGGCAGCTTGAGAGTTGTCACCTGAGACGTCCATCATGTCGTCGCCATCGGCCGAGGCAGCAGTCGGGGGCCGGTTGGTCAAGGCATTGATTGCACCTCCGGCGCTGGACAATAGGGCGGGCACGTCTGCGTTGATGGCCAACAGTTCGCGAATGCGCTCGGTGGGCGTCACGGTCGGCGGAGGCTGCGGCTGCGACATTGCGATGACAGATGGAGCGTACTTGCTGGCCTGCTTGCGACTGATCCCTCAGCCCATCGAGCTCCTTTCGTTGCTACTCGAAAGAGAGGTTGGTCGGAAGGAAAGACGCAGAGAGGGTTTGAGAACGGCCAGAACACTCGACGCTTCGCGACTCTTGGCGCGTCGCTCTTTCCTCGACCACTTTCCATCATCCTTCACTGTCCACCTGTACGAGTGCTGTCGCCGTCGACGCATACTCACTCGGCGCTTCCATTTCACTTGTATTATATCCTAACATGTCAGGACCACCCCAGCAGCCGCCGAGGACGGCCAGTGTAGGACCGCAAAATGTTCCTCCCACTCCTCATGCTCAACCACCACCTGCGCAACCGCAATCGCAGCAGAATTTAAATCAGATTGTGAGTCTTTGATTAGGAAATTCTCTTCTTTTCAGTCATCATCGAGAAGCTGCGACTTTGGTTGTCATTTCCCTTTCTCTGGTCGTTCGCTTGCATATATCAAACAAGGAAGCCATCGCATCTACTTCACATCTGCTTGCTTGCTAGCTTGAATCGCGATACCTTGCTACAGTTTCCTTCTTCCGTTCTCACTCAATGAAATACACCGGATATATCATATCGGTCTACTAGCCCTCCTCTTTTCCCAGTCACCAATCACCCATCATCTACCATCATGAAATACTTCAAATCAGGAACTGACCCAAACAAGGTACTCGAGTATCTCGCCAAAAAGGGCTATAATCGGACGGAGGCGATGCTGCGAAGAGAGAGTGCACATGCAGATGCTGAAGGTCGACCCATCATCCGTCGTGCTGAGGATGCTGGCGGAGAAATGTACGAAAAAGCCTACGAACTCCTACTGAGATGGGTCGAAAAATCTCTGGATATCTACAAGGACGAGCTCGGTCGCTTACTATGGCCCATCTTTGTGCATTCTTTCCTTGCTCTGGCCGCGAATTATTACCCTCGTCAATGTGCCGCCTTCTTCAAAAACTACAAAGAGCAATTCGAGAAGGAACATCCAGACGACATCCGTGCTCTCCAGTCAATCAGCCTGCCAGAGCATGTACAGAGTAACCATATCGCCAAGCTCTATCGCGAAAACCACTACAGACTCACAATCACCGATCTGGCATACTCGGCCTTGTTGCAATTCCTAGAAGCACACGACACTGAGGGCGGCTCGGTCATCCTTAATCTACTTACAAATCACATTGAACTGAAGCACGTAGATCGAGTAGCCTCGGGCGCAGAGCGCAGTCTCGCGAGGATCCTTGCGAAACAAAGAGGTATCTCTGATGTGCCAGCTGAGGATGAGGGCATTCCTGGACACAACCCTGGTTCTGCAAACACAGACCGTAATGCGCCGCCAGTCTTGGCAAAGCTCGCGCTTGCGCCGATGCCCATGGAAGCAGACTTGATGGAAGACGTAAAAGCAGAGCTACAAGAGCATGATTCGCTGCATCCACCTCCGCCCGGCCGTAACACGTTAGTCGAGGAATTTGAGCAGCGCATCAAGCAAGAGCCCAACGACGACGCACCATCACGCGAACAAGTCCCCTTCCCACCTTCTCTTGCTCGCGACGTTGCCATGGAGGTGCAAAGGATCAAGGAAAATCGCGACAGGTTCAAGATTGAGAGCAGAACAGACGGTGTTGGTCCAGGTGTCAGTGTGACAATGTTTACCTACCACAACACCTTCGACAGGTATGCTTCCTTCTCAATTTGTAGTAATCAACGCGCTGACAAAACACACCAGCATCAACTGCATCGAGTTCTCTGGCGACGAGAAACTTGCAGCCGTCGGAACAGCAGAATCTTACATCCGAGTCTGGTCGCTCGACAACAAGCCCCTCGTCTCTCCTCTCGACCCTCCGACTCATCAACCTTCCTCATCACGACGATTAATAGGACACTCCGGTCCCGTTTACGGCCTCTCCTTCTCCCCGTCTATTGCTCTCCCCACGACTGCCGCGCAAGCTAACGGCAACGGCAACAACGACTCATCAACATCACCTTCCCACCCTCGCTACCTCCTTTCATGCTCCGCAGACAGCACTATCCGCTTGTGGTCGCTCGACACCTTTACCAACTTGGTAGTCTACCGCTCGCACACTTCTCCCGTCTGGGATGTGAAATTCTCTCCCTTCGGCCACTACTTTGTCTCGAGTGGCGCCGACAGAACAGCTCGTATGTGGAGCACAGCACAGATTGCTCCGCTACGATTGTTTGTTGGGCACGATAGTGATGTTGAAGCCATCTCATGGCACCCCAACTCGGCCTATGTCTTCACAGCCGCAGGCAGCCCGGACCGCAGCATTCGTATGTGGGACGTGCAGCGCGGTAGTGCAGTGCGCTTGTTCACTGGCCACACTGGCAACGTGACAAGTATCGCCTGTGCACCCAATGGCAAACTTGTTGCTAGTGCCGACGACCGTGGCGAGATCTTGCTCTGGGACTTGGCAACCGGCCGCCTGGTCAAGCGTATGAAGGGTCACGGCCGCGGTGGTATCTGGACTCTAGACTGGAGCATCGAGAGCACTGTACTCGTCTCTGGTGGCGCGGACTGCACAGTCAGAGTCTGGGACGTACAACCACCTACCGTGTCGAACGGGAGCGACGCAAAGGCGCTCGCCGAGGGTGGTCTGAACGGCAAGGACGGAGGCGCTGGTGCTGGAGGTGCAGCCGTCAACAAGAACAAGAAGGCCAAAGATGTCGTTGTCTCTCCCGATCAAATCAGCGCTTTCCCTACCAAGAAGAGCCCGGTATACAAGGTCAGGTTCACACAGATGAATCTGGTCATGGCCAGTGGCGCATACCTGCCTTGAAAGTAAAGCATTCGAGGCCCGGGAAAGGGAAAAGGAAACAGGCTCCGCATAAAGGCGTTCTTCTGGCTATTGGAACAGGAATCGATTGGCTCTGCTTTTTTTAATCCACATGCAGAGCTTTTTTGGCTTGGGGAAAGAAGAGCAAAGGGCTTTATATAGCAGAAATCAATGAATATGCAACGTTATCACCCATGTTTCTTTTTCGTTCCCCAGCTCCTTGTCGTCGATGATGCGGGTTGTCACTAGCAGTTTTCATATCCGACATGAGCATTTAGGAAACTGGTCAGAGAAGTTCTGAGATGGCATATTCGCTATATGGAAGATGATCTTTGTCAAGCCCATATAGGGAACAGCAGAAGTATAAATCCTTGGTTCCATCAGGTACCTTTGTCAAACCTTTGCGTAAGTCTGCTACTGTAAGTGAGTACCAAAGTACATATAGAAGAAGTTGATTGTAAAGTTCCTCGCTGTCCGTTACATGGCTTCTTGAAATGTGCTCGTACGGGTCTACGATTATCGCCATGCAGAAAGATTGCACAAGACGGCCTAAAGTACTTGCCGAAAAGGTCGACTCGGTCAATACACAAAAAGACAGCCAGCGATAAGCAACCAGTGTGCTCTCAGGAGCAAACACAAAGCTCAAGTCCGTAGACAAAAGCAAATGTCATGGACAACATGGACCTGCTCCGAGATTCTGATACCGCTGGCACGAAGCACACACAGAAACCAGATTCTAAGAGAAAAGTATGCAGTCTGGATTATACTGTAGCTGCTTGATCATCCACATCGCAAGTGTGGGTAATATAAAAAAAAAAAGAGGTGAATAACAAAGTAGAGTAAGCATCAGAAAAGAAAAGGAGTCCGCTCATCAAGTCCTTGATAGAGGTATACTTGGCTGTGTGTAAAAACAGTCCAAATCAATCTCATGAAAAGCGCCGTGTGAATGAATTCCCAATGTGCCAAAAAACCACGCCATGCATCACGTCATCTTCGTCCAGTATCAATAGAATGTGTTTGCGTGGTATAATGGTCCCCCATGCTGTGCGCCATAAAGAAGAACTAAAGCAACCCAGAGAATGGCAGAGAGTTCAAAAGAGTGTTGTGTAACAGAGAGCAGAACAGCAGCAACTCTGTTTTCAGACAAACTCGTACTCTGCGTCCTCGGCGTCCAAGAGCTTGGGCTTGGCAGAGACGTGTCCAAGGTTACGAGCCTCCTCTTCATCGGCATCGAGAATGTCGTACTCGTTGCGCACAAGCTTGACCGTCTCCTTGTCCTCGTACTGCTCGATGGCCTTTGCGAGGGCGGTGTTCAAGATCTGGCTGCCGTGGGAAGGGACGCGGGGCGAGTCAAAGCCGTAGAGGATCTCGGATGGGGTCGTGGCCTCGTCGCCAGAGGTACTGCTGCTGCTGCTGTCTTCGGAGCTGACGGCATACTCGTCGGCGTCGGCGAGCATGTCTCGCTTGCGAGCAATCTTTGCCTTGTAGGGGACATAGACGGCGCAGAAGAGACCGTTCTTCTCGGCTTTGCGGTAGGACTGGCTATTATCACGCGTGTCAGTGTCTTCTTCTTGACCAGGATGATGGATGGGAGGTGAGATGGCAGCCGAGTAACATACGTCTTGCCTCCCTGCAAGGGCACGACTTTGTTGCCTTGGTCGTCCGTGCAGACAGCGCCCATGGCCCATTTGGCCTTCTTGTCTGCATCGCGCTTGTAGTCCTGAGCAGCGCTGCGGAGGTCGGATTCAGGGAATGCCTGCTCAGAAGACATGGCCGAAGACGGTATGGACCGATAAAGAGTGGTGGTGAGTTGTTGAGGCGGGCGACCGATCGATGTGACGGTGGTAAACAAAGAGACTGAGTGGTGGAATGGGGTGAAGGGATGAAGCAGTAGTGAGGCTGTAGGTGAGAGAGAGTAGGAAGCAGGTGTCAATGACGAGATGTTTCAAACAAAGGAAGTCAAACGGGCAAACAACAAGCAGGAGGGCTGCAGTCAGAAGGTTGGATCGCTCCTGACTCACTGGGGTAAAGTGTGGAGTTGGTGAATACCCGAGTGGTTTCCCGATGATGAGATAAGGGCCGGATCCGCTTGCGGCGTCGTGTAGCAACGGCGTCAGTATAGAGTTTAATACAGCTGAGACGCGATAGATGCAAATAGGCACCGCAGATGAGTCACTGAATGGAGGTTCGAGGGATGCCTAGATAGAGAACAAAGAAAAGGTCTGCATTGCTTTGATGCCTACGGGTTGAGACAGCTTCGATATCCACCAACACCCAGACAGGCTGACTGCGGGGGGCGCGGACGATAAGGGAAGCCACGTTCGTATGTTGGCAAGGTCATGCGTACGCGTGCCTCTGTTCGGCGTCATATTTCCAGTCGCAGCAGACCAAGTCTATGGCCCACGGGGGGTTCGTGACTGGTTGTGGGATGAGTTGGCGGCGGCGGCCGGAAACGGCCTCCTTGTTTGAGGAGAGTGTTGTTGTGGTCATGCATCCAGGCAACAAAGGGCACGTCATGCCTCGGCGTTAAGCTCGGCTTGTCTCTGTGGCTGGAGCTTTTGTGCATATTGTGCACGTTGTGCATAGCACATGGACTCTGCTGCTGTTCTCGTTGGTCACTCTTCGTCTTCATCATCCTCGCTGAGGTCGCTGGGGAGTCTGTCAGGGAACCATCCATAGGTCGCAAAGTCGATTGTGTATTCTCCCAGGGATCCTCGGGCCACTTGGACTCCTTCAGCTTCCAAGGCGGTTGCTTGTTGGCGGGCTCCGTTCACCCCTCTGCACATGGTTAGATGCTGTTTTCTATGCATGAGATGTGATTGGAAGACCTTGGGCTGATGGAACCTTTGGAGTTGATGATTCTCTGCCATGGTACATTCGAGTTGTTGTAGTGAGCATCTGGCTGTGCTGTAGCAGAGAGAAGCGCCTTCAGCGATACACCCACTTGTCTGATTGCAGTCAGCCTCTTGGGAATATGGATAACAAAACATTGTGCTAACCTTGGGCATTCAGCTGGTCAGAGTATCAGTAACATGTATATCACAGGTCGCAGGTAGCAAGTAGAGCAGTTTCACTTACGCTTCCCAAGCAGGCGAGCGATATGGCCATAAGATGTGACTTTACCGTACGGTACCTCTCTCACTGCGTTGTATACTGCATAAGTCCAAGCGGCGGCTTCCTCAGATCGAGCCATTGCGCATGGATTTACATGTTGGAGCTGTCCGAAGCGGTAACATGAATAATGTTATGGATGAGCCCCGCGCATGTGCAACGCCAAGATTCGAGAGGGATCATCATCTTTGATTGACCGAAAGGAACCCAAAACATCTTCTGCTCATTTCACATCAACAACATGGGTCTTGCCGATTACCTAGCTCAGAACTACCTATCCGCCGACAAATCATCGAAAGGCAAAAAGCGGAAGAGAAAGAACGCCGAAGACGCCGGGCTGGTCATCGCCGACGACGATGTGAGCGGCTTGAGCAAATCACGGAACGCCGACGACGACGATGATATCCCCATGATCATACCAGGAGGGGCAAACATCAGCAAACGAACAACGACCTGGAAGACGTTCGGCAAAGCTGCTCCCTCAAACAATGAACAAGCTGCAGCCGATGCCATTCTGGCCGATGCCGCCGCCGAGACACAAGCGCGCAATGCCGAAGACGAAGACGCACCTGCCGTCGTGGGAGAGGACGAAGATATGGACTACTCGGGACCAACCATGGCGTCGGGCGCAATGGCGGGTCTGCAGACGGCGGAACAAGTCACAAAGGCCTTGAAGAGAAAGGAGCGCGAGGAGAAGAAGGCCATGCAAGAGATGGGCATGGATCCTACCGGCAAAGCACAAGAGACGATATATCGTGATGCATCGGGTCGCATCATCAACGTCGCCATGAAACGTGCCGAATTACGACGCCAGGCTGATGAGGAAGAGAGAAAGAAGGCCGAGGAGGCCGAGAGCAGACGTGGTGATGTACAAAAGAGGGAGAAGGAGGCACGCATGCGAGAATTGGAAAAGGCAAAGACCATGTCACTCAGTCGCTACGCGGACGACCGCCAGCTCAATGACGAGCAAAAGGAGCAAGAACGATGGAACGACCCAGCATTGGCTTTCTTGAGCAAAGGCACGACGAAAGGGAACAAGAGCACCAAAGGAAGGAAGAAGACATATGCAGGCGCCTTCGAACCCAATCGCTATGGCATCAGGCCCGGATACCGATGGGACGGTGTGGATCGTAGCATTGGCTTCGAGAAGAGATGGTTCGAGGCGCGCAACCAACAGCAAAACATCAAGGACTTGCAGTATGCATGGCAGATGGACGAATAGACGCTTTATGACAGCTCGATTATATTACCACAACAGCTCGGCATCCACTACGGGCGCCACATCGTCAGTACTGTAATTCATGCCAGTGAGGTCGAGAGGTCTCCGGTGCCAGTATTGCACAAAGGTGAGGGCGGCATCCTCAGTGTCGAAACCAAGGAGATGCGAGCACCTAACCTTGCGTCTCTCGCGGGTGCCCGGCTGATTGTCTGTTCGTTCATTTCCTTCGAACTCACTGTCCATCTCGGCCACCTCTTCGATCTCTTCCAACCAGCTCTTATGATCACCACCCTCGTCCAGGCGACTCTTCCTGTCTAGAGGCGAAATGTTCTTAAGTGTCGGCGCCCAAGTATGGTATGGCAGATTACCAAATTCGCCATTCCATGGTGACCTTCGCTCTCGTTCGGCCTTCATGAAGATACCTCTGGCCATGGAGGTGGGCAGCTGCGGACCTTCGAGGCGTACCATGACAATATATGGCTGCTTGAGGGGCGCTTTGACAATGGCCGGGTAGCCTAGATTGTTGATGATGTCGTTTACTGAAGGTGAGACTTGCATAGGTAGAGGTAGAAGCTGTAGGGTACGATCTGGAGGGACGAGTGTGTAGATTTGCAACAAAGCGTCGACGTCTTGGCCATTGAGGTGGTATCCTGGTGGCGGAGGTATGGGTGATGTAAGACTGGATTGGACATGCCTGGAGGCAAGCGAGTGTAACGACATTACATGACTGCGATAGGCGTTCATGGCAGGGCGTGAACGGAAGAGAATAAAGTAAAAGTTGGTGCGTTCCAGAGTGCTAGTATTACGTCCTGGCACGACCTTGATGATGTCGGCTTGATCCAGAGCCCATCCTTCGATATGCAGTCCTTGAGGAATCAATCTTGTAAAATCGTCTTCGATCAAGGTCTTGCTTGCGTTTCGTAACATAAGGACACCCTCGACGCGCGGGCGTTTTCGACTGTCTTGTGCTGGTGTCGGTTCTGGTGCAATTGCCTCAGTTGTCCGATTCCACCAGTTGTCATTGGTCTTGTTCATTTTTCTGACGAGATTGCTCTGCTCTGGCCGTTTCGGTTTGCCCTGGGGCAACGAAGCGCGGACATCTAGTCTTGGGATGTCGCGCTCCTTTGGTCGAGTCGAGGTCTGAGGCTTGGGTGGAGCTTCTTCCGGGAACAGCTCTTCCATCAGGGAAGGCCTCTTGTCTTGTTCCGCTCCCCTCGTGGCATCCCGAGTGGGTTTGTTTGTTCTGGTGGAGGCTTTCGAGCTCGCGCTTCTCAGTCCGCTGGGATTGCAGACGGTGTTTCTCTCATGGTATCCAGGTCGTAGAAAGGGAAGGCGGATATTGGACGAGTCGGAAAAGTGTCTGCTTTCACGAGGGAGCCATCTCAGGCATGATGCTCGCAGGCAGACTGGTTGCGCAGTCGGCATCGATTGTCGCACCTCGAATCTTTTGCTGATTTGGCCTCGACCCTCTCAAAGTGTCGCTTGCATGTGAAATGTCCGCGACCCCGTCTTGCCCGCATCGTTTGCTGACTCAGCAATCATCTGGTCAAGCATACTGATAACTTGGACCTTGATCCTCACATACGAACCCCTCCGAGATGTATACCGGGGTGTGTAAATAGAGTGCTGTGTAATTTAGATATGACTACGTTCTCGTCGTCTTCCGCAAAGGCAAAGAGCCATGGGTAGCCTCTAAAAATACACAATGCGATCCAGAAACAGAGCAAACCTCACTGAGAACCATCATCTCGTTGCCTCTCCTTGAACACACCTCTGGTCAGAACATGATTGTGTATTTCTACAGCTACACATGGGATAGACTTTTGCAAAGGAGACAGCTGCTGCCTTGCTCTTGACTCTCGACCATCTCGGCTGACTACGCCAAGACTGTTCACATGCAAAACTTTGGTGCTAAACAATTATTCTCACTCACTCACTCGCACTTTCCTTGACTGATGTGAGTGAGTTTTGAAAATTGCGCTTTACAAAAGCGCGTCGCTCGCGGTTGCCCGGAATCAGTCGAATGCTTAATAGCTACCTTACGGCAAGCTCTACATTTTCCATCACATCTTCCATCACACAAACAAAGATTACAACCATATAACCACATCCATCCACCAACATGACTTCTCTCTTCACTGTACGGCCACTACCTCCCACAACCTCACTGGACGGCGCCTTCCGTGTACATCTCACAGTCAAAGACCTCGGTCTTCTTGGACTCCAGCCGAACGAACTCTGTATCGTGCATTCAGGTGATGGCTCATCTGTAGTTGGGATCGCCTGGAGATCCTTGGATACGAGCGTGAAACCTCAAACTCACCCTGTCAAGTTATCTGAGGTTATGCGCGATGCCTTCGGAATCAAGCTTGGCAGCCAAATCACCATCGAAAAAATCAACGCAAAAATCGTCCATGCCGACCGCGTTGTTGTCACCGATGTTTCGGATCGCGAAAAGCTCGACCTCACCAAGGACGATGAGAACTGGAAGAACCGTTGTGCGGCGGCTCTCGGTAATGTCGAAGCAATCACGGCCGGTGTGGCTTTCGAGGTCTCGTCTCGCAAAGGTCTGAGAAAGCGCTTCCTCATTCAGCACATCGAGTCGAGTGAATCCAAGGGACCACCTGCTTTGTATGTGTTTGACGATAAAAGTCAGATCATCTTTCAAGGTGAGGCAGACCCGTCTTCATCCGATCCTCTGGACACACACGACAACTCGGACCTAGACGACGACCCAGCCCTCACGACGCAAATCGCCGGTCTTGACGAACAGATTGCTACGCTGCGCAAGAGAATAAGATACCTGTTTGCCAAAAATCTCCCTTCAAGAATGGACAGGAACGCTGGCATCATTCTGCACGGCGCCTCTGGAACTGGTAAAACACTCCTGCTCAACCATCTGTCCACACAAGCTCCCTGGAAAAAGGTCTTGCGGATTGACCAGAGCACGCTTGCCGGAACGCCTAGCAAAACCCAACTCTCTGTACGCAATATCTTTGCCGAAGCTGTGACTCACCAGCCCAGTCTGGTCATTATGGACAATCTCGAAGCAATCGCCGGTACACAACAACGCGATTATAGTGCAAGCAACCTCGCATCTACCTTGGCTATCGAACTCGACAAACTCCAAAACACTCGCGTACTCACTGTAGCCGCCGTCATCGACCTGAATGAGATCGACAAATCCTTGCGCACAGCTGGACGTCTTCGCTATGAGATCGAAATACCAATTCCCGATGCGAAAGCGAGAACTCAAATTCTTAATGTTATGCAAGGAGAGACTGGTACTGTTGAGCTCGCCGAGACTATCGGAGAGCGCACGCACGGTTTCGTCGGACAGGACCTCAAATTCCTCTTCAACAATGCCATTGAGCATGCTCTCGACAGATATGAAGAAAGACCTACAGACTGGCTTCACGTGCAGCCCAACGGTGATGACGCTGATTCTCAGCAGACCTTGGCCAACAGCATGCAGAACTGCAGCATCGTCGAGAACACACATACTGCTGATTCCGAAGACACCGATGATGGTGATATTCAGGTGACGCTCCTAGATTACGAGAAAGCGCTCTTGGAGGTTCGTCCAACTGCGATGCGCGAAATCTTCCTCGAAACCCCCAAAGTTCTATGGTCCGAGATTGGAGGTTCAAGCGGTGTGAAACAGACGTTACATGAGGCCATAGACTGGCCTTTGCACCATGCAGGTCTCATGGAGCGATTCTCTCTGACTTCTCAGAAGGGCATACTGTTCTACGGACCTCCTGGATGCGCAAAGACTCTGACCGCCAAGGCTGTGGCAACAGAGTCCGGTCTCAACTTCATTGCTGTCAAGGGTGCCGAACTCACTTCCATGTACGTCGGCGAATCCGAACGATCGGTCCGCGAGGTTTTCCGTAAGGCTCGTGCGGCTGCTCCCAGCATTATCTTCTTCGATGAAATCGACTCCATTGGTTCAGCCCGTGACTCATCCAGCACCAAAGGTCTGAACGTCCTTACGACCTTACTCAACGAGATGGATGGTATTGAGAGTCTCAAGGGCGTGCTCGTCCTGGCTGCCACCAACAAGCCTGAGATACTGGACTCCGCTCTGTTGCGACCAGGTCGCTTCGACAGCCTCATCTACATCTCTCTTCCTTCGCAGTCCGCTCGCAAAGAGATTCTCAACATTCGTACCAATAGTGTACCCTTGACCGATGACGTTGATATCGATGATCTGGCTGTTCGTACCGAAGGGTTCTCAGGGTCTGAGATCGTTGAAATTTGTCTGAATGCATGCCGTGCTGCCATGCGTAGAGCGATCGCGATTGTTGCTTCTGATCAGACAGATGTCTCGGAGACTGAACAGATGAAAGTATCGAAGAATGACTTCGATATCGCCCTATCCACAGCAGTGCGCAGAATCACTCCCGAGATGGTTGCAGGATTCCAGCAGTGGGCCGACACGATGAAGTTGAAATAGGGAAGTAACATTGTGGTTTGAGAATGCAGCCACGAGAAACGTGATTAGGTATTCTTAGATAGCTCCCTTCCTGACAAAGAACTATCCATTCCTACCATTTCGAGTCCTCTCTCCTCTTACCGTGACCCAGAAGCGACAAACAAGCTGTAGAAATGCACAGTCGTGCTCATATCAGAACTGTGGCCAGAGAGAGCGAACAAAGTGCCCGCTCTCAGCGCGCGTTTTCTGTTTTCCGATAACTTTGTGCATTTTTATAGCTACTCGTATGACTAGCCTTTGCATGGGGAGGACGTCGATACCTATCTGACCATAAGATCCCCGTGCACTTTCAAAGCACCGGTTCTACCTAGCTGTCGATGGAGGCGGAAGGATGTACCTACACCCACCTGCGTATCAGTAATCATCTATACGACAACCGAGAAGGAAGAGCTGAAATTGACTTTTCCATGCTGACATCCTGTCGTGCATACCGAACCATCCACCGGAATAATCACCGATTCGTCCCTTTCGGACCAGCCACCTATTAAGCCAAAGAACGAACGCGTGTTGACGAGCAAGCCTTTCCAAAACTGTCCGACTTTTGAGCACGAACGAACGAGCTTGCAAAGGCCAAGCATTTTCCCGATCTGGACAAAAGTGCGAGGGTTCGGAGGGTTTCTGGGTATACGAGTCGCGAGTATAAGCACTAGACAGACCATTAACTTGCCGGTTATGTTTCATCTCCCTTTATTAAACTAAGTGGATTCTTCTTCGTTGAAAGCGCACCTGTCGGGTAGTGCTAGAAGAGTCTGGCCGTTCCACTCTTGCATGGAGCGAAGAGGAATGGTAAAATGACCCAGCGGCCGACGGCCACGGCTCCTTTGGAACGCCGCGTGCCTTCACGGGATGCGATTCTCACAGAGCATGACGAGGATTCTTCATCATTGATGTCTATTGTACACGATCCTTTGAGCTCTGCATGTGCCTGCTGACGTGGTGCAAAAAACAAAAGACTAGCAAGGGGGAGGGGGGAACGAAAGGAAAACGCCCCGACGACCGTCGGCCAGCTGCCTTCCTTCGTCCGACTCAACACGCCACGAAAAAAGTCGGCACCGCAAGGCTGAAACGAGAAAATGATTGTGATACGGATGGATTTTGAGTGGACGGTGGGTACCCATCTGCGGCACGCAAATGATAGGATGAGGTTTTTGTATAAGTAGTCTGTGATACGACTCCCATCCGTTCAGGTTTTGAGCAATCATCATCGAGACTTGTAACTGCGGATACATACAACGATTACTAGTAAACAAAGATAGCTTTTGGGCTACCGCTTTTGAAAGGTCAAGGATATCTGGTTACCAAGGACGCAAATCATACGACATGTCTTCCTCGAGCCCACAGAACCGAAACAATTTGCTTCTCGTAAGTGTTCATCATCTCGAGCATGGCAGCGGGAGACTAATGCAACAAACAGCTCGTCAGAGATAACTTTTCCATAACGACGTGGCTGGCGATCGGAGCTCTGGTCCAGTCCGCCGCTTACTCCTTGCTCGGTCGAACAGCCTTCCTTCCGGCAATCTGTTTGTTGCTTTACCGCGTGGCAGAGGCATATGCCATCAAGACTGGCCTGAAACACAATCATTACCTGGATGGCGTGATTCCAGAGCACTACTCTGCTCAGCTTCCTGGTGAGGCGGACGGTGGTCTAGAGTCTCCTGCAGAGTCGGACATCTGTGTCTTTCTCATTGGATCAAAAGTCAACCAGTATGTCGAATCTACCTTTGCTTCAGCTATGATACTGATCACTTCTCTAGCCCCTTTGGACTTTTTGCCCCAGGCTACAAGGAGATGGGCTCACAATTCGCGTCCATGGTCAAAGAGATCGAACGTAAGCATGCCCATATCTATTGAGTAACTCGGAACTTACTAGTATACCAGAGGACAGAGAAAAGCACGGTTTCCTAGGATCAAGGAGTCTCGTTGGAGCCGAGTCAGCCACAAACAACGAAACAATGACGATCATGTACTTCAAATCATCCGAGCATATCCAGGCATACGCAACAGGACCGACGCATCGCAAGTCACTGACGTGGTGGGCCAAACACGCAGCTCAGTATCCTCATCTGGGCATCTTCCACGAGACGTACCAGGTCCGGGCCAAGAACTACGAGACCGTGTATGCGCATACCAAGCCGATGTTGCTGGGAGCTACTCAGCACAAGGTGCAGGGATCTTTCGCGGAGAAGGAAGGGGAGGATGCAGTCTACAAGAACTCGCTGGTATATGCCAAGGGGGTTCTCAAGACAAGTCAGGGTCGTATGGGTAGACTGCCTGGTACCTTTGACCGAAGCCTACTAGAGGTGAAGGAGGCTGGAAAAGCAGGACCTTTAATGGTTTGATGATGTGATGGTGTGATGGTGTGATGGTCTTGACCATGATGGCATTCACGAAAAAGCAGATATAATTTAATATTAATGACAATTTCTTGACAACGATGAGGGTTTCCATAAAGATTGAGAAATGCTGGATAGAGATGAGAAGGAGGAAGGAGCAAGAGAAGGAAAGCCACGCAGACGTCAATGGACTTGGCGTGTTTCTGGGGCTCTCTCGGATTCAAGAAGTTTCGACTTGGATAGCGACAAACGCGACAGCTCAAAAACAAGCATAATTCACATCTTCCGATCTTCTCAGCTATCTAGGAAGGGTCGCGTCTGCACACAGAATGAGATAATAGCGACAAACATGGCCGACACACAAGGAACCAGCCGCCCGACAGTCGACGACCTGACCGGCGACAACCACTATGCCCAGCTGGCGCGCAAGCACTGGCTGAACAAGACCAAGCAACCAAAGGTCCAGCGCGATGTCGTCGAGAAAGAGCTGTGGACACAATTGGAACAGGAAGATTTTGGTTCGTTGCTGTTGCTGGAACAACTGCAGCTGCTGGACTTGTACCTCTGGCCTGGATACACCGACGATGCCTCGAACCACCACGTCCTGCTGCTGGCCATGTTGGTCAATGTGAAGCGTCGCGAAGGCCTCGCAGTGTGGGACTGCTTCCTCCAACACTCGGAGAACTTCTCGTCCCTGTTCCGCCGTATACTGTCGATGACCATCGACACGACCATCGCGACCACCCTCCGAACACACCTCCTCACCTTCATCATCATCGCATACCAATCGCTCGATAGTGGCATTGTCAGAAAGGAGTGCGCTCCACTGGTCAACATTGCCATCTGGCACAACCTGCACAGCGAACAAGCAAGAGATGGCCATTTGGACAAGGCTGTACAGCTGCAAAAGGCTTGGAGAGCGGCAAACAAGAGATACGACGGCTCAGATGCCCCCACACAGGCCCGACTGCGCTTCGAGAGGTCATGGCTGTACTCGTTGATCCTTGACTTTTTCGACCGTCTGTACGACACGACTCCCAAATCTCGCTCCGACAATGTCCTTTACTGCGAACGCTTCGTCGAATTGCTGTCGGATCTGCAGAGCCAGCTGCCTACCAGACGCTTTGTCAACACTCTGTTGCAGGACCTCAACACCCTATCCGTCATCAAGCTCTCACCCATGTATGCTGACGAGGACAATGCTCTCTTGCGCGATCTCTATAATCTTCTTCAGCACTACACCACCTTCCCTATCGAGGATCACAGCGGCCGACAGTACACCTCGCTCGAATTTGACCAACAACACCACGCCGCTTTGACCAAATTGCAGAGAGTCTCCTTCAAACATTTCCAGGACAAGCTGAAGATTCTGGTTCTGGCCAATTTTGCCTCGTTAGCTACCAGAGATGATCTACAGAGCCATTTGACTTCTTTGTCTGACGACGAGGTTATCGAGCTTTGCGGTCTGCTCGGCTTCCGGACCGACTACCCTAGCTCGACCCTCGTCACGCGCGATCGCACCTTCTACATGGAAATCCTCCTTTCAGCGCACGAAAGTGTGCCCATGTATCAGCAGACTATGCAAAACATGGCTGTAGTGCCCACTGAGAGCACAATCTATGATTCTGCCTTTGTTCGCAACGAGAGCTACAACGGAACTAGGCCCTTGGCTATCCCAAAGTTGAACCTTCAATATCTGACTATGGGAGACTTCCTTTGGAGATCGTTTGTGTTGTACAGAGCCGAGGCCTTTTATCAGATCCGCAAAGATATCGAAGACACTGTCAAAAGGTTACAACCGAGAAAGGCGGGACCTGCTACAAAGTTCGACGGCTTCTCCAAGATGGCCATTCCCATCACGAAACCTGCTCTTATCGATGTCGCACCTGCCAAAGTCTCGGAGCTTCACCCTTCAAAGGTAGAGGTTGAGGTGACGCTTGATGTAGGCCGCTTGGGTCCCAACATCCGCAAGGAGTGGGAGACCCTACGATCGGGTGACGTCGTGTTCTTGGTGTCTGTTCAGGTAGGAGACACGACATCGGTGTTCAGCAACGGTGGGTCTGAATCGGCCGATGTAGCAGACAGACATGGTGTCAAGCATGTGCGCTCTGCCGAAGTAATTAACGTGCTTGATGAGAACGGCCGCATGTTGCGCGACCAATCTCAAGCTCAGACCAATGGTGCAGCTTCGAAAGGTGGTCGACAGCGCAGACTCTTGCTCCGACTCGACCCTATTGCCTATCAACAAGACAAAGAGCGCACAGACAAGGGTAAGCCGGATGTCCTTGAAAGCATCAATCTTCTTGTGAGACGCCAAGGTCGTGAGAACAACTTCAAGCCCATCTTAGACTCCATCAAGCATTTGGCGCTGTCTGATGTGCCGGCTCCTCAATGGCTGCAGGAAGTGTTCCTTGGTTACAGTGACCCTGCTGCTGCAACGTACCAGCGCTTGCCAAACAGATTGAATTCGATTGACTACCGGGATACGTTCCTTGACTGGCAGCACTTGGTCGAGTCCTTGCCCGGAAAGACTGTAGAGCCGGATGCACAGCAGAATTCGAGCTTCCCTCCGCCATATGTGCTCGAGACCACAGCAGCACCACCTGCCGAGGCCAGACCTACTAAGAGACGCAAGCGTGAGCAAGTCGAAGCTGCACCAGCTCCTGCCGTAGAATCTGTCAAGGTCGGAACATACAAGCCAGCCAATCCTGGTCCGTACCCTGTAGATGCCCCCAAGCTGAACAGTGTACGCTTCACACCCACACAAATCGAGGCAATCACATCAGGCACCCAACCAGGTCTTACTGTGATTGTTGGCCCTCCCGGAACCGGCAAAACCGATGTGGCGACTCAAATCATCAACAACATCTACCATAATTTTCCCGAACAACGCACATTACTTGTCGCCCACAGCAACCAAGCACTGAACCAGCTCTTCCAGAAGATCACAGCTCTAGACATTGACGAGCGCCATCTTCTCAGACTGGGACATGGTGAAGAAGAGCTCGAGACCGAGGCAAGCTACAGTAAGCATGGTCGTGTCGAGTCCTTTATGGAAAATGCCGCTGTCCATCTGTATGAAGTCAGTCGATTGGCCGCTAGTATTGGCGCTCCGGGCGCTCATGGCAGCAGCTGTGAGACTGCTGACTACTTCAATCAAGTCTACGTCAAGCCCGCCTGGACGAAATATTGGGACGCTGTGAACGCAGGTGCGGAACCCCAGCAGATCATCGACTCTTTCCCGTTCCACGCCTACTTCGCCAATGCGCCGCAACCGCTCTTCCCTGCAACTGCCTCTCGTGAAGCGTTAGTTGATGTTGCCTCGGGCTGCAACAACCATCTCGACCACATCTTTGCATCTCTCGCCGACACTCGCCCCTTCGAAATCCTCCGTACAGCCCGCGACAAGGCAAACTACCTCCTCATCAAGGAAGCTCGTATTATCGCTATGACCTCTACCCACGCCGCCATGCGCCGTCAAGAAATTGCCGACCTCGGTTTCCGCTACGACAACGTCATCATGGAAGAAGCAGCCCAAGTCACCGAGATCGAAAATTTCATCCCGCTTGCACTGCAGAAGCCCCGTGACGGCGAGATGAAACTGCAACGTGTGGTGTTAGTCGGTGACCACCTTCAGAACAGCCCTATTGTACAAAACTTGGCATTCCGTCAGTATGCAAACTTGGAGCAGAGCTTGTTCTTGAGATTGGTGAGGCTTGGCGTGCCGACCATTACGTTGGACCAGCAAGGCCGTGCGAGACCGTCTCTTGCCGAGCTGTACAAATGGCGATACCCTACTCTGGGCAACTTGCCGCTTGTAACATCCTCGCCACAGTTTTTGCAAGCAAATGCTGGATTCGCCTATGACTATCAATTCATCGATGTGCCTGACTACAAGGGCAAGGGTGAAACCGAACCGTCACCGCATTTCATTCAGAATTTGGGAGAAGCCGAGTATGCCGTTGCCATCTACATGTACATGCGACTGCTCGGTTATCCAGCCGAGAAGATCAGCATCTTGACCACATATGCTGGTCAACGCGCCTTGGTCAGAGACGTGCTCAAACATCGTTGCCAAAACAACCGCATGTTTGGTCTTCCCGGCAAGGTCAGCACGGTAGACAAGTACCAAGGCGAGCAAAACGACTGTAAGGAAAACTCATCCCCTCCTTTGCCCGATTTTTTCTCAAGAACAAGACACTGACACAGAGAAACACAGACATCATCCTTTCCCTCACACGAACATCGCGACCAGGCTATCTCCGCGATATCCGCCGTCTGACCGTCGCACTCTCGCGCGCCCGTCTAGGCCTCTACGTCCTCGGCCGCCGTGACGTCTTTTCCTCAACCCCTGACCTCGCAACCGCATTCTCGTCCCTGCTTTCCCGCCCCGCGACCCTCACTCTCGCAACCGGAGAAATGTTTCCTACAGAGAGAACTGTTGAAGATCAAGGCACCACGGCGGAAATGGAGGGTGTGGAGCATTTGGGCCAATATGTGTTTGAGATGACAAAGGCTAGAGTCGAGGCGATTAAAAAGGGGGAGGGCGTTTTGCCGCCGGTTAGTGTGGCGAGGGATGAGGAGATGGAGGATGAAGAGGTGTATGCTGAGGACGAGGGCGTGGCTGACGAAGAGGATGTGGAGATGATGTAGTGAATGCGAGGGTCTGATACTGTTGTTTGAAAGGTAGTAGTACGCAGCTTGGAAATATCTATAGTCTGTATATCGCGATCGTCTTTGGACTGTCGCTGTATATTCACGCTATGGACCGAGGATGCAGCGTCGTCGATGGATTGAATGAATTTCGAGGTACTTGCAGTACAAGCAAAGGTTGGTTGATTCAATCAAGCCAGTCTTTGAACATGCCCTGTTGGGCAAGATTGAGTATATATGTCGTCATGTCTAACAGATACCATGTCCATACGCCACAGCAGCGCTTGGAAAAGTACTCGGAAGAGTTAATGAGTAAACTCGTAAGCGAACAGCAACTAGTATGCATAAAAGTGTCTTCCGGTTGAGCAATCTTTCTCCTGAGCAATACATATACCCCCATCAGTTCCTCCATGGTAAGCCGAAGAAAGAGCAAATGTGAAAATGTCTTCTGGAATCCTCAATAGCTGTAACGGATCCTTGTAATGAAACTCTTTCATCGTTGCGAATATTGGCGTTGGTGTGTTTGTGAAGCAATTTGCTTTGGCCGTGCTGTCGCGATGTGAACTGACAGAAGGAATCATGGTGCTTTATCAAGGCTGTATCAGTCAATACACGTTATCGGAAGAGATTGTTGTGTGTTAACCTACAGAGACCGAAGGATGATGCTGAGGTCAGTGACTAGCTTGCGGCTCACAAGCTGACCCTCTGATAGCCTTGTATCGTTCAGCGATCGTTTGGAGGTGCTCGCAGTTGCGGTATCCTTTCTTGGAATCTCGACAGAGCATTGACCAACTAATGCTGTAGACAGACGGGGGCATACATGACAGAAGACGAACCACAAACCCATCCAAGAAGGGTAAATTGGTCAGGTCAACCCCTTCTCCGATCTTGGAAGCGCTCTCAGTGATGCTGTACCCGGGTTCGAGTGCGACGTAAGCTCTACTGAGAGATTTGAGCTTTGACAGGCACTCTAGGCCTTTAACATAGAATGAGAAGTCGGCCGTGTCCGGGAGTCGAAAGCATAGAGAAATGGCCTCGATTTTTGCGAGTGCAAGATCGTGGAGACAAGACATGGCGAGCGAGCAGTCTAGACCGCCGCTACTGCTTTGTTGTCGAGCATGGGAGAGGTCAACCACCCAGAGTTTACGCCAAAGGTTCAGAAGTGGCGAGACCTCGATGCAGACTTGTTTCGAAACGCGTAGCAAGTTGATGCCCTTCACGATAGGCTTTGGCATATCGGGCACAGGGAAGCGTCGACAGGTTGGTTTGTCGATACTCAAAACGTACACCATCATACGTAGTTCGAGTGGCAGGTCGAGGAAACCGGTGCCACCGATGAACGATCCATTGGCATGGATGATCGTGCGAGCAGAAGACGAGGAAGGCATAGGCATATTGGCGTGGATGTCGTGTTCCTGCGATTCAAGAAGTGCTCGATGTTCTGCAGACACGGAGCAGCAGAGAGTGAATCTGGTAGAGAACGCAAGGTGTGATGGTGTCTGCAAGGATCAGAGGAAGAGAGGAAGCGTTCGTGTTTTCTGATGTGGAAGCTTAGCTAGGAAAGTTCGTTGTTGGAGGAAGAGCTGAGGACCTTTGCAAGCGCAATCTGCATGTGATGCGCCAGAGTTGGCAGCCAAAGTAGGCAGTTGCAAGCCGAGACCGGCTCCCTAGGCAGTCGTAATACTTTGTCCCTGTCCCTTTCGTTGACTCGGGCCCCTAGGCATCAACGTTATGATCTCCTCAATGAGAGTGTTTGAAGCATCTTCACTCCTTCTGAGGGATGTCTTGTCAGTACTCAATCAACCTCACAACAGCACAACAGGGACATGCATGTAGAAAAGTAGAAACAAAATCAGTCCTTAATTTGGTTGTCAGACACTCCTCGTCCATATTTTCCGCCCTGAAAAAAAAAAAGCAAACGCTGCCTCGTTGAAGATGCCATAAAGTTCGTGATGCAAGAAAAGAAAAACACCATCCGGATGCGATAAGGTTAAATTGCCTCGACTGTGTGTAAAAGTCAGGCATACGAGGTCGTTGAAGACCTGTCGCTGGAAATGAAGCAAGTAACTAACGACGCAGAAGAAGAAGGATTAAGTGGGCATGGGCGCAGCAGCACCAGTCATGTCCTCGAAAGTCTCTGCAGGCGCACAAGTACAGAACAGATTCATGTCTCCATATGCTGCGTACAGGTCAGTCATATACACAATCAAAGTATCCAAATCAAACTCACCATCATCGAGTCTAGTTACACTAGGCCAAAACTTTTTCTCCTTGAGATGTGACAATGGGTAAGCTGCTGTCTCTCGGGTGTAGGGTCTTGTCTCCCAGTCCGAAGTGATGATATCTTTGACGGTGTGCGGTGCCATTTTGAGCACATTGCCATCTCTGGGCTGCTTGCCTTGCTCCACCAATGCGATTTCCTCACGAATGGAGATTAATGCGTCGCAGAAACGGTCGAGTTCTTCTTTGCTCTCTGACTCTGTGGGCTCGATCATCAGTGTGTTTGCAACAGGCCAACTCATCGTCGGTGCGTGGAAGCCATAATCTTGGAGGCGCTTGGCGACATCGATGGCTTCTATACCGGCAGATTCCTTGAATTTGCGGATATCCAGGATGAATTCGTGGGCGCAGCGGCCGTTATCGTTGGTGTAGAGGATAGGGTAGTGAGGACGCAGGCGAGAAAGAATGTAGTTTGCGTTGAGCAGTGTGATCTTGGTGGCGTGTGTGAGGCCACGGGCACCCATCATCTTTACGTAGGCCCAGCTGATGGGCAGGATGCTGGCGCTACCCCAGGGTGCGCCGCTGATGGGTGCGATGGCTTGGGAGCCGCCGGTTTTGATTAGAGGGTGGCCGGGCAGGAAGGGGGCGAGATGCTCTGCCACGCCGATGGGACCGACTCCGGGGCCGCCTCCTCCGTGGGGGATGCAGAAGGTCTTGTGGAGGTTCAAGTGGCAGACGTCGGCGCCGATCTCGCCGGGTGAGCAGAGACCGATCTGTGCGTTCATGTTGGCGCCGTCCATGTACACCTGCCCGCCGTGCTGGTGGACCAGATCGCAGGCTTCCTTGACCTTGGGCTCAAAGACGCCAAACGTGCTGGGGTAGGTGATCATGATGGCGCCGAGTTCTTCCTTGTGCTTTTCGCACTTGGCCTTTAGGTCTGCCATGTCGAGGTTGCCGGTGCCGCTTTCACACTTGATGGTCACGACACGCATGCCGGCCATGGCTGCGCTGGCAGGATTGGTGCCGTGAGCAGAGACTGGAATCAGACAGATGTCGCGCTTCTTTCCAGGCTGTTGCTCGAGATACTTGCGAATAACACGCAGACCAGTGAACTCACCCTGGGCACCTGAGTTGGGCTGTAACGACACCGAGTGGAAGCCAGTAATCTCCGCCAGATCGGCCTCGAGCTCGTTGATCAAAGTCTCGTAGCCCTTGGCTTGCTCAGGAGGAGCAAAGGGATGTATATTGGAGAACTCGGGCCATGTGATGGGGATCATCTCGGTTGTGGCGTTGAGCTTCATGGTACAAGATCCGAGAGGAATCATGGAGTGGACGAGAGAAAGATCCTTTGACTGCAGGTGGTGGATGTAGCGGAGGATGTTGGTCTCAGAGTGATGTGTGTTGAAGACGGGGTGTGTCAAGAATGCGCTCTTTCTGCGAAGCTCGGCAGGAACATGGGACACGGCGCCGTCTGCTGAGAGGCCAATCTCCTTGACAAGGCTGTCGACAGTAAGCTTGGATGACGACTTTGATGCGCCAGCGAGCAAGTCGATGATAGCTTGGAGGTCTTCCTTCTCCACAGTCTCATCCAAGGTGATGCCAATGCGGTTCTCGTCGACGACTCTGAGGTTTGTCTTGTATTCTTGCTCAGCGAGTTTGGCAAAGTCTCCAGCCTTTCCAGAAATAGGACCTCCTGAGAGGACGACGGTATCAAACAGTGGGCCTGTGGTTTCGATCGTGTAGCCAGACTTCGAAGCAGCCTCGGCAACCACACGAGTAGAGTTGATGACTCTGTGAGCAATAGCCTTCAAGCCCTCGGGTCCGTGGTAGACAGCGTACATGGCACTCATGTTGGCTAGCAAGGCTTGAGCTGTGCAGATGTTGCTGGTGGCCTTTTCACGACGGATATGCTGTTCACGAGTCTGAAGAGCCAGACGAGCTGCCTTGTCACCCAGTCTGTCCTTGGACAAACCAATCAGACGTCCAGGGATCTTACGCTTGTGCTGCTCGCTACAGGCAAAGAAGGCAGCGTGAGGACCACCAAAGCCGAACGGCACACCAAACCTCTGAGCGTTTCCGAAAGCCACATCCGCACCGAACTCTCCTGGTGGAGTCAGGACAGTCAGGGCCAGCAGGTCGGTGGCCACACTGAAAGTTGCCTTGAGCTTGTGCACCTTCTCGGAGAGGTTCTTGAAGTCCTGAACACCACCAAGAGTATCAGGGTATTGTCCTAGGACACCGACCAAATCTTCGCCGATCTCTTCCACTCTCTTGCTTCCGTCCTTGAGGATGTCGTCCACCTCAATCTTGACTCCAAAGCCCTCTGCGCGAGAGGCCAGGACGGCGATGGTCTGAGGATGGCACAAGTGCGAGACAAGATAGACCTTGTTAGGGCGCTTTTGGCGTGCGGATGGAAGGGCGTTGATGGAGAGAGTCATGGCTTCGGCGGCAGCTGTCGGCTCATCAAGGACGGATGCGTTGGAGATTGGCAGACCAGTGAGATCGGAGACCATGGTCTGGAAGTTGAGCAGGGACTCCAGTCTTCCCTGACTGATCTCGGGCTGGTATGGCGTGTAACTCGTGTACCAGGCAGGGTTCTCGAGGACGTTTCTCTTGATGACCTCTGGCACGCGGGTGCCTGCATAGCCGCATCCAATGTAACTTCTGACAACCTTGTTTCCTCCAGCGATCTCCCTCAGTCTGTCAATCAACTGACTTTCTGAGAATCCTTCGGTACTCGTCTCTTGAGGTTGACCCTTGGTGTATTTGGTGGGCCCTTCAATCTTAAGGTCGCGAGATGACAGAATATCTCCAGGCAAGACTTGGGTCACAAACTCGTCCAGGGACTTTGCTGGAGGATCCAGGACCTTGAGCATCTCGATGGTGTCGTCAGGCGAGGGACCGATGTGCCTACGGGCAAATGTGTCTAAAGGCGCGAAGAGAGACGACTGGGCATTGCCTTCGCTGTCGAGCCGAGTCTCGGCTGCGGTGCTCGAGTAGAAAGGTCTGAATTGTGCAGGGCGTACATGCTTACTGGGCTGGAGGACTTGTCTTCTAGCACACAAGTTGAGACATCGCCTGCTGGTCAAAGAGACGGGGCCTTGGCATAGTGAAGCAAACCGAAGCCTTGCGGCTGCGACCAGTGATTGTTGCATCATGAGTACTGGGCTCAGTCAGGCTGCTGTTCCTGTTGGAGGAACGTACAGAGAATACTGCGTCTCTCACCTCTGCGACAAAAGAAACAAACACGCAATCGTGTTCAAAGGAACGATTGTATGACGCGAGCTCTCGGCTCAAGCTTGCTTCACCCGAGTGGTTTTGGCCGCAACAGATTAGCAGAACAATAGCAGCGAGAAAGATGCAGAAGAAACAGAACAAGGAGTCATTGATTTGGACAAGCCAACTTTTTTTACGACTTTCGCCAAACGGCACCACATGCAGCAAGTTGAGCCACCTTAGTTTCTTGGTGATCCTTCAGATAAGAACTCTAATGGCTGAATGTGTAGGGCGTTCGCCGGCATACGGCCCGAAAAGAGGGTTTCCCGCCCCACGCCCGCTGTTAGCCGTCACGATAAGGAGGGGTCCGGGGAGCATTTACTCGATCGCTTTACCCTTGAAAGGAAGCTCGGCGCGAGCATACGAACAAGAAGTAAATGATCAAATTGCGCTGAGATGGGTATTTGAAGAGTGTAGGGAACAAACAGAATCCAACTCCTACGAAGACGCCATGTATTTGCCAATCAGAGGGATATGGCTGTACAGCGCGTCGTACTCCCTGCCAACCCATCCACCGACTGCACCGCCACGGCCAACAATGCCCATACCGCCAGCGAGCCAGAGAGCGCTGACGACGGCACTGATTGCGTTGACCACATACCACCTTCTCTTCCTGAGGAACTGGCCCTCTGGCCCTCCCTGCGTGACTTGATTTGGCGTGAAGTTGAGCCATTTGGCCCAGCCCCAGACCGAGTGCCACACTCCAACAGTGATGAGAGCGCTAAAGCCAATGAAAGATACAGCAGGGTGTTTGGCAAAGCCGTGCGAGACATAGCCTAGATTGATGCTGCTAGATCCACCCTCGTACCACAGCGGGATGATTCTGTTGACAAAGGCGTGTCCAAAGACCAGTGGTACCAATGCGTAGCCTAGTGCACTGGTGCCTGACAACTTTGGCCATGCGACCATGCGTCTGTCTGTCCTGTTCTCTGCACCATATCTCTTGAGGTTCTGCTTGCGACGGTAAAGACGGAGAGCGACACCGCTGCCAATGTGAGCAATCAAAGGCAAGACAACAACGAAGGGCTCGGCGATAGGTGATTGATAGTAAGGGCGAGTAAGCAGCAGGTAGGGCTCCGACCTAGCGACGGAGCGCGTGGCAAGCGGGATGAGGGCGGTATTGGCGACGTGGAAGGCAGTGAAGACGGAGAAGGCGTAACTCGAGTACTTGTGGATGCGGGTGAGGTACCAAACAGGCGAGTGTGCATCTAGGCCTAGAGTAGAGGTCCGTTGGACAGGCTTGATGGCCTCATCGTCGAAGGGAGCCTTGTCTGTGGTTGCAGGAAAGTACGAGTCCGAGGGAAAGTCTTCTTCGATGGGCGAAGGCTCGAGTTCTTGCAGGGACAGCTCCCGCTCGAGGTCGTTGGCGTGAGTGTTCATCTGTGTGTAATCTCCCAGTGCCGAGCAAGAAGCATCATGGTCCACGAATCAGCGTCGCACATGTGATTGCTTACCAAGTCTACATCTTATCTCTGCCTGCCATCGGCGGATCTATCCAGACCTCGGCTTTCGCGTCGAGCTTTGGCTCTTGCTGGGGAATCATCCGCTTTCATTTTCTGCTCAAGTAAACACATCAATCATCTATCATGGGTCCCGTAGGTCGCATGTCTGTCGCATACTATACAGAGAAGCTAACATGGTTGCAGCGATCAACCGCCCTCCCCAGCGCACAGGTACACGACCTCATCCAT
This sequence comes from Aureobasidium sp. EXF-10728, assembly GCA_023848605.1. Classification (NCBI taxonomy): domain Eukaryota; kingdom Fungi; phylum Ascomycota; class Dothideomycetes; order Dothideales; family Saccotheciaceae; genus Aureobasidium; species Aureobasidium sp. EXF-10728. Next base: position 482,340 of record SWBG01000010.1, read on the forward strand.
CCTTCGTGTCCACCCACTCTGACCCAATCCTCAGACCGAAAGCGCTCGCGAACTGCGCCGCAACTTCTACTGCGACCTATGCAGCAAAGGGTATGCCCGAATCACAGAACTCGAAGCCCACGAGAACAGCTACGACCATCAACACCGCAAGCGCATGAAGGAGATGAAGGAAATCACCAGAAACCCCACAGCCGCCGTGCGCAACTCACGCTCCGAGAAGAAACGAACAGAGAACTCTGAAATGATCAGTTTGAACCTGAATAAAGCCAAGACGGATGGTGTCAAGAGAGGTTTCAAGGACATTGGGCGCGATGCAAGTCAGGACGTACGCCCAACAGCAACAGCCGTTGTGCCTGATATTGTCATGAAAGAGGCGCCCGTCAAAGAGCAAGCCGAGGTGGAAAGACCACTCAGATGGGACGACCTCACCCAACTATCCTCTATACTGGACCCATCAGCCCTGCCTACCGAGTGGCAGCAGCAGACCCCCAGCAATACGCAAACCTATTTCGCCAACATGTCCGACGCCGACAAGAGAAGAGCATACTTTGATGACGACGAGGACATATTGGACGAAATGGGCATCGCAGACGACGAATGGCATGCCGATGAAGAACAGCACCCAGACGAGATCGACATTGACCAAGACTGGGAGGACTTTATGCAATCAGACGATTGGAAGAAGCAAAAGAACTCGGCCGAGCAAGCACGTAAAGAGAAGCTCAACCAAGCCTACAAACAACGACGAGCTCTGCAACCGTCAGTCTGATCTACTGATGATGTTTAAAAAGGGTTGGTTTGCTTGCATTAGCGTTGGCGTTGGGTTTGGAAACGTCCTTGATGAAGAACCTGATCGGTGTCTAGCGATCCCTGATTCTTCTTGTCAAGTATACTGGAATTGCAAACTGTCCTCACAGCAATCTACCGCTGGAGTCTGTGTCCTCGTTCACTGTGTATATCTCCTTTCTCGGACCAAACTGGCCACAGCACGTCGACACAATCTCTGCTGTCTCAGACGAACGAAGGATAAGGATAAACCCTACCCAAGCAAGTCATCAGGATTGTGACTCCTCGTCTTGCCTCAATCTCTCCTATTCAGGGGGGTTTGTCTTGTTGGTGGCTTGACTTTGAATACAAGAAACCAGTCTCATGGTTCACGGACCTGGTCTCCTCCTTTGCATCCCTCGCCCTCGTAATCCAGCGCTCAGGAAGTGGCATGCAGGAAACTCCACCTTTGGCAAACTCAGTCTCACTGCTGAGTATGGCACGATGATGGCCTCGTATGCCGCAAAACTCTTTCGTGCTGAAAAGCTCTCGAGGTCGATCCACAACCCCAATATTCAGGGATAATATACCCGTCACAATTGAAAGAAAACAAAAGACCAAAAAAGAAAGAAAAGCGCAGCAAGTGAGACTCGAACCCACGTCTCTACAACTCTTTCAGCCCTATGAACCTCAGCGAATGATCGCCAGAGAGGGAATTCGCACTGTTTTCATGCTTGTGTTTGCAAGACATTTTTGTGTAGTATCTTGACCGCTAGACCATCGCTGCCTTGTTGGATCTTTTGCAAATCAAGGTGGAATATAAAGTGTTGTGTGGAAGTGAGGCTTGCTGGAGGAAAGTCACGACTAGGGTGGTTGACATGTGACAGGCAGACCTGCCATTCGTTGCTGACCAGAGCGGATTGTTTGCAAACAGCATGAGTCGAAGAAGACTGTCAAAGCCTTGAACAATGCTCGATAATTGAAGCCCTGAAGACGCCACAGATCGTAAAATGCTTTGCTAGACGGTTTACAACATATCAGAACACCAGTTTCGTCAGACAGTAGAAATAAAAGGGACAGATTGGGCGCTGTATTTTTGGTTCTAGAGATACAATAAACTACCGCTCTATACGCTCTCTGTGGGGGGATCGAGCGCAGTCTGGTGGTCTGCGCGCATAGTGATTTCATCCGAGTTGGGGTCTCTGACGTTGACGTGTAAGACGTCGACGTGCTCGACACGGCCTTCCTCAATGAGTCCGGGTATCTTGCGCTTCGGACGGAGGTTGGTTCGTTGTTTTACAGGGTAGAAGTAGGCACCCTTTTCAAGACGGTCGCCAGAGTCATGCAGCGCGAGAGCGACTGTGTCGCCATACGAGTTGTCGGCATTACCGGCCTGTTGGTATGTCTCGTACTCGCGGATATGCTGGAACTGGAAGAAGCTCTCGCCATCTGCCTCGGTGTCGTAGAGTGACGGGTCGTCGTTCTGAGCGTCGTTCGGATCAAACTTGCGCTTGATACCACGGACAGAGCTTTCATGCTCGGCCAGGAACAAGTCGTAGTCCCATTCAGGAAGTGGCTTAGGAATGGTGGGGTCAGCTTTATGGGCAGCCATGCGCTCTTCCATCAAGTTAAGGTCCGCGCCGAGTGGTCGCAATAGTGCTGTATCGAGGCGAACGTCGTAGGAATCTGATTGAGCGACGGGGTTGGTGCTGAACTTGACGATCTGATAGTCGCCAATCAACGGTATGGAGTCCAGGTCAGGAAGAAGAGGGTACGAGTCCAAAAGGGTCAGGTTGGGGTTGGTAGGGTGTTTTGGTTTCTTCCAAGCATTTCTGTCGGCTTCGGTGATGGGAGCGCCGCGGATGTTTGTCTCAGAATCGGGGCCAGTGTAGGCATCTTCAGGGTAGGCAAGGTCAAAGCCCTTGACGAGGGATCTGATGATGTTGATGGGGTCGTCGCGGTTGACGGTCGGAGGAGGCTTGCGGCGCTTGGGGTCGTTGCGCACGCGCAACAGATCTTTTGAGGTACTCGACTCGAAGCGTTGGACGGCGGCGGCGTTGGATGAGATGTATTCTGTTCTGCGAAGGAAACTGACACCAGAGTTCATTGCTGTCGGCTTGCCCAGTGCTGAGAGCGGCTTGAGTAGCGCTCGGTCTTTGGGATGGAGCGGCGGTGGCGGGTCCTGGGCCATGATGGCTGTCGTTTGTTAGTACAAGGCGATTCTATAGAGAGTAATGATGGGCATACCGCTCTCGTCTCCGTCAAAGACACCTGGCAGACCGACCAGGTCAATGGGTATACCGAGCTCAGCATCGGCTTCGATGTTGAGAGGTTGCTCTCGTGCAAGCTTGAGGGCATATGAAGCTGATGTGTAGTTGTTCGAGGCGATGCCGGTTCCAGGGATGTCGAGAAGCTTTGGCGGGTTTGGAGGAGGTGGTAATGTGTTGGAGTATCTGATGCGCGCAATGTAGTCCTGGTGATAGACGCGTTCTGAGCGTCCAGAGGCCATCTTGACTGTTGCGGCCTTGCTTTGTACTTGGGGTAGATGTTCGAGGTGGATGTCGTCGACGTCTCTCAAGCAAAGTCGCAATTAACTTCACTTGGTTGCGACTGACATAAAGTCGCGATGCGCCGCTGTCTGGATGAGTCGCTATTGAACGTAGACTGAAGCTTATCCGGCGCCAGCTTGTTTCATTAAAGTCGTGTATAAAGATGCACAGTGTCAACTCAATTCCACGAACCTATAAGGGCCCTGCAGTTTTCAATGTGCTTCTTGATAGGACCACAAGGCTTCTTCAGTACTGTTATCCGATAGATCAACTTTGCATGAGATGTACAAAATAAACGACCCTTGCAAATCCGTCTGCCAATCGCGCATGCCAGATTGAGGTGCCAAGACAACGTGTTTAGTACTGAACAACGAGGGCCAACTCCTGTTTCTCTACCACTGTCACTCTGGGAAGTGTCCGTTTGTTCTTTCGAAGTGCAACCCGTCATGCCTTGAAATTTGCTGCACTGAAATTGAGCGCAACAACCTGCTCTGACTGGACATTAATCACTCCAAGCCTCTCATTATCAACATCAGAGCAAATGGCCTCCGAAATGGCCTCAAACGCCTCAAGTACTTTGCGGGAGGTCATACAGAATACCACTGTACCTGTCGTACCATCTCTATATCCTGGTACCGAGCCATCCTCTATTGGTTCGACAGCGGGCTTAATCCTGGCCATCTTCACCATGTTGCCAAGCCTTCTCTTGTGGTTCATCGCTTTCCTAACCATTACTTTACCCACATGGCTATTCACCTTTTTATCGACAAGTCTGACATTGACAGTCAACATGACTACTGTCGTACTGATCCTTATATTCTTCGTCTCTACTGCCAGTTGGGTGGTCCGCTATCGCTTTCTGAACATGTACTCACGTCTGCCTCCGGAGCCTCAGCGCAAAGAACCTCAGGTCGAAGTCTTTCCAGATACTCAAGAGACAGACTCCAAGCAAGGTCTGGCAAACTACCTCGATGAGTTTTTGAGTGCCATCAAGGTTTTTGGTTATCTTGAGCGTCCTGTCTTCCACGAGCTCACCCGGACTATGCAAACAAGGAAGCTCATTGCTGGAGAGACCATCTTGCTGGAAGAGGAGAAGGGATTTTGTCTGGTGGTGGACGGCTTGGTCCAGATTTTTGTCAAATCGACCAAGGACAGGGAAGAAGATCCATCAACTGGCAGGACCACTCCCGAGGAGACCGGCATTGACGATGAAGGCCGCATACATGGTAATCAAGGATACCAACTGTTGACCGAGGTCAAAAACGGTGCCCCCATGTCTTCCTTGTTCTCCATTCTGTCTCTCTTTACGGAGGATGTCAAGCTGCGTCACGATGAGAAGGATGTTGATCTAGGCTCAAGCGTCAGAGATAGCGCCCAACCCCAGACACCACTTTCGAGTCGTTTTCCTCGCAGCGGCGCTGCCACTCCTTTGTCACCTATCGTGAGCCCCAATCTTACTGCTACTGGAGCAGAGCCTCATACAGTCCTACATGGCCTCGATGCTGCGTCCTTTGCCCAAGATGCAGTACCTGCATTCTCTCTAAACGATCCGAATGAGGCAGGCCCTGACCCCAGGTCGAGACAAGGTAGCGGCCACAACGCTCGTAGACAATCTACCAAGCACATATCCGCCCATCCGGACATTGTTGCAAGGGCTTCTGTCGACACCACAATCGCTATCATTCCAGCAACTGCTTTCCGCCGGCTTACTCGTGTCTACCCCAAAGCAACCTCACACATCGTCCAAGTCATCCTCACCCGACTCCAGCGTGTGACAATGGCCACAGGTCACCAGTATCTCGGCCTTACCGGCGAGGTCCTGCGTACCGAGAGGCTTATGGATGGCTACACCGCATACGACCTTCCTGACTTCTTGAAAGGAGACGCTTTGGAGAGACTGAAAGGCAAGTTTACCAAAGAAAAGGAGCGTACCGGTCCAGAGGAGATTGCGAAGGGCATTGCTCTTCATAATCCACGTGCTGGCCAAAGGAAAAAGACAGCAACTGGTTTACGAAAAGAAGCTGTTCTCCATGCACAAGCTACGCCTAGCAGTCGTCGTGGTGGCGGAGGAAGGAGCGAGTCCATTCACACGCCAATCCGTAGTAGCAGGCTTGGTCAAGACCGTGGCCCCCTATCACCTGACCCAGAGAAAGACAGATCTGGTGTTAGTGCTGGAGATCTATTGACCAATAACAACAACGTGGCAAGACAAGGAGGTCGTAAGAACCTGGCACCATACTCGTTGCCCTTCCAGACTCCGAGACCTCTTACAAGAGACGGCATGAGCCCCTTGGCCAGCAAGAATTTCAATCCTTTCGACGCTCACATCAAGACTCTGCGTCGTCAGGATTCGGTAGATGAGGACATGATCTTCAGAGAATCCATTCTGGATTGCATGTTCAAGGCTATTGGACTGACAAACACGAAAGATGGACTATCAAGGACGGACTCCCTACCTCAGTCGCCCAAACTTGTCTCGTACGATTCAAAACGGCAAAAAGCTGTCTTCAACAATGCGTTTGGTTTTATCGATCCTTTCGATCCTAATGACGGCGAGACTGAGTCCGTTGCCTCGACAACTTTCAGCGCGACTGGAAACATGAACATCTTGGAAGATATGAAGGAGGAGGTCGAGATTGTCTTCTTCCCCAAAGGTTCTGTCTTGGTCGAGCAAGGAGAGCGCAACCCTGGGCTTTACTATGTTATTGATGGCTTCCTTGACGTCAGTGTGCCTCTCGAGGACTCTGAGGCTGCAGAGTCCAACATCTTTGGCACCTCGGCTGGTGTCGATCTAGACGAGACGCCCCAAACAATCAGATCGACTGGAGGCAGAAACATGGGTAGTGTTCGAAGACCCAGCTCGCTCTCGCTCAACCCAAAGCCTCCAAACAAACCACGCAACAGGAGACAAAAGAGCCTTTTCTTGACCAAGCCTGGTGGATTGGCTGGCTATCTTGGAACTGTCTCTTCGTATCGTTCTTTCATCGATGTCACTGCCAAGACTGATGTCTACGTAGGCTTCCTACCACGAGCAGCTGTAGAGAAAATTGTGGAGAGGTTCCCAATCGTGCTACTTACCATAGCCAAGCGTCTGACCACTCTGCTTCCGAAACTCATCTTGCACATTGACTTCGCTCTTGAGTGGGTACAAGTCAATGCTGGCCAAGTCATTTACAATCAGAATGAGGAAAGTGATGCAATCTATATCGTGCTCAACGGTAGATTGAGAGCCATCCAAGAAGGAACAGACGACAAGATGAGAGTCATTGGCGAATATGGTCAAGGCGACAGTGTAGGAGAGCTTGAAGTTCTGACCGAGTCTACCCGACCGGGTACACTATTGGCCATTCGTGACACAGAGCTGGCGAAATTCCCCAAGTCGCTTTTCAACAGTCTTGCCCACGAACACCCTGGCATCACGATGAAGATCTCCAAAATCATCGCCTCTCGCATGCGCGCGCTGATTGAGGATCCTACTTCCGAACACGGCAAAGACACAAGCAGGATTGCAACTCGTAGCAAAGCTTCTTCAACTACGAATCTGCGTACTGTCGCAATTCTGCCTGTCACATCAGGCGTTCCTGTAGTCGAGTTTGGTCACCGCTTGCTCAACGCTCTAAACCAGATTGGTGCTACACCACAGAGAACCACTTCGCTTAATCAGGCAGCTATTCTGAACCACCTTGGCAGACATGCATTCACCAAGATGGGCAAGCTCAAGCTGTCTCAATACTTGGCTGATCTTGAGGAGAAGTTTGCGTTGGTCCTGTATGTCGCCGACACAAACGTCAAGTCACCATGGACACAGACTTGCATTAACCAGGCAGATTGCATCCTGCTTGTGGGCCTAGCAGAGGGCTCGCCTGCTATTGGTGAATACGAGCGCTTCCTTCTCACGACGAAGACCACGGCGAGAAAGGAACTCGTCTTGCTACACGCAGAGAGATATTGCCATCCTGGACTTACGCGCAAGTGGCTCAGAGATCGTTCTTGGATCAACGGAAGCCATCACCATATTCATATGTCGTTCCGTGACAATGCCGAGCCTGTTCATCCTCAGATCAGCAGAAGGTTTAGTACAGCCATCAAGCAGCGTGTCCAGGTTATTCAGGCCGAAATTCAGAAGTACACTTCCAGGAAGGTGCGACAGACGCCGTTGTATTCGGCCGAAACTCCCTTCAAGGGTGACTTCCATCGCCTGGCTCGCCGTCTCCTCGGCAAGTCTGTTGGTCTTGTGCTTGGTGGAGGTGGCGCTCGAGGTATTGCTCATGTGGGTATCATCAAAGCCATGGAAGAAGCTGGCATCCCTATCGATATTGTTGGAGGCACATCAATTGGTTCTTTCATTGGTGCCCTGTACGCATGGGATGCCGATGTAGTTCCTATGTATGGTCGAGCCAAGAAATTCTCTGGAAGAATGGGCAGCATGTGGCGATTTGCTCTGGACCTGACATACCCATCGTAAGTATACCTACCTTCAATACCTTGACCACTACTGACTCAGTTGCCACAGTGCGTCCTACACAACCGGCCATGAATTCAATCGTGGTATCTTCAAGACATTCGGTGATTCTCAAATCGAGGACTTCTGGCTCGAGTACTACTGCAACACCACCAACATCAGCAAGTCACGATCTGAAATCCACACGAGTGGCTACGCTTGGCGCTACGTTCGTGCCTCCATGTCGCTTGCTGGTCTCCTGCCTCCACTCTGTGATGAAGGTAACATGCTCCTTGATGGTGGCTACGTTGACAACCTGACCGTCGCTCACATGAAGTCGCTTGGTGCGGATGTCATTTTTGCTGTTGATGTCGGGTCTATCGATGACGACAACCCCCAAGCCTATGGAGATTCGCTTTCTGGATTCTGGGCCTCGTTCAACCGCTGGAATCCCTTCTCTGCGTTCCCCAATCCACCAACACTTTCCGAGATCCAGGGCCGTCTTGCATATGTGTCTAGTATCGATGCTCTCGAGCGTGCCAAGACCACTCCCGGATGTCTGTATCTTCGTCCACCAATTGATGGATATGGTACACTCGAATTTGCCAAGTTCGATGAGATCTATCAGGTTGGCTACAAGTATGGTCAAGAGTTCTTGGCCAAGCTGAGAGACGAGGGCGTATTGCCCGTGATGGAAGAGACGGAGGAGAGGAAGAACTTGAGAAGAACCATGGCGCCCAGACGCGCGAGTATCTAGGCTTGGTAGCCTGGTAGACTTGCTGTAGTGGTTCAAGTGGACGTCCTCACAGTAATTTTCGTTTAACTGCGCTCCCTCTTTCGTCGACACAAGATTCGATTACAAGATGCTTGTTCAAAGCCCATTGTACTCAACGTTATCAAAGAACACACGACCCTTTGCGTGGTATGCTGACAGGATCTAGGATAGAAACACTCATAATTAGATGGTATGAGCCCCTCACAAGAACATCTGGCACATCAATTCTACTCCTTCGATCACTGCTTTCCCTTCTCATGTGCTAGTAAAGTAGTGTAGCTTTAGAAATGTATAATACTAGGTACCATCCGAAGGTAAGGCGGTGGACTCACGGAGGAGCTCTGATTGGAGGGCTCCTTCCAAAAGTGACGGAAAAGGGTGGCTCTATTTGCCTGAGCTTGGACCACCCGCACTCTGCCATTGCGACTTTCAATCTTTCTCTCTCTCTCTTCCTTCTCTTCCTCAAGCACGCCAACATTACGCAAAGTCCCTCTGATCAATAGAGGTCAGCTACACCGTTCTCGTTCTGTGTCTGCCTTCGGGCCAAACGCCAACTCTGCCTTCGGGCCAACAACAACTTCATATACACCTGAGGATCATTCCTTGGTGTCTCAAAACAACTTCATATTCACCTGAGGATCATTCCTTGGTGTTTTCAAACAACTTCATATTCACCTGAGGATCATTCCTTGGTGTTTTTCAAAAAAGAACAATGTCTCCCAAACAGGACAACCCCTCCTCTTCTCCGGCTGGTCTCAGTTATACTCCCATGGCCAGGTTCGACCTCAGCCAGCTCCCTCGGCAGAACAAGGAACCGTATGACGACCCTGAGGACGAGATCAACCTTTCAGATGATGAAGAGCATGCTGAGGCCGACCCAGTGATCGAGGAACAAGTGCGAGAGGCCGAAGCAAAGGCCCTTGAACATGGTGAGGCCCTCGAACTGCCACGCAAGGGCGAGTTGGTGTCGGAGGTTCCCCACTTCTCTTCCCCGACTGGTCCCCGTTATACTCCCATGGCCAGGTTTGACCTCAGCCTGCTTCCTCGGGAGAACAAGGAACCAATTGAAGACCCCGAGTTCGCTATTGACCTCTCGGATGATGAAGAAGACCATACCGAGATTAGCAGAGAGGACCCAGCACACTTCAGCCAGACAGCCAAGGAAGACATGATGGCTGCTAGCCTCTACGTTCGTTACCACAACGATCACGGTCAGTATGCCGGCGTACAGTTTGTCGACAGTCTTGACAGCGACACTCCGGCGCACAAGAGGTTCTTGAAGGCGACAATGAACGACGACACTCAGTGTCCCTCGGTTTCGATCTTCATACAGCGAGAAGGCCAATCAACCATCGAAGCCAGGATATTCGGCAGCAATCTTATTAAGGACGAAGATCGCAAGACGACTGAGGGGCAACAGCTTCCTCCAGCCTTCGAGTTTAACGTCGGGCCTCAAATCGACCACAAGTACATCAAGCCAGGGAGTGCTATCGTGGAGTCGGCTCAGACAGGGCAGCTGCACCAGACAATCCTCAGAGTCAGACGCGATGGCAAATCGGTTGTCTGGCACAACATCACGGAAATTGACATCAAGAACCTCAGGGACAAGAGAGATCCGCCAAACGGAGGAGTGGACACGCCGCTCCTTCAATGGGAAGACGCCGTCTGGCACATTTCACATGCCCACGAGCTTGCCATCCACAACTTCCCTGGCAGAGACAGTAGTGATCAGGGTAGTCCAGCGAAGTCTGACGATATTCTAGCCTTCCAAAAATACTTCTCGGCCCTCATGGAAACTGCAAGAAAGCATGGCGACCTCTGATTCTTCAGCCTCGCCAACAACGAAGCAGAGATTGCTCGAGGAGGTAGAGGAGATGGATGTCGTGCAGTCCGGTCAACAGATTGACCTTGGCCTGGTACCTGAAGGACTAAGCATCTCTTCCTGTTGAAGTAAGAGAGGGAGGGAGGGCGGGCACAATTTTTTTTCTTATAAGTCTACCAATCCTTCTTGCCTTTGACACTGCTAACTTCACACAGGTCCGTTCACAGTCACTCTTAGTTGACAAGCACATTGATTCGCTTTCTTCAAGACGTAGTTCTCCGGCTACACTGCTTCACTAGCACATGGGGGAAGGGAGAGCAATCTGTCAAGCCAGACGCTCTGTCTTGAGGATTTGCCGACTGACCTCGTAATGAAGGAGACAAGAGAGAACAAGACCAGTTCAGACTATCCAGAGAACATCCTGGTGGCCGCTCCTCTTGTGAGTATTATGCTGATCCGCTTATTACATGCCCTGCCTTTATCTGAGCATCCAGGGACCGCTTGCACCGCTCAAGCCGTACAAAGACAGTTCTTCTGACCAGTCGTGTTGCAGGTCTAACCGCCAGTGGTCCATGATAGAAGGAAGCATGTGGGAGTGTCATTTGGTCCGGACTGGGAATATCTATGTTTTGTCTTATCAAGCCCGGCGAAGAGAAGATACTGAGTCGCCCGTGTTGTCTGTGTGCCAGAGGTCGCCAAACAAGTTAATAACGAACTCTTCTAATCCTGGTCAGAAGCACCTTGCTCTTCAGCAGCTTCACAAGATGAGTTACGGTGATACTGTCGGCAACACGTATATCAAGCCACAAGAAACGCGAGATGTAAAGCCAGAGTCCAGAACACTGGCTTGATAAGGGTGGTTGTTGGCCGTGCGGCTGTTCTTCCAATAGCTTGACCAAACGGCAAAGTCAATTCTATTCAGACATCAAGCATAACTTGCATAAGCTCTACATAAGACATTTGGCTAATGTGGTCTCCCAGGTGACACAGCATGTACATCCGTGTATGAAACAGGCACAGACGGAACGAAAAGATGCAAAGGGGCTGGCAGTTTGAGGAATGAGAGAGCTGAATTGTACGTCACCAAATCCGCAGCCACATCGCCCGGCCCCTGCCAACGGGTGCTTTGTAAGAGGGGCTCTGGCCGCCAAGACCACAGTCAGCCTGCTCTTCAATGGCCATACAAGGCCATGAATACTATTTTGCTTTGATTTTTACGTGTGTTTGCATGTTATAATGTCTCTGATTCAGATTTGATCTCTTGTAGAAATGTGTTTGTCATGGAGAGAGACGTGTCGATTTGGTGTATCAAAGTTCGACCAAGCTTGCGCGATCGGCTAAGATCACGTGGAACAGCCTGCTTTGAGGGGCAGTCGTACCCAGTCTTTCAAGTCCCCCAAACCAGTCCTCTGCTGTTTCTCTGCTGCTCCCTCATACAAAATCTCCCATACAAAAATTGTACTGTAAGTCAGTCGTCGCGCTGCGCGTCTCCCGGCTTCAAGCTGTATAGCTCTCACAACAGCTTTACCAACACATCTAACAACCACCTTCACTTCTTTCACAAAACAAGAAAGAGCGATCCGATGGCTCCTTCCGTCACTCCTCTTGTTCTATTCTTTCCATCACGCGCTCTCAACTTCATTCATCGCGCCGTCCTTCATCACACCAAAGACTAACACAATCGCTTTAGTCGACTCTACACAACCACAACACATCTAACTCTTTCAATCACTTCGGTATGTCAATTTTCCCTTCATTTGACGCGTCGCTATTCTCAATTGCGCCCGTAAGACGCGTCTTTGAAGTTGCGGTGTTTCCATCCAGCTCTCACCAAGCGCGTCCCTTCACCACTACATCAACCATCGCATCACCTCACAGTTGTCGCATCGCTTCAATTTAAAGGCCAATCTGCTAACCTCGACTCCGCGACTCAGATTAAATCAAATCAACATGCCTAAGGAAAGAGCCACCACCCGCAAGACCGCCAAGAAGGACGGCGGCAAGAAGAAGAAGGGTATGTCTTATTCCAATCACTTTGTTCTCTCAATGCGCATCATGACTGACTTCGTCGCCAGACCCCAACGCCCCCAAGCGTGGTCTTTCCGCCTACATGTTCTTCGCCAACGAGCAGCGCGAGAAGGTTCGCGAGGACAACCCCGGCATCAAGTTCGGTAAGTCATTCTTCTCTCGCATTCAGCCTTGATCAAGCGGCTAACAAGATCAATAGGCGATGTTGGCAAGATCCTCGGTGAGAAGTGGAAGAGCCTCAACGAGAAGCAAAAGACTCCCTACGAGGCCAAGGCTGCTGCCGACAAGAAGCGCTACGAAGAGGAGAAGGCTGCCTACACTGCCGTAAGTTCCTCCCAAGCAGCTTGTTCATCTTTGACAATCAAACTGACTTGACAACAGGGCGGCGATGCTGACGAGGAGGAGGAGGAGGAGTAAATCACTCCCTTCTCACCATCCAACGACATGATCAAAGTCATCACTCGTCACGCCTAATTTTTCATTCATGGCCTTGTCTTACTGTTTATCACATGGAATTGCTTCTCGAGTTTTTGCTATTTTTTTTTTCCATCGCATGTCTTCTACAACACGGATACGAATCGGAGGGGCAAAGGGTTGGGAGGAAGCGGAGCAAACAATGAGCGATTTCACTGGCTAATCCGGAATGGGGATTGTGGTGTTTTTTCTCTGTGGCTTATACCCAACGCATCATGTTAGCTACTGCAATATGCCTCGCACTCATCAAGCAAGACCACGAGGCCGCGGCAATTTGAAGCTCGATGTTCTCATGATTGACATTATCCCTCTTGCTTGTACTGTACCGTGACGAGTGCTAGATCTGCCCAGCACGCTGTAATCGCAATCGATCATCCTTGTTTCTGTCCTGCTCGCCTTCGAAGGTTGGTGATCTGGCCGCTCGTTGCGTTTCCATGCCGCAAGTCGCTTGTACGTCCGAGAAGTAGGCTTTGCACACATGTTTCATAGCAGAATGGGTATTTCATAAAATGCCGCAGCTCTTCTGCCCATTTTGAAGGGCACTCTCCACTATGCCGTTGCTATAACACAAGTCCTTCCTTTGAACCCCATAACTCCCTTATAAAATGCACAACACGCTCGCTTTCTTTCTTTTAATGTCGTCTCATTCCCTCTGGAAGACGACCGTCAGACCCATAAAGGCCAGCATCACAGTCTTGAGCCAAGGGTACTCGGCAAGGAGAATGGTAACGTAACCCACAAAGGGAACATAGCCAATCACACTGCCAATAACATCCGTCTTGCGGTTCAAAAAGTCCTGGCCTCTGGCGTAGAGTTCGGTATCATCGGCTGCGTTGTTGTCGCCCTTGGTAAGGAGTTGGAGGGGAGGTGCATCGAGTCTGTTTGTACACCTCCATTAGCATTTTCTTTGACACACCCCCTGAAAGAAACAAAACTTACCCAACACCACCACCAAACCTTCTAACCACCCTGTGCACGATGGGGATATCCTTGCCCCGCACATTATACACCACCACCTCTCCCACTTGTGTGTCCAGCCCTCTGTTCCACAGGAACAGCAGGTCTCCGCGTTGGAAAGCGGGTTCCATGGATCCGGAGAGCACGACGACGATGGGCGAGGACGAGTCTGTTGCGACAGAGAGGCCTTTCCAGAGCATGAATGCTGTGCTGAGGACGAGGGCAAAGTTTAGGACTTGGGTGGCTAGTTGGCGGGGTTGCATGTTGGAGAGTGAGCCGAGCATTTTGGCGGGTTCGTTGGGTTTTGTTCTGGGATGGGTAGAGGGGTTCTAGGAGTTGGGAGATGGTGGGTGCGGATGGAAGCGTGAGGGTTGTGTTGTCGCAGTCGGCAGTGTCGAGGACTGCAGAGTTGATCGATACGGGGTTGGTCTTTTCAGGGCCGGTTGGTCCTGCTTTCCTCCTTCTGCTGGCTCAAGCGCGGTATGAGGTCGTGAATGCAATCGCGAGTGTTTGATTATCTTGAAAGTCAAGCTGTCCAAAGCTTCCATTGCATCGGGGAAACTGCGGGGTCATGTCCGAAGTGTTCATCTCTTTCTTGACTCGAGTATGACCCTGGTCTAAATCTGATATCTTGATAAATGCTCAACAACTGCTCTGATTGTACAATTGAGGTGAGTATTCTAGTTGATCAAATTAATCTGAGTCCATGCATGTCACAAGGGCTTCGATCCGGTCTTGTTTGCGGTCTTGCTTCCATATTCAATAATTGTCGATTTTAGGCTCAAGCTTCGGCATTAAGCAGTATCGTACTGGTCATGATTTCAAGTTTTCATTTTCATTATGCTCGGATCAATGAATCAAACAAGTCGTGATGTGTACGGACAAGCCATAGACGGAGTGTTCTACTAGTTGTGACAGCGCGAGGTCTGTGTCGTGACCAAAAAGCGATAAAACTAAAGCAGTGCATTGGCAGCATTTAGTGGTCCCTACATTCTTAAGTATGAAGTAGTGCAATACAGATGTGAGTACAACTACTGCGAATATTCACTGCACAGTTTTGGAGAAAAAGCGAGGGTGGAACTAGAATTGACAAAAATGAATCGTTCATAAGGTATAATCATCTAATAGTACACGGCTAATCCAGCTCTATTCAGACATTCATCAAGGTCGAAGCAGGGGTATAATGACCTTGAAGCGTTTACTGAGCAACAGCAGAGGTACCGTCCTCAGGACCGGGAAGACCCTGAAGCGCTTGTCAGTATCCAGAGCTTCAAACTCGGATATTAGAAAAACTCACCTCGTCGTCACCAGGCTCTTGGTATGAGCCCTTGGGCTTAGCAGCGCCGCGGGTGCGGCCATCAATGATGTTGTCCTCGTTCATGGCAGCCTTCTCGTCTTGCTCTAAAAAGATGTTAGCGATGTCTCTATTGATTATCCTTCATGAGGTGGACATACCAAGAACCTTGTCGGAGTCGGCAGTGTCGGCATCAATGGGATCCTCAATGGAAGCCTCGTCCTTCTGGACGGGAATCTCGCTCTGGCCAGTACGGCTGGCGTAGTCGTTGTCGCCGGCGACGCCAGTGGAGGTCTCGGGGGTGTACTCGGCAGACATTTTGATAATGTGTTTGGAAAAGGTGAAGTTTGTTGTTGTAGTGTTTGGAAGATGGAGATTGGAATGATGAGAAGAGGACAGCAGCAAGCAGAACACGATACTTATACCCTTTCCCTCAATGCCCTGTCAAAAGCACCCACCATGCATACAAGCGATGACAGACACTACCTCATCGTCGTTTGTTGTGACAGTCAACTAACGATCAACGACACAACAGGCACGTCACACCCGTCATCTTCGCGTTTGGCAAGACGTGTCTAGGGCAATCCAACATGCTGACATCAATGAAGTATCCAAAACGGGAAAGTGTATGTTGGAGACTGGACCCTCGGTGACGACAATGGCAGATAGGACCTATGGATCGTTCCATGCAGATTCGATCGAAGGGCAATTGACTTTCACCCGTGTTTCTGTCGCCAACAGCAACCATCGTGACGGGCACGCGATCGCTTCGTGCTGGAAGCGTGAAGAGGCTGGGAGTGCCATGCAAAGAAGACGTCAAGGTGAGATGTCAGCGTCATTTTCCAATACTTGTCCCCGATTGGGTAAAGCGTCAGATCTGGTGTACCTTGCATCGGACAGATCTACCAGATCTTCTCCACAGATGATGTTGTTCTCTCAGCCTCGCGCAAACGACATCGCTTTGCTCAGGGCTACAGTGGAGTTTTGGTTGTGGTTGTTGTGGTGATGTTGAAAAAGGAAAGTCGATAGCTGCATATTCCATTCTTGACGTCAGCGTATCTGCGTCGCTCCAACGGCAACAGTAAATACCATACTCGGAGTAATGCACAGAATTGATGGTGGAGAATTTGCAATCGATGTGGAAGAGAAAATAGTTCATGTCGTTGGCCCTCGACTACAATCAATAGTAACCTATAACACCATCCTTTGCATCGCTAAACCGAACCCCGAAGAAACATCATGAAAAGACTTGTAAAGGGAAGGGTATAGAACGTGCCGGTGTAAAACATGTAAACGACTGCAATGCGTGTGAGGATGGCGTCTTGTGATGAAGAGCTCGAACGAAAAGAAGAGTCAAGTGGACTCAAGACCAACAGGTCTATGCCTTCTTCTTGTAGGCGCGTTTCTTCTTGGGAGCAGGCTTCACCTCCTCCTCGACAGCTGCTTCGGGTTCTTCAGCGGTCTCCTCAACAGGCTCAGAGACGGGTTCAGCAGGCTCCTGAGCATCATCTGCCTCATCCTCGGATTTGACGACATCCTTGGACTTGGCCGTCTTGCGAGGTTTGGCGGCAGCCTTCTTCTTCTGAGGAGCGGGCTCAGTATCGGACGCAGAGTCGGCGTCAGGGTCGGTGGCTGGGACTGGCTTCTTTGCTCTGGAGGACTTTCTGGTGGGCTCCTTGGGAACGTCAGCCTCCTCGGACTTCACTGCCTTCTTGCCCTTGGCAGCCTTCTTTGGAGCAGGAGCAGGAGCGGATGCTTCGGGCTCATCGACATCAGATGACTGCTCGGTCTTGACCTTTCTGCCCTTTGCGGTGTTTCTTCTGGGTTGCATGGTGTCGTCGACGTCCGAAGTCTCCTCTGCCTTGACGGCCTTCTTGCTTTTGGCGGCCTTCTTCTGAGGAGCAGGCTTGACGTCGGCCTCTTCATTGTCGACATGAGCGTCGGCAACCTCGGCCTTGACTGCCTTCTTTCCTCTGGCCTTCTTAGGTGGGGGAGCCTCAGCTTCTTCATCGTCGGCATCGGCCTTCTTGCGACCGCGCTTCTTGGGAGCCGGCTCGGGGGCGGAGGAACTAGGAGGATTTTCACCTGCGGCTTCAGCAGCGGCGGCAGCCTGCATGGAGGGTCAGCAGGAAGATGAGAGAGGGTAGCAGGACAGCAAGTCTTACCTCTTCTTCCTTCTTCTTCTTGGTCTTTCTGGGACCATTACCGCTCATTCCAGGGACGTTGTACTCAGGGTCACCTTTCCAGTCCTCCATGTCAACGTGGCCTTGGTCCAAAGCACGGTAGACCTTTTCCTGGAGGTCCTGGGGCAGCTCCTCGTAGCCATCGACGTAGTCCATGTCCATACCGCACTCGGCCTTCATGTTTTCGAGTTGCTTTGGGGTGACACAGCCCCTGAAGAGTGTAAGCAACCAAGTCAGCAGAAACCAAACATTGACTCACCAGTGACGGTAGACCCAGCTCTGATGCTCGTGGATGGTGATTTGAGTGGCTTGGCGAAACTCGCCCTTCAAGATCTTGACGCCCTTGTCCTTGCAAGTTGTGGCCTTGCAGGCAGCGCGGTTGTTGGGACTGATCTCTGTGGATGTGTTAGTGTTCGATGCTTCTTTCTTTTCGTAAACCATAGGAAAAGATACCGAGACGATAAGGCATTGTGATGGTCGTGGTTGGTGTGAACAGAGAAGGAGGATTGTGTTTGCTCGTAGCAAAAGGCTAGGAGACGGAGAATTGCAGACGACTTATCAACAAGTCGAAGAGAATGAGTGCGATGCTCGAGACAGGCTTGTCGCAAATAGCTAAACAGACTTGTCTTTGATCAGGCAGAGACAGCGATGTGGAGGCAGACGCTGGCGCAGAGTCGAAACGCGAGAGACGCGTTGAGCTCGCCGTGACGTGCGCCCAGACAGCAGCCGCGATGCAGCGTCGGCGAGTCGGAGCTTATGGATTTAGGATTGACCCTCAAAAAATGTACGACATCAAGACTCGATACGGCAAGAGGCAAAGCCATTGACTAGACTGCTCAACTGTTCAGACACAGGCCCCGATTCTCCCTTCAGCATAGAATGCTCGGAGCAAACCAATGCAAAGATGCTGCGCCCGGATAGCAGGTCTGAGGACATTTGCCTGCCGCAGCAAAACCCGACCACGACTGCACTCGACCCACCAACGATACGCCCAACATAGCGCCTTCCCTATCGTGCAAGATGCCTACGCCGCCCCTTCGGTCGCCCCTTCCTCACGAGACGTCCCTGCCTCACTCACTGTTCAAAACCAAGACTACGACAGTCTTGTCGGCGCCGACAATGACACGTTCGAGACCCTCGCCAGCGGGCTGAAAGGCTCGTCGCGCCAGGCTGCCATCCGACACCGTAAGGCATTGCACAAAGGTGGTTTTGCATACATCGACTTGTCCAAACTACCTGCCCGCGATGCGTCCCGTACCGCAGAGGCATGGATGCCCACCATCGAAGCTGCTCTGCCTCCTCGTTTGCGTACTCCCGGCGCTTCCAAAACCACAGACCAGCCATTCTCGGCCCAAGACATCAGTCGCATTATCCACATCTCGTCTTACACTTACGACCTGGATCTACTGTCTTACTTGGCTGTCAAACAGAATCGCCCCAAGGCTGCTGTCTGGTTGGCTTCAATGGTCATCTCGCACGACGTCACGCCTGACCCTCCCCCTCCAAAGGATACCAATGTCTGGAACACCTGTCTGCCACCTCATCTCTCCTTGTCCGAATACACTAGCCTTGCTCGCGATGGAGATGCCGCTCTGTCGAATCCGCCTGCGCAAAACCCTCTCAACGACTTACACCCGCCTCCTTCATTGGACCACCTCACCGCAGAATTGCATCCACTCGATGAACCGCTCCCTTCTATTCTCCGCCACGAGACACTCGGTCAGATATGGTACAGTCTGGCAAGAATGATCATTGTAGATGCAGGTCGCGCCAATAACGACAAAGCCAACCAAGCCATCAAGCCCGAAATCCTCGAGATCATCGCCATGTTGCACCACTCCGGTGCTATGCCCTCTTCCATCTACTCGTACCAGCCACCCAACGATCCCATGTCCTTGTGTCAGCCTCCCACTCTGCATCTACTGTCCAACCAAATCATCACCTCCCTGACCGACGCCGCCTGGAGAGCCCACGAGACCAATGTTGTTGAAGAGGCCAAGGAAAGAGGTGGTGTCTATGATTTCCTGAGACCTGAGATTCCTGGTTCTATGTACAAAGTTCATGTTACTGGACTCGGTCACGAAATCTGGCTCGAGTTGGTTCTATGGGCAATGTTATACGGTCGCTATTACAAACAAGGCGTCAAAGTCCTCAGACATATGCATGCGAGGTTGGAAGGCGACAAAGCTTGGTCTGTCTTGTCCTGGAGAGAGCTGGCCAATCCCATCGTTCAATCGGGTCAAGAGAAATCCATCAACTGGGACGAGGTCAAGTATATCTTCAACACAGGCATATCGAATACCGACCAGACCATCAATAAGAAGAAGGTCCGCAGAACCATAAGTGCAGAAGTAATTGCTTCCTTCATCGACGCCGCTGTATCTCATGTCGGCGCCGGTGTCGGCTCGCGAGGTATGTCTCCTGAGGATCCAGCTCGTTTTCTAAAAGCCATGAAAGGCTTCTTCAAAGCCAACAATATGAGCCTGGGCTACACCTCATGGGACGCCACAGTCCTACGCTTCTTCGAGTCAAGAGGTGTCGATTTTGAAAAGGATCCGCAGTTAGCGAGCAAGATCAGTTCAGTAGCCACCTTGTTCGGCGACGACATTTCTGCCGTCAACGCTCCTACTCGTGATCAGCTATGGCAATCCACACCAGCATATGTCTTGGACGGTTCTGCAGCTAACATCGGTTACCATCACCGTCTTCTTAGAGCTCATATTAAGCTCGGCAGTCTGTCTGGTGCTATGAGCGTGGTCCGGGATCTGCAACAACTTACCGATACGAACAAGCAAAGGTCGATTCAGGAGTTCTTTGCACGGCAACAAGACGCCACGATGCAGGATGAAGATGAGGACACTTCCGAGTTCGGTTTCCAGGGCCGCTACGGTGGTATTCATTATCCCAGTTTCTTCCCTCAGATACCTGTTCCTATTCTGGCTGATCTCGTCAACCTGGTCGTCGACTCTCAAGCTCTCGAACTAGGTTCATGGCTGTTATATTCCGAGGACCTGGACGGTCCAATCATTCACCAGGGTCTGTACAGTGATCGCATCATGGGTCCACCTCTGATTAGACTTGCCGCCAGCCTTGATGATGAGATTCTCATGCGCAAAGTTCTGCGATTCCAAAAGGATACATCGGGAACAGAACCCCCGGAAGAAGTTTTGAACGAGCTCTTGGATCAGCAAATAGATGCAGGGAACTGGCCTTTCGTTGACAAAGCTCTGGAGACTTTTGCCAGCGGTCCAATTGATGGCTACAGCATCAGTACAAACACTGCTGCGAGTATGATTCGGACGATTCTAAGCGAGGCCAAATCTTGCAATGGCGATCTTTCGCGCCTCGAGACTTCTGTGTCTGCAAAGGCCTTCCAAAAAATGTTGAATTTCCGAGAAAGAGGTGAAACGCGACGTGCCGAACGCGGCCACAAGAAACCAGATATGCTGGAACTTGGAATTCGTGTCTGGCGCTTGCTTGCGCTCATCAATGAAGACTGGAGACAGTATGCCTGGAAGGTCTCCCCAAATATGGCTGGTTACAATTATGTTAATTTCACGCCTAGAGCGTTCAATAGGATTCTCAGTGGTGTTGTCGACACCTACGGTTCTACTGCAGGCAAGCAGTATCTTGGCAAGTTCTGGCCGAAATCACTCGAGTATGAACCTCCACAAGCCTCAAGAGATCTTGACAGTCCAGGTGGTGTACCCCGTATGGTTGCATACCGTCGGGATACACGGGTGTTTACCTCTCCTTATACTAAAAGACCAGAGCACCGGATCCAAATCGCTGGGCCTGATGGGAAAAGGGCTTCGATCAACGTCCCCAATCAACCTGGTATGAATCTTGCGACGATTCACATCATTCTGAAGCAGGCTTTGAAAGAAGCTGCTGGCCAACATACACTTGTACGTCAGGAAGCCGAGTGGGCATGGAAAATAATGAAGAAGTTTGGACTGCCCAATCGACACGTTCGAGACGAGCTCAGAGCTATGCCCGAGCTTGCAGACCACCCCGAGCTTATCCACCTCGACAACGAATTCCGGCGCGCAAAGTTCGAGGACGATTTCGAGGAGGTTCCTGACGATGATCTCAACAATGATTTAAAGAAGAAGGCACAGGAAATGGAGTAGAAGTCTCATGGCGCAGAATATAGATTTGTACATACCGATACCCACAGCAGGCCCTTGGATGAGAGTGGTTACATGGAGTATAGAAGGCGTTTCTTGAGAGGGACTGCAGACATTGGGAGGTTGTTTTCATACATTGCATAGCGAGCTTTTTAGCACTGTACCATATCAGTCACTTTTTTTCCATCTCACAAAACCTCTGCTCCTCGTCGCTCTCTCTGCATGCATATCCAGTCATTCACAGCTTTAACGGAAAGCGCGAGTAACAGGTTGACTACATCGAAGCATGAGAATCGTACTTGCCCATTCTTCTCTTCCTTTGCGCACATTCAAGTATCCTACTGTCACTCAATGCGACTTGTAAACATCGCTCTGTTTGGCATATATCAATAATCCTCTCCAATCGGCTCGACCTAGAGTTTTGAAAGTAGACAAGATAGTAAAGTGATGTGATTCGAGATCCCTTGCTATAAGTCTCTCCATGACAGGTTCATCGTAACTAATATGCTTTTGCTGTTGCCTGTAGCTAGGCTGTGTATGTTGATGTCTTTACTTTTGTTCTCATTGCTCGAGTGGGGGGGGGGGGGGGGGGGGGGGGGGGGTTTTCGCTAACTATGGTAGAGGGTGCTTTGCTATGTATAGCGTAAACACTAGCCTGTGGTAAGTAAGATTTGTCTTTGAAGCGATACTTGGCTTTGCTAGGCCAGAAGAGTCGAGTAAAGGAGGAGGATTGTTGGAACTTGTATATACAAACATCTAAAAATTGCAATGTCATATGCATGACCCTGTCGATGTCGATTTAGAAACCACGACCTTAAGGATATGAGGTTATTGTATAGGCACAGATTGAAACAGGCAATACATAAGAGAAGAGAGTGTTAGATAGTCTAGTTATACTTATAAGAGATAGAAACAACGAGCATAGACAATTGCGCAAACAGGGTAGACAATCATTGAAGTGTATCAGCATAAGAAACAGTCAAAATAAAATTGAAAAGTAATACAGATGGCAAGCAATAAAAGCAATTATAAGAAAGCCATGATTAGCAAGGAAGCGCTACAACAAGCAAGGTTTTAGCATAGGACACCCTACCATGTTATTTTTTGTTGGAGAAAAGAGGAAAATCATAACATCTGATCAAGAACAAAAGGAACCAAAACGAATCGTTGTACCAAGAAACCGTCAATCGTGTGGTGTAACCAACAATATCAATTGCCTTGTTCAGAAAATAAACGATGGAACAACTTTCACCAGCAAGGCACAAGAAAGAAAAGGACGACTTGAGGTGTAAGAACCGGAAGTAGCAAGTAAGAATCGAGAGAGGGAAGCAAAGGAACATGAAGGGGAAAGAACAACGAAAGTGATAAGAGGAAAAGGAAGGAGTGACGAATGTATGTAAATAGAAGGAAGAAGGAGCGAAGAAGTAGAGAAAAGAAAGGAGCGAAAGGGACGTAAGAAAGAAAGAAACCATGGATTGTAGAAATGGAAGCAGCGATTGAGATACAAAGGAAGGAACCAACATGTGCTAGGCAGAGGTAATACATCCACGCAACAATGTGTAAAAGATTAGAACAGCACACATAAAGCAAAGAGGATGAAATGAGATCTATAACGAGACAGGTATTGCCGGAAGATGGTGCATTGGTCCAGTTGCAAACGAGTGGTTTTGTCTGTTTTGGAGTTGAAAGAAGACCAAGGACAGTTTTATACAGTGGCAGTGTGAGCAGTTCAATCCAGTCTGCGGTTCTGTACAAACTGCAGGTACTCGAGCAGCTGCCTTGATAGTCGTGCAACAGACTCTCATGTCAACGTGATCAAATGTTTCGAGCCCTATTCATACAATCCCATAGCCAGCTGGCATTTCGTGTGCCCTACACCGCATGAGCTCTGAACAGATCGCCCAACAAAACCAAGGCTCGTCGTCTGATAAATTACCAAAGATTGTGTCAAAAATGTCAAAACCAGCCGTCGGCCCGTCAAACTTCCTCTCGGTCCCAGACACGGCATCCAGCGAGCCGTCCACGAAGCGTTATGACCGAGACACCGCGGCAGAAGAACAATACGACCCGGGCAAAAAAATCATCTGCTCTTAGACCTTCAGTCAATTCAATATTGAGCTAACCATTACAAGCTGTTTGACAAGATCAATCGTAGGTGGCTGGGCAATAGATTTCTCGAGTGTTGAGTAATACAGCGGATGGGATATCTCGATTGCATCTGCAGTGTGCGGTCACCGGAAGCGAACGGATGGTGACATGTTTCTCTGCCAGGTTT
Source organism: Aureobasidium sp. EXF-10728 (assembly GCA_023848605.1). Classification (NCBI taxonomy): domain Eukaryota; kingdom Fungi; phylum Ascomycota; class Dothideomycetes; order Dothideales; family Saccotheciaceae; genus Aureobasidium; species Aureobasidium sp. EXF-10728. The sequence goes on from SWBG01000010.1 coordinate 506,033, forward strand.
TTTTTTCTTCTCTCGTTGCTCCGCTATATCTGCTGTCTCCACTTGAGAAGAGATCTGGGGAAGCGGTACTTGCACTGGTTTGGTCAGCGAAAGTGACTGTCATAGCGGACGTGCAGGTGGGGACTGTGGAGCCTGGAGACCCCAAGGCATGTGTTGACGAGGGCAGCATATTGTTCGCACGGCAGTAGTTCGAGTATATGTGATTCAATACTATTGTTTGCCGTGGATCTGGAAGTCAAGATGCAGTGCGAGTGACTGCCATGGAACAAGAAGGAGGCACAGATCATGTCTTGCCTCTGCAAGCGCAGCGCATTGCACAGGAGTCGTACACAGATGCCGTGCTTGCGTGTCTGTTGAGAGATGGAGATACCGAGCACGGTCAGGATCTTGGATATGGCAACGCAATGATGAGATGCATTCGCAATCCAAAACTTGTACCAACCCAGCGCATTGGAAATCGATCTTGATACTAGGTATGGTCCGTGTATACTGTTGAGTTCTGTGCTCTTGTGCGATTCTGTAGATGGCTGTCGAGTAATGGTTCGACGAAATCTGCACTGCCAAGCTTGCGCGACACACATTGTTCGAGCGTGACTTTTCCTTTGCGGACTTGGTGTATCGTAAGCGCAACGAGCTTCCAGACCACATCAAATCTTTTTCACATCCGTGAAGCGAGGTGAAAGCTGGAAAAAGTCTCATAGGTCAGAAATACGAACAACCGGCCGTTTCTGTCTCGGCGGGCGCAGCACGTTGCAAACGGCCTTTTTTGACGAACGTTGGGAGCGAAAACGCGCTCCCGCGACAGATCGACAAGGATAAACTCGCGCCTTCCACTTGTGGCGGGTGAGGGCCGTTACCCCTGTTTCTGGCTGGCGACAACGACACGCCGCCATGGCATACAAATCGATGTAGGGGGTCAGGAGGCATGGGCTGCCAGCCATCACAGGCTGAACAATGTCTAGATCGCGTTATGCATCAGACGTTACTTCTACATCTGCCTCCTGAAGCAGGATATCGAACGCCTGCAGAAGACTTTAACGCCTCACAGCGTGAATCACAAGTCACAAGACGTGAGCCAAAGCCTCTAGACAATCGAAGATCTTTGGGAATCATGATATTGGATAAATAACGATGACGATAGGGTGTGGTCGGACATGACCATCCTCAAGCCTGATCAGGGCACCATTCTGTGCCTGCTCGTATGCCTTGATCTCTTATCACGAAGCCACAATGATAAAAATAGTCGTTCGTAATCCGGGGTAGCGAGATGTGGTCGTCGATAGAGTAGAGGAACAGCTAGGGTGCATGAGGTACCGTAGTATCGATCTCTATTCCTAGAAGAGCTCGCGAGTGCGTCGTCCACTATAGAGGCACCAGTCGCACTGCAGGTCGTTGTCAGCAAAGCTTCTGGTGTGAGTAGGACGTCAGAGTGAAAGACCGTCGTGGCCGAGTTGGGTTCGTTGTGAACTAAACAGTATTCGTTTCCACAATCTCGGCATCGCCGTATGAACTTTGCTTTGCATTCTTCGCATGTGCGTTTGCAGGCGATGCAGTCTTGGTGGACACCCTACGACATGTCAGATCTGTGGTAGTCGAATGCTTGGTCGAGGTATGACGCGAGAGTATGCAGGACTCCACCAAGACCGAGCTCCCAACTCCTGTCGAAGATGTGGACAAAGCCATTAGATAGCATGATGCTTACACTGTGGAGATCTCCCACCAGAAGTTGCAACAAGCAGTTCTGGAGACAAAGCTCTGCCACACGTACACATTGCGCAACACGATTTCATCCTCTGGGAGACACGGTCTCAGTGAGATGTCTTTGGACTGCGTACATGCTGTGCATCATCCCCACATGCCATCGGCCACGGGCAGCATTTCGCCCACGAGGCAGGTCTCGACGCAAAGATTGGAATATACCTTTACCGCAGCGTTTGCGCTCAGCGCTTCCAAAGCCCATCCTCCATTGTCCTGTAAGCCATCCTCGGGCGAATTAGGATGCTGTCGCTTTGCTCGAGAGGTCGGCTCTTGGTAACAGTCCTCGCACCACCACTTGTTACATCTTTCGCACCACCGCTCGCGAAGACACTCTAAGCATCGTAGAATCAACGGCGGCACGTCAGCGCCCTGTATGATGGGCCTCTGTGCAGATCTCACCGTGCTGGCATGCAGCGGAGGGGGAGCCAGCAGTGGGAAGTTGAAATCTGCGTCTCGGTCAAAGACCGCGGGCTGTTCGGGGCAGGAACCGCACGATTCGCAACCTCTTGAACCGAGGGCGATGTTCGCGATGGCAGGCCGCAGTAGCCGGTCCGGTGTCGTTCTGGAGGGATCATGCCTCGGGCCGCGACAGAGCACTGCATCAAAGGCTATGATGCCTTGACATGCGAGCAATATCTCGGCCCAATCTGGCGAAGGAGTATGTTTGGTGCCGCCTTCTTTGTCCCAAATGTTACCTTTGGTTTTCCACCAGTCATCTAGTGGTTGGTTGTGATTGAGTGACGCAGAGAGCGCCACCTCAGATCTCGAGTTCCATGCAGCACCGATCTGAGCACCCTCTGACGACATGACGCCGGTCGATTCACGACTTGAAGGTGCAGCTTGGGCTTCATGTGAGGGTGTTTCTGGAGCATCCTTACGACCAAACAGATAAAGGCCCTTCAATTTGGGCAACCTCGAAGCAGAGGGCCTAACAATGTAACGGAGCACTGACTGCAAGCCCCTTTGATTCATGTTGGAGACGTCGCGGATGCTGAGAATCTTGACATTGAAGCGGTCTTCCAGAACAATCTCTCGAACGAGCTCCGCCGGGACGCTGAGGCCGTCCAGGATCAGTGTTTTGACATTCTGAAGCAAGTGTTGACGATCGAGCTTCGAGAAGACACCTCGCAACGGGCCGGAGAAGAAGTCATCTTCTGTTAGGGATTCGTCCATGCGCTCGGCACGCCATGATATACCTTGCGACGTGTCAGCTTATGGTGTAGCAAACCATGGGGGCAACTGGTCGCCCGATGACGCTATCTTGATCATTTTCCGACACGAATCAGTACAACCGTAGCACTGCACAATCCTGAGCCAAGCAGGTAATTTGTCCATTGACAGCTCGTCTGACGAGGAGAATGGCATTGGCATCAACGGATACCCCTGTGACTGAGAGAGTTTTGTGCGTTGCAGTGATTCATTTCTTCAAGTGAAACACCGTTGACAAGAGAGAATAGGAGTGCAACGGGAAAGTGATATCTCGGTCTTTCAATAAGATTTGTTCAAGACATGTCACGAGCAAATGATTATGGATAGAGGAATAGTTAAAGACTTACCACCACTATCAATAGGGCTAGAGTCGAGAAGGGTAGCGGATTTGACCGAGGTGAGATTTAGATGTCGGAACGTCTCTGGCGACTCGCAAATGGTATGTCGAAAAGCCCGTGCTGTAGCAGACAATGCCAAAACACTTCCGGCCGGAAGGTAGGGAGCCGCCTGGCGCCAGATGAGAGTGTTGCTCAAGAGATCCACTAACGTTACTGGTTGTGATTCAACAAGTGCCTCTGCGTCCATCGCAATGTCGTCGATTGCTAGACTGTCTTGGGGCGTTTCTGGGAATTCGGGAGCCTGTTGCCCTTTGCGAAGAGAGTTCCTTGGTAATAATTTCAATGTGTTTCAAGCCGAGCTGAGTAGTATTTGGTGGTCACGAGCTGGTACTGAGTAGGTGATGCCGGGCTATTTCCAGAGGCGGTCAATGTCTCGAGATACGATCCAGCATGGTCAAAGCACCGCACGCGACCGTCGATCCCGAGGATCATCCATCATCTTTGAATTCTAGTCCGGCGGGGCCATTTTACGATTATTTGCCTCTTCTGCCATCCATTCCAAATTGATAGTTTATTGGCAAGGCGAAGAAGATCGAGTCGCCACACACAATGATCTAGGTTGGCTGGATTGAGCAAAGGAAATCTCTCTGTAGTATGTCATAGAAAGATTTTTTGGCAGTCTCCAAAGCAGATCATAGATTCGGTCTTTATGCACGAGAGTTGAGAGCTCAAGCAAAATCCTACGATTGGCTGCTGCCAATCAATTTCAGATCAGACTAGCCGTTGCGGGCTAAGGCGACTCCGCATTGTTTTGATGATTGTACGAGACGGTTGTATAGGCAAATGAGGTATCCACTGCTCACGTACTGTACACAAGACATGCTAAGGAGAAAAAACACACGATAGAGAAATGCTGAGACAGGTTGTGGTAATTCTGTTGGCAATCTATTAAACATTGCCCCTCTTCCAGACGCCCGCTATTCGGGCTGAAGCCGTGGCCAAATTGTCCTAGTTTTCCGTCATACAAGCCGTGAACCTAGATATGCACAAAGAAAGGGAGTGATCGTAAACGTCAAGGTGTAAAAAGTTTATGGTAAAAGGGCCGTGAACGAGTGCAAAGAAGCTGGAAAAAATGTGCCAAGAAGTGAAGAGAAGCGAAGTAGAGCGAGCGAAATGACAAGTATTAGGAAATTAGAGGAGGACAGCAGCGGCGAGACCCATGGCAGCTGCGGGAAGAGCGAAGCCGGTCGGTGCGACGTGGAATGCAGCGCCCTTGGATGCACCAGCGGTGGCGGGAGGAGATCCCTTGGTGGTTGTGGGCTTTTGCTTGACAACAGAGAAGTCCATCTGAGCCTTCTGCATCTCGAAGGTGACATTTTGGGTGGCGTGGACGGTCTCGGTACCGAACTGGATCAGGCCAATGTACATGTCGGAGGTGAGGTTGCCAGCGTTGACAAGGTAGGTGACAAGCTCCCAGAGATCGGCGTCGATACCGTTCTGGTTCGTGGCAGGGACCCAGGAGAAGACGGCCTGCTTCTGGCCCTGCTGGTTGAAGCCAGAGTAGAGCGAGTACTCGACTCCGTTGAGGGTGTACTTGGGCGACTCGGCGTTGAAGGTCTGGTATCCGATGGGAGCGACACCACCCCAGACAGCCGACCAGACCATGACTTCAAAGGCGGCGGCCGAGGCGTTCGTCGAGGTCACGTTGTTGCTGTCGATGAACATGTCGAGGGCAATGTCGGCCTTGCAGCCGATGTCGATCAGGGCTTGGGTCTTGTTGGCGGCATTGGGTTGAGCTGAAGGGAACATGTCCCAGGCGGCGCTGACGTTGAATGACTTGACGTTGTCCAGTCTGCTAGGCAGTTGCACAGATTGGAGACCGACATTGGGATACGAGTGCACCTGGTCGCGAGTCAGCAAGCTGGATGTAAACAAGAAGATTGGAAGCTGCGCATACCCAGACATCGCGCTCCGTCCAGGACCACGTTACGTTGAACGAAGCAGCGTCGTTCGAGTCGTCCAGTCCAGCCTGTCACACAATCGTGGTCAGTCTCGACTCTGGTGTCACACGAGCAGATGATACCATCGACTTACGGTCATACACTGGGCACCGCTGTCATCCCAACCCCACTGGTTTGAGCCGTAGAGGTATTTGCCAGAGTCGGACACTGCGCCGGCGAACTGGTCCGCAGTCGAAGCGCCGTAGGCGGCGCACATGGTCTTGTACTCATTCTTGGAAGAGGCGGCGGCGACAGACAGAGGAGATAGGACGGCGAGCAAAGATAAACCTTGCCCCAGAATACGGAGGGCCCTGCAGGAAGACATCTGGAGTAAACGAGTGGAGAATGGCAGTCTGTTCCTTGATTTTGTTTTTGTTGAACGAGGGGACGGCAAGAGAGCTATTGTCGCAGGTATGTCACAAGGATGCCGAAGGGCGCGAAGGAGAAATGGAAAAGGTCTGGCACTCTATCTAACATGAATGTCAAAGCCAAATTGCAGCATAGCCGCATTTGCCGCGACGCAATTGCCAATTGGTTGACAGGGGCGAGTAGGGGCCAGAGTCCAACGTCCATCAACAAAATCGCCTTTTTGGCTCAGCTTCTAAGATTGCACCAATACGAGCCTTTCATTGCCAGACCTCCTAAGACACTCCTGGCTACCCGTATTTCATATTAGGAACGATGGGCGTCCGACTCGGCATCTCGTCAGCGTGAAACTGTCGTCCTGGGGGTGCCTTGGGCCTCTTGGCCCGCGGATCTTGAGGCCGGCCGGCAAGTCGGCGGGGCGCGCAAGCAGGTGCAGCAGGCAGGCAGTCAGCAAAACAGACCAAAAACAACAAGGAAAATCAAAGGGAGATCGGCCCTCAAATTATCCCAGCTCACACCTCCATGCGCCGCACAACCAGCCCTTCTTTTCCTCAACCAAAGGCCACCGTGCACGGCGCTGCTGCATGATGCGGTGCTCCTTGGCGCCGGGACCCCTGATCCGAAACATCACCTCGCCCGAATCACATCGGCCAACCTTGTATTTCAACACTCTGAGCTGTGTGCGCCTGTGTGCGCTCCCGGCCCGGATTAGGCCGGTTCACGGATTTGTCGTGTCTGTGTGCGAAACAGCAACGTCAACTTACCGTGCTGCGTGTTTTGCATGCGACACTGAGACTTGCCCCTCGTGCTAACGCTCAGTCGGCAGAGCTAGTCGGAGCCGTTGCTCCTTTTGGCCTGGTGCGTGGCTCGAAACGCGTGCAGCGACGGTAGAAAAGCTGCCGAGCCATCACGACTCGTACCTTGGCCGTTTTCCCGAACTTTGGGCGATGATGAAAGAGGTGCGGCGGGCCGCCGACTTGACTGAGCAAAAAACTTTGGTCTACACGAGAGCTTGTATTATTTTGATCCATGGCTTTGAGACCACCGCCCATTTGCAAATCCAGGCACCAAAGTCAACCGCAATCAGGGCTTCTGTCTCGAAATAGAAACACTTTCTTCTATTCGAAGGCGAAGCACGCCTGATCGTCGAGAGATTGACTGATGCTCTCGGCAGCAATTTGCCTGCTGTCGCGAACTCTTGCACTGACCCCTTCGCCATTGGTCGCTGGTCGTTGGTTGGCGCTCGCTGTTGTGCGCACCGCCTCCCTAAGCTTTTGTTCCTGCAGGGGCTCCACTCTTTCTTCCATCATCGGCCCTTCACGCTTGTGAAAGCCTTTCAAACCATGCCCTTTCTCCTGCGGTCAGTTGTCTCCGGAACGTTAGCAACGCGTGAACAAGTACCTCGTTGGCAGTTGAGCAGGAGGGTGTCGAACTCCTATTCACTGTTCGTGGATCGGACAAACGGGCCCCTGCCATGTGTGTAGCCTTCTCCAATCGAGGCGTGCTTCTGCAGCAGTGACCAATGCCGTCGTATCGAACCCCCGGCCATAACATTTACACGGCCTCACACGGTTCAGGCCAAGACAGTCCCAATCAATTTCCAACTTGTTCTACCTTATCACGCTTGACCGTGCCCGGTCCGCCCCATGTCCCATCGCCTAGCTGTCAAATCTAAACTGGCCGCTAATGCAAGCCTGCAGATACAGAGACCGGTCGATATGTACCCAAAGATAGTTTGTGCTTTTTCCCCAATGGAATCGACGTAGCTTGTGGAGCCTCTTCGCTTCGTATCACGGGATTTCTTCTTGTTTCCAATAACAGCATCGTTTCTGCCCGTTGTTCTTATTCGTCTCGTGTTCCCCTAGCCATCTTCTCCTGCATTTTTCTACAACCTACCCCCTACGCCTCATCCGGCTCCTTCTCTTGTCTCGAAGTATTCAGTCGTTACCCCAGTCATCCCAGCAGCCCGAGCAACCTGATCTTCCCTACACCACATCAAAGAGTCTGGGCATACGCTCCCAGCAATCATCACCATGGCTCACCAAGGTAGCTACGACTATGAGTCCGTCAACCCCACAAGCCCATACGGCACGCCATTCGACGGCACCACACCGTCGATGAGCAGGAGGCCGTCATATGACTACCAACCATCTCCTGCTGCCAGCACTACTCGCCTGGTTGGAGGTCGTCCTGACAGCCAGACCGCCGGAGGTCTCCAACGTCTGCGACCAACACTGGACAAGAACCACTCGACATACTTCAATGGCTCATCGACAAACCTGGCCACTGAGAACGACTACATGATTCCTGAAAGAGAGTCATACGACGATGACAAGTCACCCTACAACGTGGATGAGGAGGATGCTTCGACCGTTACCGGCTCGACCCCTGAAACCAAGTCTGGATTTGACAACAGATTCTCGACCACAAGCTCTTTTAGCCGAGAATACACTGATGCCGACTATGTTGTTCGCGAAATTGCAAAGCACGATGATATCGCCCTGATGAAGCCCTGGAAGAGAAAGTTGCACTACCTGGCTCCTCTTTTCACCATTGCTGCAATGGGTGGCTACTTCACATACTACGCTTTCCGTATCTACTTCACTGTCGACGCACAAAGGACAAACGGCACTGTCTACGCCATGGCTTGGTTCTTCATCGCTGCTGAATTCCTGGTTGCTCGTAAGTTCAATCTGCTTGAAAACCCACGTTTTCCAATTCTCACAAAAATCTAGTTCCCTCGTTCTTCCATCAAATGTACTCCATGCTCGCATTCAAGGGCCGCAAGCGACCCCAACTCAGACTTGTCGGAGAGGCTGTTCCCACTGTTGATGCTTTCATCACTTGCTGCAAGGAAGACGTTGACGTTGTCATTGACACTGCCCGCGCTGCCTGCGACGTCGACTACCCTCAAGATCGTTTCCGCGTTGTTGTCCTCGATGACGGTGCCGACCCGGAGCTGAAGAAGGCCATGGAAGATCTGAGCTACCAATACCCCAACGCATACTACTTCGCCCGTGTCAAGGTCAAGGGCCAGCCTCACCACGCCAAGGCCGGTAACTTGATCGGTGGCACTGATTTCGTTACCAAGCTTCCTGGTGGCCCTGGCGAGTACATTGCTGCTCTCGATGCTGATATGATTCCCGAGAGAGAGTGGCTTCGTGCTCTTCTCCCCCACTGTATCCGCGATCCCAAGACTGCTCTTGCCTGCCCTCCCCAGCTTTTCTACAACGTTCCCGACAACGACATGCTCGTTCAATCGCTCGATCCTTTCGTCCACGTTATGGAGCCCATCAAGGACTCTCTGGGTGTCGCATGGTGCACTGGCTCTGGTTACGTTATTCGTCGTTCTGCTCTCGAAGCCATTGGTGGCTGGCCTACCGGTACTCTTGCCGAGGACACTTTCACCAGTTCCAAGCTTCTCGGTAGAGGTTTCCGCACTGCCTACGTTCACGAGGGTCTTCAATTCGGTACTGTTCCTGATTCCTACACTGGTCACTTGAAGCAGCGTACTCGCTGGACTCTTGGTACGCTTCAATCTGCCTTCCAACAGCGTTTCTGCCTTTACGGCGATATCTGCAGAGACATGACTTTCTACCAACGTCTCTCCGGTTTCGTCTTCACCGTCGATGCTTTCTTCAAGATTTTCCTCATCATCTCCATTCTCGCCATCCCAATCGTTTTGGTTTCTGGTGGTAGATTGGTCGCCTACTCGAACAACGACCAGCTCCGTTGGCAGGTTCGCCTTGCTTTCATCTCCTTCTTCTTGATGCGCCTCCAGGAATACGTCAACTTCTTGCCCTCTGGATATAGACTGGCTCTTCGTGACGGTGGCTCTATGCTTTGGATGGCTCCTTACCACGCAAAGACTGTCCTTGTTTCGTTCCTCCTTCCCAGCTGGCTCGGCGGTAAGCCCATGGCTTTCACCACTTCCGGTTCCATCAAGGGCGACATTATGGAGCGCGATGGCGCACACCGTGCCCACGTTTTCCGTCGCCTGAAGGTCATTCTCTGGGACTGCTCCGCTTACCAGCATCTTTTGTACATCTTGTTCGTCATCGCTGCCGTCACTCTCAGCACTGTCCGCGCTTTCATGGACAACGACACCGCTCAAGACAAGCTCATCTACCTGTTGACTCACGCCATGTTCCCTCCTATGCTCTGGCTTATTTGCTGCACCGCTTTCGCCATTCCGCTCCGCTACGCTCTTCACCCTCCCACCATGCCCGATCGCGAGGAGCTGCTCGACAGAGACCCGAAGACTGGCGTCGCTCACCCCAAGGAATACTGGAAGAGCCAGCGCTGGGGCAAGAGCCACTTCTGGCACGAGTTCGAGGTCCTCTTCCTCGTCGCCTACGCCATTTTCATTTTCGTCATCACCTTCATCATCAAGGACTCCCAACTCGAGGACTAAACGCATTTCCTACAACATGACGCATTTGCAACTCGATTTTTTACTTTTTCTTGGGTCACTTCTTACTGGAGCGCTTCGCATCTTTCGTCAAACGTCTTTTTTTTTTGCATATCTTTGATAACCTTCGAAGTTTTTGGGATTTTTTAAGGAACGGCCTTTACTACATAATGCTGTCTAGAAGGAGAGGGAACTTTTTCGGAGTTTGGATATGGTTATCCCTCTCGCAAGCATGTATGTAAAACACATGACAATTATTCTACCTGTACATAGCCGTGTGCTTTTTTTTCTTTTTTACCTTTCACCTGTATGGACAACTCAAACAGTGTACATTTACATCATTCTTACTTGCCTCTTCCTTTGCCATGATTCTGCAACTCGAATCGTTGGGGATGGGACGGGAAAAAAATTCTGCTGTGTTGCCTTCCGATTGCGTCGTCAAAGATCTGCGAGAATTTTGTTACCGTGGCATTTCTCCAAAGGCAGGCCCCGCCCGCGGGATGCTCGCATGCAGGCACACATGCATGAGTAGCAAGACGCAGGCAAAGAACTCAAGCGCAAGTTGGCTTTTGGCGTGCCCTGTCTGAGGCTGTCTCACCCGAGCAACCGTCTGAAGGTTTGGCTGCCCTGTTCGCGAGGACTTGCAACCCTAACAACGTACTTCGAGTAGCCTGGAAGGACCTTGTCAATGGAAGCTTGCCCAAACCCATCCCGGTCCGTTCGGAGGCGGCCAGGATATTCGGTGAATCGATAACGGGCATCGCGACAACGCACGTAACGTCCACGACAGCAACCTGGACCGTGGATCACGGGCAGTGTCAAGCTGACTGCATCGCGTTGTGCAGTGGTAGTTGAACAGCCATGCATGACTCTGTACTGTGCATGCGATGCTGTAGATCTCGCATCATACTACTTGATTATCGTGTGGCGTAGTAACATGGAGCGAAGTGGCTGTTTAGCTGTTCACCCCCACCAGCATGCATGTCTTTTGCACATGACTTTGAATCAAGCAAAAGATGTTGTTGATTCGTCGTGTTCATATCACAGTCTCTTGCTTGCCAAGCTCAAGAAAGCACCCCACGCAACAATATAACGGTATATGCAGCAAGAACAGGATTTGTGAGGGAGACAATAATGCGAGATAAGGCATGTTCTTGCACTGCCTGGGCATGGCTTGTCTGCTTTGCTACGCGAGATGGCTCGATACCCACCCAACATCAACCCCCTCCATCCACCAACATTTTCCTGCACGATACGAACACAACAGCGGTATATGCACCTCTGGGCGACCCGTAAGCAGATGGCAGGTGTTCTGTCAGCTGCGGATACCCAAGCAGCCGAAGAAGCCGAGCGTGCGGTGTGGAGTCCGTCTTTTGCTCGAGCATGGGGGCTGAGGTCGTCGCGTTCGTCTCGCACGGTTGTCGCTGGGACGACTTGTCGCTACTCGAGTTCCGCGAGTCATCGAGGTCTACCATATCCTCTTGCCCTCTCTGGTTCACATCAGGCGGCAGAGTGCAGACGACACTTGCCCAGAAATCGATACTATCCCGCCTGTCCCGTCAACACTTTCTAGAAGCCGCCAGTGCTGCGGTAGTACGGAGTAGTGTCGCAAGACTCGAGCATTCGTACACGTTAGTCATAGTTTCTGTTATAGCAACCAGCTCAGCCTCGCTCTACGGACCATGACTTTGAAACACATTATTTGCCGACTATCAAGCCACCAAAAGGTGACGTTGAGCCGCGGGTGCGCGGCTGCCTTATCCACTATCAGCCAAGCAGCTTTATCATCATACACATATTGTTATGTTGACTGTAAACATTGGCAAGCCATGCCGCATGGCCTCGAATGTCAACACAGATCATCTGCTGCGTACGCTGTCTGTATCGATTCTCATATGACGTGCAATAGGCTCAAGCGAACCAGTATTGTTCCATTAAAGTTACCTTTTCTTTCTTCGTTAATGGCTCTGTCGTACGCAAAGAACCTTCACAATATCGAGACACTAGCCCTCGCAACGGAAGTGATCAAGGGACAAAGTATGAAACTATCTGTAGACGACGAGGAATGTATCGAAAAAAGAAGCGATGCCATGTTGGGAAAGAGCGACGAAGCTCGAACAGACGAGAATGTGATTGTAGCATCCTGCACCGATGCAGAAGATAACGAGACAGGAGTGCAAACACTCATACAAGGAAGGAGTGAAGCAGAGAGCTCTTTCTGCCTAACCTCTCAACACTCGACTACAGTAAGGAACGGATACAGTGTGGCTCTTCTAACCAGAAAACCCTTCAAGCTTCATTATAACGAAAATCATTTACACTATGACTAAATCTCCTTCTCAACATCATACTATCATCAATATGGAGTTTTGCCCCGAAGTGACGAAAAATCAATGCTCCATCTTCTCGACCAGAGAAGCGTCTACATCGAGAGTGTTGAGCACCGTAGCAGCTCCTCTCTTCTCCAAACTCTTCTTGACAGGGTTCTTGGCCTCAAAAACTTCCGAGAGTTCTTCCAAGGTACGTTCCTTTGTTTCTGGCCAATAGAGATAGATGACACCAAACTCGATCAGATCCCAGAACACGAATACAAGGTAAAAGTAAGCACCGATGTTGGCAAAAGCAGGGCCCGAACCGTATTGGATGACGGCCGAGCTGATATTCGAGGCGAGGTTTCCAACAGCAGTGCCCTTTGCTCGTGTGGAGGTAGCCAGTGTCTCGGCGATATACATGCTTTGTAGAGGCCTGGTAAAGAAGGTCAGTACGTCTTATAAACATCGTTGAATCAGGACATAGATCACTCACGTCCAGCCGAAGGAGAAGATTATTCCGAACAAGTAGATGAAAGCAATGGTCGTGTTGGCCGCTGATTTGTTGTCGAGCTCCTGTTGTGCAAGCTTGCTCGTGCCACAGATAACAGCAAAACAGCCCGAGCAGAAGAGAATTGAATAAAGCAACAGTGGTCTGCGACCAACGACGTCCGTCATGCGGGCTCCGAGGATTGCCGCAAAGAAGCAGATGACAGGGTAAATACCATTCAACATGAGTTTGGTTCCTTGGGATGTGATTCCAGCGTTTTCGAGCATGACCGGAAGATAATAGGACGTTACGCTGTTACCGCTCAGCTGGCCGAAACAGGCCATTCCCAAGACGCAGATAAGTCTTCGACGAGCAGAGTGGGTGTTTACAAGCTCAGAGTAGTCCCATCCCTTCTTGTCAGACGCGTCTTGTCGGATCTGATTCTGCATCTCCTTGATCTGGAGGAGCACGATTGGGTGCGATTCGTCACCTTCTCCGTGATAACGACCGAGAACCTTGGTAGCTTCTTCCAAACGATCTTGAGCGCAAAGCCATCTGTGAATAGATTAGTGACTGCAACAGGCTTCGGATAGGTATTACGGACCTTGGACTCTCTGGTAAGAACCAGACACCGACGGCAACAACAACTGAGGAGATCAGCTGACACCACAGTGGAATACGCCAGCTGACGTCCGATTTCACGCGCTCTGCGCATGCGTAGATAACCCATGAAGCCACAATGGACCCGATGTCTAGCGAAATGTGTTATCAGAGCGAATTTGAATGTCCAAGTAAAATTCAGACTCACACCACGTGCAGTTGTACAGTCCAGTCAACGTGCCTCGCCAAGCAGGATGCGCCATCTAGGAAAGTGTCAGCTACCCAGCGATGATAGATTGTTAGAAGGAGCACAAACCTCCGAGACGTAACATGGCGCACTGACGCAGGCAAATGATACACCAAATCCGAGAATAAATCGACCAGCCAGAAACATTCCTCTGTTAACAGCCGGAGCTTGAATACAAGTGCCAATGACCACGATGACAGCGCCTGTAAACATGCCAGCGCCTAATGACTCTGATCAGCAACCAAAACGATCACGAAGCCTTCTCATGGACCAACGAAAATGATGAGATAACATATGAGAACAGCAGGACTAGTGCTTGGGGGTTAAGAATGAGAAAGAGAAGGAAACTCACGACGGCCCCAATAGTCGTTGACTGGACCAGAAAAAAGGACGGCCGGAATTGATCCAATGTTATATCTATGACGAATATCAGTAAAGGTGGGCTACTTTGATCAGCTGCGATTGAAACTTACATCGCGAACGTGATACCAGTGCTACTGCCAGCAGATTTCCTACAAAGGTTAGCATCGAGAAATCTATGACTGTCTTTCCATGAGGCATGCTCACATGTGGAAATAGTCGAGATATGTGTCCATCGCATTCAGTCCTCCCATCAAGCTTCCATCGTATCCATTCAAGCAGCCGCAGAGATATGCAATGGTCAAACAACCATATAGCCTTAGCATGCTCGGTGTCCAGGGACTTTGTTTGACATGCACAGCCTCTTCTGATAGCTGCACGGCAACCTTTGCTTGATGGAACTCATTGTCCACATCATCAACGTGCGTAACACCGTCCTTTTTGATATCCATGTTGAATTCAAGGGAGGAATTGGAAGAATCGAGCAGACAAAGATGAGATAATAATCTGACTGCCAGACAGGCGCCTACCTACCTTAAATATGTTGCCATGGCGAGTACAAGCTACTCGGTATACTACCATATTCTCTCACCACAGGACCTTCAACCGGTAACTGTCTGAGACCTGCTGATCCTCAAGTGATCCTCCTGCAGGATATCGTGGGGAGGAAAACCTGGAGATAGATGATCTGCATTCCTGGGGCAAGTTTGGGGTATGGTTGCATCGCTATATTGATCTGATACGAGAAGGTAGCGTGTGCCCCCACCGGCGAGGTTGTTGGTCGGGAGAGATTGGAGAGGTCGCGAGCTGATAGACCGAAGTTCCATCAGTCTTCCTTGCTCGAGTGATATCTTGTAACCCCGCAATGTACCCCTCATTCAACCGTGGCGTCTCCGATTGGCCAATGTGTCGGAGCGAGTTTGCATCTTGGTAGAAACACCCCCGTCAGAAGTACAATAACCTGGAGAACAAGATAAACCAACCTATGATGGCACACTCCTCCTGAAAAGCAGACAATTGTTTGTATGGAGGAAGAGATCTTGTTCAAGTGCTGGAAGACGATATTGGGAGTCGTTTTATCCGCATGCATTGCGCCTTCCTTCCCCTCGCCTTGGCTGCTTCCTTCGGGGATTCAACCTGACTTTCTTGGGTGGCTTGTCTGTACGGAGTAAATCCTTCGGCAAGACTTTTGAGAGATGCGCTTGCTTATCATCATCACCGAGGTTGTCGCGCATTTCTTGGGTGTCACCCGAAGAGGGCTCAATCTACCGAGAGGGGTTCGACGATCGTGGACTGATGGATGGCGGAGCAACGTGTGAAAGTCAGATGATCTGACCTGTCATATTTGATCGCGGAGCTTCATGACAACTATTACAAGGTGATCTTTACAGTCCCTGAAGTCCATTGAGAAGAAGAGAACTTGAAATAAACGTTCATCATGGCGTTGCCTGGAAGCTTGACGGCAGCTGCAGACCATCACTCCGGACAGTCGTCTGATTTTGACATCTGCAATCCCAAGATTGTTCACCGCAATCGTCTCCCAGCTCGTTCTTACTGGATCCCAGAAAAGTCCCTTCTTCTGAATGGTACATGGGGCTTTGTATACTCACCAACACCGAAGCATGCGCCGCATCCCACCTTGTATTCCGATGGCCTTAGCAGCCTTGTAGACGCTCTTACAGTTGATGGGAATGAAGGCCAGACCGCAGACATCAGATGGTCCTCGATTACCGTTCCAGGGCATTGGCAGTTGCAGGTAAGACTTTCCAGATATCCTATTCAACTGCAAGCAGCAAGCTGATCTTCATAGGGTTATGGCAAACCTCATTACACCAATACCGTCTATCCATTCCCAGTATGCCCACCATTTGTACCCACGGAGAATCCGACTGGAACTTATCGCCGTAACTTCTTTGTTCCTTCTTCCTGGTCTGAAGACTCTCAAATTCGACTTCGATTCGATGGTGTTGACAGCGCTTACCATGTCTATCTCAACGGGCAGAAGGTCGGCTATTCTCAAGGCTCAAGAAACCCTGCAGAATTTGATATCACCAACTTCGTTAACCGTGGAGAAGATGTGAATCGTCTGATTGTAAATGTCTATCAATGGTATGTTACCTTGTTCGTCCGCCTTCCGACCCTCTTGTTTACCAAATTCTTTCAGGTGTGACGGCTCCTACATTGAAGACCAAGATCAATGGTGGCTCTCAGGAATTTTTCGTGACGTGCATCTGATATGCTTCCCAAGCAAGACCCGCATTGAAGACATTTTCATCAAGACAGAGCTTGATGGAGAATATCGAGATGCAAAGTTGCACGTTGAGTTGGACCTCACCATACAAGAGGCAGCAGAGGCAATGCTCTCTCTGCGAAGCCCTAATGGGTCCTCTATCATTAACGAGAAGATTCAGCTCTCCGCTGGTGCTTCTCACAGCCCACACGTTTTTACTGTATCGGACCCTGTTAAGTGGACCGCAGAGGCACCGCATCTCTATAGTCTCGAGATCAATCTGCTAGAGCACAACTCTGACACTCCCACTCAAACAGTCAAACAACGGGTTGGGTTTAGAAGTATTGAGACAATCAAAGGCAACATCAGCGTCAACGGCAAGCCACTTCTCTTGAGAGGCGTCAATCGTCATGACCACCACGCGTTATTCGGTCGCGCCGTACCTTTGGCCTACATGAGGAGAGACCTGATGATCATGAAGCAACACAATGTCAATGCTCTCCGGACCTCTCACTATCCCGCAAACCCAAAGTTGTACGAGCTTTGCGATGAACTCGGTCTTTGGGTCATGGATGAAGCAGACCTCGAATGCCACGGATTCTTTGATGCTGTCGAACGACCTCTCAACTTACCTCCAGATATGGGTTACGAGGAACGCAAAGAGTACACGTTCGCCAAGGCAGCCAAGTTCACAAGTGACAATGAAGATTGGAAAACTGCTTATGTCGACCGTATGGTGCAGATGGTAGAAAGGGACAAGAACCATCCATCGATCATAATGTGGTCTCTGGGCAACGAGGCTTTCTATGGCCAGAATCATGTCGCCATGTACGAATGGGCCAAGTCTAGGGATCCGGAACGCCCAATCCACTATGAAGGAGACGTGAACGCAGCATCTGCCGACATGTTTTCCTACATGTACCCACCAATCGAAAAACTGATTGGCCATGCAACAGAAGAAGGCGATGACTTCAAAAAGCCCATTGTACTCTGCGAATATGGCCATGCCATGGGCAATGGGCCAGGTCTACTAGAGGATTATCAAGAGGCCTTTCGCAAGTATCGCAGACTCCAAGGTGGCTACATCTGGGAGTGGGCGAACCATGGTCTTCTGAAGACTGAAGGCGACAAGCAGTTTTACGCCTACGGTGGTGACTTCGCAGACGTACCGAATGATGACACTTTCGTCATGGACGGGCTTCTGTTTAGCGACCATACGCCGACTCCAGGGCTGATTGAGCTGAAGAAGGTCATCGCTCCTGTTCGAGCTTGGATTGAGGGCAAGAAGTTGGTGGTCAAAAATGAGTTTGAGTTCATATCCTTGGGCCATCTGATTGCTGATTACAAGGTCGAGGTTCTCGGTATCCGGTAAGACTACTTCCAATGCTAGATTGCATATGATTTTGGACTAACACTTTATAGACCTGATCGTGTCCTATCTGGCCCGATTCAGCTTCCTCACATTGATCCCGGCACCGAAGCTAAGATTGATCTGCCCGAAGAAATCTTCGACTTGCATCGACCCAATGGCACGGAAGTGTGGTTGACCGTTGATTTCCGCCTCGGTGTCGCGACTCCATGGGCAGAGGCTGGTCACAGCATCACTTGGTATCAGACTCGACTGGCTGCCAAAGATGACGACCACACCTATGGTATCGAAAGACCCATCATGTCAAGCGCCATCACTGCAAACGAGACGCAACTGCACTACCGATTCATTGGTTGTGACTTCCACTTCAATTTCTCTCGAGCCAGAGGAGCACTGGTGGAGTGGGTGTATGGAGGCAGATCCGTCCTCAAGAAGCGCGAAACCCCCTACGATCCACTGCTAGCTCTAGACTTTTGGCGCGCGCCAACCGACAACGACGCCGCGTCCATGACAAAGGAGTGGAAGCGTTACGGGCTCGACTCCATGACACCCCAGCTCCGCAGCTTCGACCTCGAAGACAACGGCCCGGACAAAGCCCGCCTGACCGCTGTATACTACTACAGCCCACCCGTCCTCGCCTGGGGCTTCCTCGCCAAAGTGACCTACGAGATCTCCTCTGCAGGCCAGCTCTCCGTCAAAGTGCACCTGACACCCCAAGGCAACAGCCCCAGCACACTGCCCCGAGTAGGCCTGAACCTCCAACTCGACTCGTCCTTCAAACAAGCAACCTGGTACGGCAAAGGGCCCGGCGAATCCTACAGCGACAAGGCAACCGCGCAACAACTCGGCATCTGGAACTCGACGATCCGCAATCTCCAAACACCTTACGAGGTGCCTCAAGAAAACGGCAATCGCATCGCTACACGCTGGGTCAAGGTCCTCAACGAACAGGGTCTGGGCATCAAAGCAACGTATATTCCCGGACCGCACGAAAAAGAGTTTTTCCAGTGGGCGTGTTGCTTGCATGATGCCAAGATGCTGGAAAATGCGAGGCATCCTTGTGATTTGGTGGAGAGGACAAGTCCGCTTTGGAGGTTGGATGCTGACAATGCTGGCGTCGGGACTGCGGCTTGTGGACCTGGTGTCAAGAAGGAGGATCAGGTCGAGTGTAGAGAGAGGCAGTTTACGTTTGTGCTTGAGCCTGCTATAGACTTTTAGAGGTGTGCGTGGATTTAGTTAGGGCGTCAGTTCTTTGTTGTGCTTCAGATCTTTTTGTCTTGATCTACGAGAATTCATGGATTGCAGTATGTTGGGTCTATAGCTACAACGGAGCTAGAGAATTGCAGTCTGCGGCTTCTTTGATCACTATTCTCTTATTTTTCAGCGCCGTAATCACCGTTCCCAGGCTAGCTAGCGATGAGTACATGATGTATGGTCTTTGAATGCTCTCATGAGTATAAGCCCATCAGGATGATCAATCCTCGGGATGGATTTGTTCATGATGAATCGATGAGAAGAACACATGCGCAGCAATAAGAACTAGTCGGATGATACTCAGTACGGTCAGCGCTCAACACCGAACGGTACGAGGTACTCGGACAGTATTCAGAATCACAAACTTGAGTGTACGCGGCATGTAACAATGCAATCTTGATTAACTATAATGTGGCTAAAAAGGCCCTTCAAAGTATGGACCATACCGCAATGTGAGTACAAATGAGAAATGCACAATCAATGTGCTGATCATATAAAGGCTGGAGGAGAGTTTGCAACCATCTGTGTTTTCCTCGAATTCAGAAATTCGTCCACCATTCGCTGTCCGGGCGAAGATCCTTTGACCTTTGGCTGGTCCTTGTTTGGCGTGTAGAATGGAGGGATTGTTATACCGTCAATTGTGCCAGAAGGTCTTGGTGGTGCAATGTTCTCTTTGGTGTCGGCTGCATAGGGGCCCTCTGAGATCCGACGCAATGTATCATCGAATGTCGTCGGTGCTACAGCTCTACGGCGGATGTTGAGACTCGAAGCTTCCAGGTTGCGGTTGTTACGATACATGACGCGTAGGTCCAAGGCCGATTTTGGGGCCTTGACAGGAGTCTCTCTGCCCGCAGAGTCGATCTCGCTGTTTGAGGGATCATAACCATGACGCGCAGCACGAGTGGCTAGGCTTGACTTTTTACGGACAAGTGCACTTGTTGACTGTCGTTCTCGGACCATTGATGAAGACATTGTCGACTGATCGGCCTCGCCTCGCTGGCTTGCTTTGCTGGACGTCCGTTCAGCGACAGATGTTCCGGATCCTGAAGCAGACCTCTGTCCAGAAGATGTACTAGGAGGATTTGTACGACGACCCGATGCTCTGCTTGATGGTCTGCCGGTATCGATCAAAGGATATCGCTCGTTCATGATGCTCGACGAGCGAGAACGTAGCTCGGGACGACTCTTTGAGGCTCGAAGCATCGGTGGGTCCTCCTGCAGGCTCTCCTTGGAATTGTAGGGGTTGAGGTTGCTCAGAGAATGGTCAGGTCCAGCCAGAACAGTATCTCCGATAGGTGCAGGTGTCATGCTAAAGTCTTCAATCTCCTTGCTGAACCAGGCTCTCCATTCATTACTTGGTTTTGGTGCGTAGGTGGCAGGTCCATGTACAGGCCGAGGGGGCGAGTCGAGAGGATAACGCTTGACCTCACGCCCGGTGATTGTGATAAACGTGCCAACAGCATCAGGAGAGACGGACCTCGAGTATAAACTGGGCGAAATAACCTGCTGTCGAAGGTCATGAAGATCTGCGCCGTTGTTAAACGTTGGTGCAGCAGCGTCGTGGGATTCGTGATGAACAGCAATTGGCAAGCTGGAGTTGTTGACGTTCTCCAACGGTCGCAATTCATATGGATTATCACTTTTCATACAATAGTTGAGAGCGCGTGAAACAACGGGTGAGCCGTCCTCCAACGCGGCCTGCCAACGATTTTCTGATCTCTCAACACGAGCAGCAATCTGTTCGTGTGATGGCGCAACTGCCTCTGCTGGACGACGTTTCTTCGAACGTATGCTTGGCGCAACACTCCACCACGACGACTTTCGAGTCACTTGACGTGGTGGGCTGGGGGCTGGACGCGTAGGAGACTCGGGAATAGTAGGTTCTGGGGTGACCATCCGGATAGTCTCGGAGGCTGGCGATATCGGTGGAGAGTCGTTAAACACAACAGCAGGTGGTTGTGGTGCAACCTCCTCAACGACGATGGTTGGCACCTCAGGACCATTGATACGTCTCTGCAGTGCATCATACAAGTGCTTGCTATCTTCTGACTTGCGCTGGAGGTTGGCTTGGCTGGGTCGACGGAGCGGAAGTCGCAACGCTCGTTCGAGAAACGAGCTCGTCGGTGCTCCCTCTGGAGTACAGGGAAGAGCTGGAGGTGCTGAAGTCTCGTCTATCGAGGGCAGGCGCTTGCCGCGTGAAGTTGTCGAGTTGGACCAACTCGTGATTCGCGATTGAGCACCCGAAGAAGCACCCAGAGAAGAGAAAGGTGATCTGGGAAGAGACACTCCAAAGTCTGCACCTGAAAAGCTGTCGTCGTTTGTCTTATAGACATCGAAATGGAGATTCCTCGCTTCTACGTGCTGAGCAGGGAATTGTGATTGCACTCGCTTCGGTCTTGACAAAAGCCTTTTGAATCTGCCTTTGAGTGATTCTGAGACGGTCCGCGGTTTCCTCAGTTTGGCAGGAGCTTCAGGTTGGTCTTCGGGCCTGATGTCGATGGGCGGAGCCGTAGAGAAAACACCAACAGAATCTTCGACAGAATTGTAGGGTGGTACTGACGTGTCATAGTGGATGGAGGGTGCCGGAGTCGGTGACTTTGAGAAACGCTTCCTCAGGGGAGCAACGAAAGATTTCCTCTCGCGGACGTCCTTCTTGTGGAAGCCCTGAAGGTAGGCATCCCAAGCAGCTGTCTTGATCTCGTCATCCGTCTGCAGATCACGAGTTTGCCGTCTGGAGGCTGTGCTGAGTCGTGCCTCGGACACGTCTGCCATGGTGACGGTAAAGTCATTAGAGGCTTCGAGAGCAAATCGATAGGGCGTATCTGGCAACAGAGATTGCCGAGTCGGTGGGCGCGCTGGTATAGTTGCGGGAGCAGTGGCCGGTCCAGGCACCAATGCAGGACGTTCAGAGCGCTCAGGCTTCTGCGTGGACTTGCGTCGATTGCCATCGAAATGGCTGCCTTCAGAGCGTCGAGAGCGACGTCTTTGAGGTCGGTCGCCTTGGGAGTAGCGATATGCACGCGTGTAGGCCTCGACAGCGGCAACCTCTGCATACTTGGGCTCGTTCGATATCGATGGCTCGAAGGGCTTGTGGCTGCTCGAGGATGATGACTTGGCTCGACGTAGGCGTAGAGCAGCGTCACTGTTGGCACGGGACAGCATCGAGGCTTCCTTCGGGGTTGTTCGCCGAGGACTGTTGATGGTTACGAGAAAGCTAGGAAAACGTATGCGGCGATACCAATGCTTTGGTATGAGATGCATCTGTGTAAATGGGTCGACTGTGCAGAAGGCAGAACCCACCTGTCTTTGTTGGATGTCCGCATCTTGCAAGAGGAAAGAAGTCCATAAGAATGCTCCTTCCTATCCAATGGCAAATTTCTTACAACTCACCACCACGACTAGGCACCTTAGTACTATTATGTCCATCTATGCGGTAGTCCGCGACGCTCTCCATGAACTATGATATCTTAAATCCTAATGTGCTGAGAATTAATTGTGTCGTGAAGAGCATCTTGCACTCCAGAAATATGAAAGACTGCATGGTTGTGAGCAGAGCTGCTGTCGTCTCCAAGTCAAGGTCGAAGCAGATCCACCTGCCATATCACAAGCTCGATGAAATGAGCCCAGGATCATCGAGAGATGTCAGGCCCTCACGTCTTGCCAAGATTCGCTGGTGACATTCGGGGACGGAGACGTTTTCACCGAGATGACCGAAAATGGCGCAAAGCACAGGCCAGCCACCAACATCTTGAGCCGAGGCATGCGAAAGTGGCTCAGAATGGAAGGTGGCTGGTTTCGTGACGCGCGTGACACGTCGCAATCAGGGCGATTCACAGCAGCAGGAAAGCAATGGGGTCACCCATGAGATGTATACATAATGAAATAATAAGGGATATGCATCTGATTATCCTCCGTAAACCGTGACAAAAGAAATGAGAGTATGCAAGACATCAGAATCGATATGTCGAAGCCTACTCCAATGCAATGTGGCTCCACCGTGGACGCCATACAAGCTCATCCAATCATGCCTTGAATCCTTACTCGGAAGATGCGAGGAACTCGTCGATCTCCGACTCGAGCTTGGCTGTAAGTCTGGCGATCTCCTTGCGAGCAGCCTCGAACGACTCTCTCATGTCCTCGCGGATGACCGATGCGTCCATCTCCTGAACCTTCTTGTAAGCCTTGTGGGCAGAGTCGGTCTTGGTGATGGCCTTGAGCTCCTCAAGACCGTACTCGCGCTGCGAGTTCTTGACCTTGTAACCGCCGGCGGCAATGACCTCAGTGTAGTTGGCGGAACCACCACCGTTCCAGGCAAGGATCTGGTTGATGTCAGTAAAAGGCAAGGACAAAGGAGTACAGAATTACTTACGTTGGCAGTGTCTGAGGGGACGTCCTCAAGAGCACCAACAGTGGCGATGGAGAGAAGGTCAGCCTTGAGCTTCTTGGGGGTGATCTCGGCGACAGCGTAGGCCGAGTTCTTGGAAGGCTGGAGGGAAAGGAGGTAGGCGAGGAGACCAGCAATGTGGGGAGAGGCCATCGAGGTACCGGAGATGACGTTGGTGGCAGTCTCACTGCCGATCCAGGTGGACAGAATGTTGAGGCCGGGAGCGAAGATGTCGTTGCACTTGCCGAAGTTGGAGAAGTAGGCACGCTCGTCGGCAAGAGTGGAGGCACCGACGGTGACAGCCTTCTCAGCAGCGGCGGGAGAGTATCTGCAAGAGTCGGCGTTGTCGTTACCGGCGGCAACAGCAAAGTGGATACCGGCGTCGACGGCGGCGTTGACAGCCTGGTCGAGGAGGGCGGACTTGCCACCACCCAGACTCATGTTGGCAGCGCTGCCCTTGAAGCCCTTTCTCTTGCCCTTCTTGGCCTTCTCAACTTGCTCGATGTGTGACTCGGCAGCGTACTCGACGCCCTTGACGACGTCGGACATGGAACCCGAGCCGTTGGAGCGGAGGACCTTGACGGCCTTGACGTGGGCCTTCTTGGCGACACCGTACTTCTTGCCGGCGACGGTACCAGAGCAGTGAGTGCCGTGGCCGTTACCGTCCTTGTCCTCATCACCCTGAGGAATGGTCTTGCCCCACGAGGCACGACCCTCAAAGTCGACGTGGTCAACGTTGGTGCCGGTGTCGATAACGTAGACATCAACGCCCTCGCCACCGTCGGATGAGTAGAGGTACTTGTTGAATGTGCCAAAGGTCAAGCTGTCACGGTGCGAGATACGAGCGAGACCCCAAGGAGCGCCCTTCTCGACGGCGGGGTCCTCGGACTTGGCGAGGGTGTGCATGACCTGGTCCTTCTCGACGAAGGCAACCTGAGATAACGAGTCAGCAAAGCTCTTATAGGCTAAAAGGCTTGGGTCATTGTAGGCAGCAGTTTAGAGATCGCCGCGGAACAGAGGCAAACAGCTGAGAACAAGTTTTGGGCATGTTTCCGAGCCGGCTCGTGCGAAGCCGTGGCAGAACAAGAGAGAGATCGTGAGATCGTGAGATCGTGGGATCGTGGGATCGTGGGATCGTGGGATCGTGTGTACTTACGTCGGGGTGCTTGCGAATGGCCTCGAGGACGGACTCGTCGAAGTGGCCTGAGTAACCCTTAAGGCCTGCCATGTTGTATGTGTGCTTGAGACCGTCAAAGACAGTCTCGAGGAAGGGAGCCTGCGATCTCTTGCGGAGCTCGAGCTTGGTGCTGAGTGTCTGCTCGTGGATGTCCTGCACCCAGTTGTGGTGAGCGGCAGCACCGTGGTGGTCAACGTGATCCTTGAAGGCAATCAAATATGAGTCAGGAATGGTCTCGGCGTCGACAGATGAGATGAGGGGGGCGGCATCGTTGTCGATGCTCTGGTGGCTCAAGGTGTCTGCCTTGATGACAGGCTTTGCAGCTGCCAGCAGCGGCAGGAGAGTGAGACCTGCGATGCCCTTCATGGTGAAGTGCTGATATGTGTATGTGATGTGTATGTGTATGTGAATGGGAAGTGGATGCAGAAGGGAGGATGGCAAAGAGGAGGTGGATGAAGGAGGGATGGAGTCGAGGATGAGTCGAGTTGATGAAGGCCTTCACCCAAGTGGAAGCTTGCCAATCTGGGGTAGGTCGTTATCAGCGGGCCCGTGCTCGATCAGGTCAAATGACGTTTTCGGCCGGGCGCGTTAACCACGCCCTGCTTGCGCAGACCGGCCCACCAGTCCATGTTCGACCATCCAGGAATGCATCAAGAGTTTGCTGTAGACGCCGTGATATCCCTAGACTATATACATCTCACTATATCATAGAATAAAGGCTTGAATGGGCAAACAACCGTGCGAAGACGACTCGACATGTGCTATCAGCGACTCGGGGGCGTTGTTATCACACGTCTGTCGCCTTGGAAATGTGGAGCCATGGCGCTAGCGGTTCACAAACGCCGACTACGTTCATTCGCGTGCCCTCTTTCTCGAATCACTGTATCAGGCACCCCGTGCTGCGAAACATCGAAACGTTCACGTGCGCCTCCATTGCGTCCGTTGCACCTTGCAACCTTGCTATCTTCGGAGCCTTTGCAGCTTAGGTCTTCGGCCCATCCCCTCTGGTCCCTCCTTGGCTGTTGTATGCTTCGTCCTCGAAGCCGCAATCACGCAGGCATTCTACTTTGCGGGGTCGTCACTTGACTGCTTGACTGAGCCCGGAGAGAACGCCCTCCTCGGCTTCCGGAACATTGTCCCTTGCGCAATCACAGTCACTTCCGGAGCAATGACATCGTTAGCTGTTCAATCTGTATATATCGACCAGCACCGTTGATGCCAAAATGGACAACCGATCTCCGACCCCCCGTCGGTACAGGTCATCCACCAGCAACTCCAGTCCACCATTGCAAGTAAGGACAAGTGCACTTGGCTCACTCGTTCAGCGACTATCAAGTTTTACAATCACCACTCCTGAATCGTTACGGAGTGTCCATGATGACCTCATCAGACTATCCATCTTCTTTGATGATAGTGGCCAGAACGATATACAAGACCAGTTCCGCCAAATCCGAGGCTTCCAAGCAATCATCCATGTTCTAGAAGCAACAATTCGATACGTGGAAACACAAGAAGAATTGACGAACATCTCTCTCGAAGAAAACTTCATTCAGATCGCCATTGATGTGTTAAACATTTTGACCAAAGCCTTGCGCCGGCACCATGGAAACTCTCGTTACTTTACCAAGCGAATTTCGGGCGGAGGATGGCAAGCTCTCCGTCACCTCATCCAACACGCTTCTTGCATCATTGCGAGCTCATCCTCCAGTGCTCTTCGGTTCAACAATCTTTTGAGACTCTTCTGCGCCACTTTAGCATTAGCGCTTGGGGACAATGCCTACAGCAACGCTCTCAAGACTCTCTGGTTGGAAGGTCCGGATGATTCGCATAGCGCAGTCAATGGAGATGCTTTCTCAAAGGCAAACACGGATCATGAAGCCGTGACAGAGACACCAAGTCCTGAGAGGATGCAGATTCTGGTTCGTGGGTGCTTCAGTCGAGATGAACGGATTCTCAATTCGGAAGCTGTGACTATAATGTCAGATTTCTACACGCCATCTGGATACGGGGAGGAGATCCCTCGTGATCATATAGCTGGTCTACCGACCGTCATCTTGACCGTACTTGGTTGTCTTGCTGAAACATCAGCAAGCAACAGAATTGCAGTTCATGACGCTGGCACATTGTCGGTCTTGTTGCCTCGCTTGGCTGAGAAGGGTATGAACGAAACTGAGGCCTCGCTGTTACAGAAGCTTTGCAAATCATTGCTCCCACTTGGGACACGCCGATTGGAAGAGACAGCTCAAATATTCAAATTGGCCTGCGAGGATGATTCCGCCAAAGAGATATTGTTAGAGGCTTTGCAGAAGTCTAAACAGCCTCCTGCTATCCAGTTCGATTTGTCACAGTCCGGGCATTGCTCTATTGAGCTTGCGTCCTTGCCACGGTCCTTTCCGCCACCCACAGGCTACACTTTTTCGTCCTGGATCAAGATCGATCAATTTGATTCAGACTGCCATACCACGATATTCGGAGCATTTGACGCCAGCCAGACATGTTTTGTTCTTGTCTATATCGAAAAGGACACCCATCAGCTAATTCTACAGACATCAGTCACTGCGAAGAGACCCAGTGTACGATTCAAGAAGTTTAGATGTGGAGCTGGAGAGTGGTATCATATCGCCGTAGTGCATCGCCCTTCTCGAACAAGCAGCTCGAGTCCAGCCATACTCTATGTCAACGGACGCTGCATCGAAGAGCAGCACTGTCCGTACCCAGAAGCGCCTCCGCTTATCCCAGAACTTCGTGCTCCTGTTCCTTCCCAAGTTGTTAACACCACTCGACGACCAGTCCAGGCTTTCTTCGGCACTCCCCAGGATCTTGCTTCTCAAGCAGCCGATCGTGTCTTGAGGTTAAAGTGGTCTCTTGCAAGCGCCTATTTGATCGACGCATCCCTTTCTCCAGAGTTAGTCGCAGTCCATCAGAAGCTTGGTCCACGCTATTGTGGCAACTTCCAAGACTGTGTGGGACCTTTTCTGACATACCGCGCCTCCGCCGAGCTCAATCGATACAACGAGATGCTGCACGCGGACAAAGATGACAAATCCGAGATCGTCAAGGCTACACAATCCCAGGGCAGTGAACTCCTCCCAGAAGGCAAACTCTTGATCAGCATGTCGGCTTCGACGATTGTAAACATGAACGGTTTCCTGGCGAATGGTGTCAACATCGCAAGCATGCTAAATGAAAAAGCCGCGGCACATCTTCAGTCTCTCACGCGTAATGGCAATCCACTGTTGCTCAACGCGGCCCGACCCACGATCAACGAAGCTATTACGAGGTCTTATGGAGCAGCTGTGATCACTGGTGATCCTATTTTGACCCTCACTCGTGGCTTGGATGATGGTAGTTGGCAGATTGGAGGCAGCTTACCAATCAGCATGAAGATCATCCAGAGTGCATCAACAGCCGATTCTCTTGTCACTTCGGTCGAGCTTCTTTTTCAGTGTATACTGGACAATTGGCGAACCAGTGAAGTCATGGAGAAGGATAACGGTTTCGGCATTCTCGCAGTCTTGCTACGAGAGAAGCTTGGAATATACACTGGCGGCCCTGGTGGCACTAGAACTGCCCCAGTAGCAAAGACTATACAGCAGAGGGAGGGGCTGGCATCGAGACTTCTCAAAGTCGTTTTGGCGTTTGTTGGCTACGACATCAAGAGTCCCGAAAACTCTTTACTCATCAACCCCATGGCTTACAGAGTTCTACTTGTGGACTTCGACACTTGGCGTACCATAAGCATCGAGACTCAGAAACTCTACTATCAGCAGATTGCTGGATTTATCTGGAAGAATAACAACCAAACTTTCAACATGAAACGATACAACAAGATGAGGGTTGTTCGTAGATTTCTTGATGCTCTGAAAGTTGATCCCATCAGTCCTGAAGTCTTGCCAGAGATTTTGCATGCTTTGAGAGCTCTCAGCTTGTGTAAAACAGCACACCTCAATCATCGAGACATCGCTACGTTCGTCACATATGCGCTACATGACGATAGAGCCTTGCAGTCGACCAATCCGCTTTTGAAAACACCTCGAAACAGGTCTGCATCAATCAAGCTACACTCTCCTAGGATGGTCGCTCCTGAGACCTTCAGCCCATCATCACCGTCAGAATCACCAAGTACAGCCAGGCTTAGTCAATCGAGTCTCGGTGTCAGCATTGTCGAGACATACTCAGAGGTTCTTTGCGGTTTCGAAACCAACACGCACATCAAACGATTTGATCAGCAAGTACCTACGCGTTGGATTCTTCATTTGTTGGCGGAGCCCGATTCTCGCGTCGTTGGTTCTGCACTCTCGATTATATCAAGAGCAATCGTTGAGATACCGAGTTTCAAGCCTAAATTTGCGGAGAAGAACAATGGCTTCACCACGCTGCAAGCTAGATTGCGGAGCCACTGGACATCTCCAAGAGTGTGGATGGGGTGCTTTGCCATTCTTTTCGGTCGTCCATTCGTTTGTCAAGAAGATGCTAACGAGCTTACCATTTTTCATCTCATGGAAGCATTTATGCAGCAAGGAGAGTCTGAGATACGGCATCCCGAGATCTTCCCAGCAATAGCGAGCATGTTGGAAGCAGGGCTCAGAACTGTCGTCAAAGATTCTGCACATCAGAAGGATAATGATGACGCGGCTGAGTTGAACACAATTCCAAAGACGATCATTCAATTCCTTACAGATGTCCATGCTCGGAGCAAGTCGTTCAGAGACTTTGCGGTGGACTCTCACTACGTACAGGAGCTGCTTTTCGTGCTGTTCCCACTGATCACGAGTGCCGATCGACTTAGCGCATCCGCCGAATTAGCATCTGAAAGCCCGCTGAATTTCCAGGGGCGCGAAGTTGTTCTGCGGCCTCATTCCAATTCATTGGGCGAACGACCGGCTGTACTCAGAAGTGGTTCCAGCAGAACATTGCCTACTCAAAGCCGCCCGAACCAACTTCAGATTCCTCGCAGGACGTCTTCTTTCGTTTTTGTCAATCCCACCGCGTCCGAGGTCAAACAGTCTACTGTATCAACACGATTCAACGCGATCATGTCTCCAACCACAAGCAGACCGGTTAAAATCAATGTCGGCAATGCAGTTGTCGAGTCCCTACTTGAACTTGTAGTCATGGTGTACCTCGAACAGGCCTCGCAACGCAAAGAATTTGCAGGCTTTGGTCTATTCCTCAAAGTTCCGCCTGGTTTCCAGGAACATCAGGCATATTTCGAGTCATACGTTCTGCTTCACACCATGCATCAGCTGTGGAACCATCTTCAGCTGAATCAAGAGTTGATGATCGAACCCAGGACTTTGACGAACCTTGCTCGATACAGCTTGCATATGGCTGAGGCTGTGTTCGAAGGCTGGTTCATTGACGGAGCCCAGCCACTACTCGATTTTACTGGCAAGGCACTGGAGTACCTTCAACAACCAGCCGTATCTGCGACGAAGGGCGTACGACTATGTTCACAAGCCGTGTCAACACTACGTTCAGTGTTCCTTCGAGTCACTCTCCTTCGCTTGTCAGAACTTGATGAAGTTGAAGACGATACAGAAGCACTGGACTTCCTAAGGAAGATGACTTACTGGCAAACCATCCTGTTCTCTCCACAAAATCAAGAACTTCCATTCATAAGATTGATTTGTTATCTTCTATACATCAAGATGACCTCGCCTTCGTCTCCAGTGCGGCATGCTGCTGCCTCGTTGTGGAGGATGTTGCTTGTCCAGAAGCCTACAGAAGCAGCTACCATCCTGATACAGAACGCTGATCCTAATCAACGTCACATTTCTACTGGTCTGATCAAGCTTGCTGCACACGATGATGACGAGCTTCTACAATGGATTGATCAGAATCGAAAGCCACTGGATGAGTTCTTCCATGAAACCATGTCGAGATTCTGGGATGAATTTGTCGGCTCCGAGAACCAGAAGACTGAAGAATCGGCCAGAAATCGTCTTGCTAAGCGCAAGGAGAAGCTGAAGCAGTGGAAAACGACAGAGACCGACCTTGATAATGTTGCACATCGTTTTGAGGTGTCCACTAGGCATTGGCGGTCGAATATTCATTCTCAAGAGCGACTGAAGTACCAAGGCGCGCTACAGGACCAGCAAGAGAATTTGAACCATATACAAACTGTTATTGCCAGGCTTGAAACTCTCCTGAAACAACCTTCAGGCCTCTTCCCTGAAAAAGAACCATTCAAATGGCAACTGGATCAGACAGAATCGCGCAATAGAATGCGTATACGTATTGTCCCAGACTCGCGACGAGATCAAGAGGCATACCAGCCGAAGCGCAAGGCCTCCGAGCGTGCGTCGCATACAAAACTCAGAATCGACACACAATCTCGCCCAGGCTTGTCGGACAATATAGTCTCGGCGGAACCTACACCGAGGACTCCAGCCAACCTCGGTATGCCTCAGTTTGACGACACTCCATCAAGAGATGACTCTATCTCAGGCTCGGCGCTTCTTGACGGCGAGTTTGAGATGGTGGATGACCCCAAAGACGGCGAGGAAGGATTTGAAGACAAAAATCGTAAGGTGTTGAAAAGTCTGCAGCGCGGCGATCGTGTACAGAACATCTGTAATGTTTCCCGTGTGGTAGGGTTGGAGGCTTATGAAGGTCTCTTGATCATTGGCAAGAAATGCTTGTATCTTCAGGACGAAATGTTCCAGAGATCTGACGGTGAAATCGTCAGCGTTGTTCATGCTCCCGACGAGGAACGCGACCCTTATGTCCAGCTAATCTCAGGCAAAGAGGTCAAAACCAAGCGAAAGCAACGCGCAGAAAGAGAACCTGCAAGACATTGGACTTGGCAGGAGCTATTGCATATCTCAAAACGCCGCTTCCTGTTCCGAGATGTCGCACTGGAAGTATTCTTCACCGACGGTCGCAGCTACCTTTTGACATTTATGACGCCAACAGCACGCAACGATGTTTATGCAAATCTCGCAGGGAAGTCCCCGTTAGTCTATGGTTCGCTATCGTCTTTGCCTGCCGAGGACGCTTGGAGACTCGACTCGTTGAGAAACCCAGAGGAAACACCACAAAGCTTTGGTTACAAGTTCGCAAATGTCTTCAACTCAACATCCTCCAACGCAGCAACCCGACGATGGACCCGCGGCGAGATATCGAACTTTCAATATCTCATGCTCGTCAATAACATGGCCGGCAGAACCTTTAACGACCTCACGCAGTATCCTGTGTTTCCTTGGATTCTCGCAGACTATACTAGCGAGGAGCTGGACCTAACTGACCCTCGAAGTTTCCGTGATCTGTCCAAGCCGATGGGCTGTCAACATCCTGCGCGCGAGTCCGAGTTCCGCGATCGGTACCGAGCCTTTGCCGAGATGGGTGATGAACACTCTCCACCTTTCCATTATGGTACTCATTACTCTTCGGCCATGATTGTCTCTTCATACCTCATTCGACTACCGCCATTCGTGCAGTCTTACTTGCTGCTCCAAGGTGGCAACTTTGATCACGCAGACAGATTGTTTGACTCGATCGAGAAGGCATGGTTGTCTGCATCAAAGGAGAACATGACTGACGTTCGAGAACTGACACCGGAGTTCTTCTGTCTACCTGAGTTTTTGCAAAACATCAACGGTTATGACTTTGGCCAGAAGCAAGGCAATGGTCAGACGATCAATGATGTTGTTCTACCACCTTGGGCTAAGGGAGACCCACACATCTTCATTGCAAAGCACAGAGAAGCTCTCGAGAGCCCATATGTCAGTCAACATCTACAAGAGTGGATTGATCTCATCTTTGGATACAAACAACGCGGCGAGGCAGCACTCGAAGCCACTAATGTGTTTCACCATCTTTCGTACCAAGGCGCGAAAGACCTGGATACCATGCAAGACGAAGTCGAAAAGCTCGCAACTATTGGAATCATTCACAACTTTGGACAAACACCTCATCAGGTGTTCCAGCGCGCACATCCCAGAAGGGAGGAAGAGAAGCATAGAGTGGAAAGACTTGACACCATCGCAGAGTCATTGATCAAGCTACCCTTCCCCTTGCTTGAGAGCCATGAACGAGTCATGGCATTGACATATTCGACTAACCAGGAGCGCTTGTTATGCTCGCCTCCTTGCAAGCTCAATGTCCCGCCAGCTTGCAAGAGTTATCTGCAGTGGGGCTTCGCAGACAACAGTCTTCGCTTTTTTACTGCCGACAACAGAAGAATGCTCGGCTTGTATGAGAATCTGCATATTGGACAGATAAGCACCGCTCTGTTTGCAGACTCCAAAACGCTCATCACAGGAGGTGCAGATAGCACGATTGGCGTGTGGACCATTGGCTTCAGCTCAGACTCTGCAGACATCCAGTCAAGAACCTATCTCTTCGGCCACCGCACGCCAGTAAGCGTTCTTGCCGCCTCACGCGCGTTCAGCACTTTGGTATCTGCGTCAGTCGATGGCCAAGTATTCCTCTGGGATCTCAACCGTTTCGACTGCGTGCGTGTCCTCCAAGAAGCTAATAATGGCAGCCGCACAATCCAGTGTGCTAAGGTCAACAATCTGACCGGACACATTGTCCTCTGCAGTGGCGCCTTCGTCAGAGTCCTCACATTGAACGGACACTTG
This sequence comes from Aureobasidium sp. EXF-10728, assembly GCA_023848605.1. NCBI lineage: Eukaryota > Fungi > Ascomycota > Dothideomycetes > Dothideales > Saccotheciaceae > Aureobasidium > Aureobasidium sp. EXF-10728. The sequence goes on from SWBG01000010.1 coordinate 539,123, forward strand.
CTTGTAGAACAAAAGGTCTGCGATGCTGAAGAAGACGAAATTACCTGCTGTGCATTCTACGAAGGCGCTGCCAACGAGTGGGTTGAGCGAGTATTGCTCTTCACGGGCCACAAACGTGGTATCGTCAATGTAAGTTTTTTTTTTTTGGCAAAAAAACTCATCAAGTGTCAAGCTAATGCATCGCAATCAAGGTCTGGTCACTCGTCACTCTCCGCGACGGAGCTTGGCATTTGCAACTCATCAAGCGCTTGATGCATGTTGAGCCCACGCGAGGCGAGCCGAACATCCAGGTCCCGACCATCACTTGTGTTCTTCCCATGCCTCAGGCTGTGTATACTGGTGATGAAGATGGCAAAGTTGTAAGTTTGAATATCTTGATTGTGTATCAATCTAGTGCCTTTACTGATCTCTTTTGCGTTTTGTAGTATGAGTGGAATTGTGTGCAAAGACATGGATCTGGTTCTTTTGGCGGCTGGCGATGAGGTAGAAGCATAAGTTTTTGATTGCGAGCAACAAGCATAGGTGGGCTTGTTGATTGATCGAGATGACAAAGAGAGACGGGCTGAGTCTCAAACACTTGTCTGTTTGCACATAAAAAGTACCCCTGGTAACGGAGTTATGCATTTTGTCGTTTTTCCATCCTTGCGGGACTCTTTGAAGCGAATTTATTTTATCTTGCATGATGGCTTTGATATCAACAAGTCTAGATGACCTCGCTTAAACAAAACCTCTTACGGCCAATTGAGTACGGGATAACTTTCTCGACTCTGCCATCCATGGTCAAAAGTACACCTGAGACCCGTACCCTGTCTAGCAGCAATAATCCCCCTGGCCACCGTTCTGGCCTCTGCTTCCCGTTCCAACCATCTAGCCATCAAGCCAACAAACATGTCTTGATAAGCATTGCAATTCCCACACTCTTGCCAGCAATCCCCCACATCTGCAGTAGCATGACAATCGCCACAATGCTGCACTTGATACTCTCTCTTCTCTGGCCGAGTAGAAATGTAATCGCGCACATCGTCGATGATCTGTTGATCCTTGACCCCAATGCGAAAATAAGCCTTTGCCATTTTCTGGCGAAAGGTGGAGGTTTTGAGAAATGTGGTGTTGAGAGGGAACCACGCGGAAGAGTCTTGGGATAGATTTAGGTAGGTGAGGTGGCGCCAGCTGCCATTCCAATCTGGGCCTTTGAGGCGCTGGGTTTGGAGTGACCAGTCATTGTCGCTGTCATCCGAGTCGGTGGGTTGGGGGAGAGAGTAAGAGCGGTGGGTTAGAGCTGGGAGCCAGGTGTGGCAGCCTTGGAGGTCGAGCCAGCGGAGACAGTAGGTGTTTTCTGCCAGCATGCGGAGGACGAGGGCAGGTTCTTCAAAGTCGCGGTCCAGGGAGGCGTAGGGGGAGGTTGAGTTTGGGGTTCGTGTTGGGAGTGGCCAGTGGGCTAGGCTGAGGTGGGTTATGGTGTGCAGGTCTTTGGAGAGAAGGAGGAGGTCTGTCCAGGAGGCTGAAGGGAGAGGATGGGCCAAGGAGAGCTTGGTCAAGAATTGTAGATTGTTGTTTAGAGATGTTGGAATGAAAAAGTCGCTATCGTCTGAGGAGGTGTCTTGGTCCCAAGAATCTGCAATGTCGCTTCTTTCTTTCTTGGACTTTTCGACAAGGTCTTTGGATTCCTCTGCTGACCTGTGCAACCATCTTCTGAGTTCTTTGAGCGAGAAGCCCCAACCCACTAGCCCTGAGAGGTCCAAAGAGGTAGCTTCGGATGGATTCGGGAAGAGGGCTTGGAGACCGGCCATGTCAACACCTTCTGGTGGTCCTATAGTGGTCAAGTAGCTGAGCAAGACAACACGCAAATGCGGTGGGATCACGTCGAGCCATTCGCCACAGTCTTCCACAATGTCTAACCAGTTTCTTGCGGCTACCTTCAGTGACATGTCCAGTAAGCTGCCAGGAATGACAGGATTGTCATTGGCCATATTCAGGAACCGGGCCAGTCCATCCGGTAGATTCCTCGTCGGACCTCCATTCTGGCCAAAGGTCCTTGGCTGTCGTTTTGCCGGATAGTAGCGGTTCTCGAGCGCTTGTCTATGACTTGTTAGTCTCGACACCCAACTAGGCGGAGGGGCAGGGCCGGGCGTCCTCAGCCGCACTCTGGATCTCTGAGAAGCACTATTTCTCGGAGCCGGCGCGGCCACAGCAGTTTGGCCCAAGATGCCCTGTCCAAGACTTGGAGGTAATGACCTTTGATTTGAAAGTTCGGCGAGCTGGCGCTTTCTTTCGAGGGAGGCTGGGGACGACTGAGCGAGTCTCAGGTTGGTGAGGCGTTCGTTGACGGACAAGACGGATTTTGCTTGAGCATTCTCGCTAGTGCGAGAACCGCCGCCGAGCGAGGGGTGAACATAGTTCGAGCCTGGTTTGGGTTGATATGTCTGTCTGTGCTTTTTGGGCATTACAGAGTAAAGAGAAGAAAAGAGTTGCCCGTGGATTCCTCCAGCGTCCGGGTTGAATATGTATGGCTTCCAGATTCCTTCCAGTGACCGAGCTCCTGGTCTTCTTCCAATGATGTCCTCGTAAATGTGTTTCGAATGATCCTTCTGATGGAATATTACTCATAAGCAGTAGGAAATGCAGTGCTCCCATAGGCTGGTGAGGAAGTTGAGCAAGGACAAGGAGACGCCACCTGCACGTTTTCCCATCGCGGTTTCCCCACGCGCGCTCACCCACGTCATCACCTTGCACCTGCCACGACAGCAGCTAACGCCTTGAAACCTTGTGTACCTGAGAACCCCCTTTATAAGCAATGTACTGATCCTTCTGCTTATTTCAATAGAACAAACATGGCTTCCTACCTCAAAGAAAAAATCACCGGTGCCCAGGCCGAGGTCGACAGCGGCAACGCCGATAAATATTATATTCAAGTGGCCGCAGCAACCTCCTACGATGACTCCAAGGCCAAACAAGTCATCATCAATGGTGCACCCACAGAACTGAACAAGAATGCAAAGGTCGCTGTCCGGATAAAGGAATATCAAGGCTTACCTCTGGATTCCCCGGCGACATCTCCGTACTTTGAGGACCACGCTCATGTACACGATACATACAGTATAGCCGTCTCGTGGATCCCCGAAGAAGACATTGACGCAGATGACTTGGTCTGGGGCATTGAACTCATCAACCCGATTCGTGATCGCATACCCGGACGCTTCATTACGACCGCCTTCAACATTGTCAAAGGCTTTGTAGATTCGAGTTTGAGATGCGATCCCAATGCAGACCGACCCTGGCTCAACGGACCTGCGTTATGCTCAACAGCCATAACCTTCAGTATTGGACCCCAGGGCACTTGCGAATTACCAGCCATTTTAGCAGAAGGCGGTCTCTCCGACGACTCTGCCATACGCCAATCCCACAATATCCCCGCCTCAGACTCTCAACGCCGCAAACACTTTCTAGACGAGCAAAAACGCAAAAACTTTGTGTTTGAAAAGGGCCGTTGCTATGCCTTTGACTTTCACAATGGCTACATTGACTGGAAAAACTACGCTCTAAAGCTTCCAGGCTTCTCCTTTGGAGTCTTGAAATACATCAATGATAGAACACATACAACCAGATTCGTGCTCAAGAGCCGCAAAACCGGAAACGTGTTTGTAGCAACCACATTCCGCTTACTCTACGGCGAGGAACTGGAAAAGGCAAAGAGGACAAGTGGAACTGCTGCTGCCAAAGCACAAACAGGTGAGACTGCAGAGGAACACTCCCAGCATACAGACACAGCTGAGGATGATGCCCAAAAGCAGCCACCGCGAAACGGAAACCTCGAAAACTCGAACGGCGATCTGGGAACGCTGGAGCCGCTCAAGGGGCCTGAGACGGAAAACGTCGACAAGGAGAAGTTGGTGCGACAACCGCTGCAAGGGCCCGAGGAACCCGCGACGACGGAGCTGGAGGACGCGAAGAGATCTGAGGGTGTTTCCAATGGTCACCCAAGGGTGACAACTCAGCATGGCGAGGAGCATCCTGCTGAAAATGCGGCCGAACAGGTGATAGCAGCGTCCGAGGAGAAAGAGCGGGCAGCATAAGAGGCCGGTCGGTGAGAGTGCTTCGTTAACGGCTATATCTCCGATCATCCATACAAGGCTTGACGGGTAATGTGTAATGATATATAGCTTACATTTTGACAAAGCGGGTAGATGGATTTTGCTTTTCTAGGAGTATGTATTTACGGGTGATTGCAGACTGAAACAAGCTTAGAGCATGCCTCTTCTCCATGCACGAGTGGCAAGTTCCTTGATGGTCTTTACTTCGACAGGGCCCCTGAGCTCCTCGTCAGCCAGCGCCTCGACCACGGCCTCGGCGACCAGATCTGCCTTTAACGGTTCAACACCGCCAGCGCCCATCAGTCCGGTCAAACGACCACCGACCAGCGAATTGGCCATGGCGCCCATAAAGGTCAATCCAGCCAGAGGCACAGTAAAGGTCCGCGATGAATCGTACAAGAAACCAGGCCGAATAAAGACACTCCTCATAGCGGGGAAATTCGCGGTGATCGAGTCCTCAGCTTCACGCTTGGTCTTGATGTACCTCGCAGGCAGAATAGGCGCACCCCCAGCCGCAGAAATGTAGGCCATGGACGACGCGCCGGCAGCCGAAGCCTCCTTGGCCAGCAAGATGGCAGAGTCTCTATTCATGACCTCGTAGGTGATTTGGCCGCCCTCGTGCTGGGGCTCGACATCACTGCCCTCTGTTCTCTCCAATGGGTTCTGTGTTCCTTGCTTTGTGCTGCTGAACGCCTTTTGCAAGCCGCCGATGATGGGTTCCTTGCCGGTTAGAACGCCCTTGTAGTCGGCTTCGAGTAGGATGCCCATGCTGTGCACTACCGAATCTGCGTGTTCGAGGTGTTGCTTGTAGGTTGAGGGTTGCAGGATGTTGGCGCTGACCCAGTTGACGTCGGACGACCAGGTGGGTGCCACGGGGGAGGAGGTTACGGAGGACCAGGTGGGTTCGCCGGAGCGCGAGATGGAGGTGACTTGCCAGCCTCGCGCGGCTGCTGCTTTGCAGATGCGGCTTCCTTGGGAAAAGTGTTAGCTTGAGAATGAACGTAGGGTTGGTGTTGGTTGGTGGTGGGGTACCGAGGAAGCCATTGCCGCCGGCGACGACGATTTTCTTGGTGGCTGCTCTTGTCGACATTGCTGATAGTGTTATATGGAATTGAAGATCAGAGATGCAAAAGAGTTGAAGCTGTGGGAGCTCTCGTCTCGTTCACATGCCAGATGCATGACGTGCACCGCGTCTTAGCGCCATCGCCGTCTCGACCTTGCGGGCAGGAACCGCCCCGATTGGCCGCGCACTTGCCTTGTCCTCCGACCCTCTGACCCTGTCTCTTGCATCGCTAGACAAACCACCATCATCAATCTCTCATCAACAAAAAACACCACGGCATACCACACACCCCACCATGCCAGCCGCCGCAAGCAACAAACGCGTCAAAAACACGCGCATCTCGCGCCCCTTCAGTACTCCCTCCCCCTCCTCACCCCTTCCTCCATCACAAACCCGCTAACACACCAATCCCAGTCATCGGCTCCCAAGCCTGGAACCTCAACCCCACCGCCCCCCAAACCGACCCAATCCCCGAAGGCCACACAAAAGGCTGGCGCGTCTACGTAAAAGCCCTCGACTCAGGCCCCGACCTCAGCACCTGGCTCAAAAAAGTCCAATTCAAACTCCACATGACCTACGCCGACCCCTCCCGCACCGTCGAAGCCCCTCCCTTCCAGATCCAAGAAACCGGGTACGGAGAATTTGACATTGAGATGCGGTTGTACTTTGACTCGAGCTCGGGCGAAAAGGCGCAGTACAGAAGTCATAGGTTGAGATTGGAGCCGTATGGCAGTGAAGAGCAGCAAAAGATGCAGAAAGAAACTAATATGGTGACGAGCGAGACGTGTGAGATTGTAGAGTTCAACGAGCCCTCGCATGATTTTTTCGCAAAGATGACGGCTGAGGACCAGTTTGCGCATTTGCAGAAAAAGGGCGGTGGTGCAAAGGGAGGTAGAGGTGCAAAGGGAAGAGGCGCGAGGATTGAATATGAGGGTGGCAGGGAACCGACTGCAAACTTGCCGGACAGGGGTTCTGACGCCTTGCCTTGGAGCAGAGAGCTCGAGAAGAAGATGCTCGACATGCTGTCCACGGCGCAAAAGGACATGGATGCCGAGATTGACAAGGAAAAACAAAAGGCAGAGGATAGGCGCAAGAGGTTGCAGGAGATTGCCTGATCTTTACTTTCTTGTCTTTCTCTTTTTCCTTTCTTCGACAAACTTTATGATACCCAATTTCACGCTGGCTTTGACTGCCATTTTGCTCATATCGCTTCATTACACACTGTCCATTCTGCACATGACATCTTGACTGATAGACTCTTCATTGACAGCAACGGCGAAAACCAGCCATCATCTTCCATAAAACTACAGAAACCCCCAAAAAGCAAATGATATGAGAAAAAACAACGCCACGCTCACTTCCACCTTCCTTTCCCTTTCTTACTTTCCACTAATCTGGCCCTCGACAAAGTCCAGCGCTTGTTCCTTGGACACGACATCAATGCTACTCGTCTTGTTGATATAACTGACACCGTAGCACTTTTCCGCCACGAGCAGCATCTCAGGCCTGAACGTCGTGCAGATGAACTGTCCCTTTTCCGAGCTCTCGGACAGCATCTGGGCGACGGCGGTACGGTACTGCGCATCGAGGTTTGCGTCGATTTCGTCAAAGAGGTAAAAGGGTGCCGGGTCTGAGGCTTGGATTGCAAAGACGAGGGCGAGGGCGCACAAACCTGTGATGGCGAGTTAGTAAGTTGTAAGAGGTGATACAGAGACAAGAGATGACTTACTCTTTTGTCCACCCGAGAGTTGCTGGATGCGTTGTTGTTCGTCGTGCTTGCTGTTGAAACTCACGCTGATGCCCACGCCAGTGTAGTTTTCGACGCCGTCCTTTCTGCCTTCGCCGTCCTCACTGTCTTCTTCGTCGTTCTCGCCGCGTGCGATACGGTCGGTGCGGCGTTGAATCACCAAGCGGCCCTTGCCAGCGGGAACCAGTTTCTCAAAGATGCGAGCGAATTCCTTGCTGACTTGGCGGAAGGTGCGCTCGATGGCTTCGTCCTTGCGTTGATCCAATACATCAATGAGCTCTTGAATACTCGACAGCGAGTTTTCGAGTTCTTTGCGGCGAGTTTCCAGACTTTCACGTTGGCGCGTAAAGGAGTTGTACTGTTCGAACGCCTTCTTGTTGACGTGGCCGTAGCCCTTAAGGGCATTCTTGACCTTGTTCAGCTTCTTGGCTGCCTTGTCCCAGTTCATGCTCGTGTAGGGTTCTTGGAAGGCAGATTCGGGCAGTACACCGAGGTTGCGGATGCTGATACCTACAGCTTCTTCCTTTTCCTTGAGGGTGGCACGCTTGGCAGTGTTTTTCTCCATCGATCTCTTCTTCTTGGAGATGAAGCGAGCGAGCTCTTCTTGTTGGCGTTGCTTGTCTTCGCGCGATGTGTTTGCCTCTGAGAGTTGAGATTGTGCTTGTTCGAGTGATGCCTCTGCCTCTTCGAGCTTGTTCATGACGTTCGACAAAGCTTCGTCTGCGCGTTCGAGCTCTCTCTGCTTCTCACCGAGACGTGCATTGCCACCTGCAACACCACCAGCACCCAACTCGGCATCTTGAGCTTGGAGCTGATCGAGTCTGAGACGAAGGTTCTCACGAAGTTCCACTTCCAGACTAGCCTTGCGACCTTCCAGCTCTGAACGAGTAGAGCTCAAGTCAGAGAATTGCTTTCGCAGATTCTGTACAGTTGTGCTCAACGTCTCTAGTTGACGTTCCTCGTCTGCGGAAAGGGCTTTTCTGAACTCGGTGCTCAGTTCCGTCTCATAGGCACTGCCTTGCTCTCCGAGCTGTCTTGCCGCCAGCTCAACATTATCGCGGGAGCGCTGCTTCTTCTCAAGCTCTTCGTGCTTGGATTGCAAAGCATTCGTCTTGTTTCTGAGTTCTTGGCGGAGCGGACCGTAGCTGTTTTCCGCTTGCAGGCGCCTCTGGTCAATCTTCTGTAGATTGCTGACGGCTCTTGTGACCTGCTGATCCAACGCTTCGAGCTCACGGCGGATCTCGTCACCACGGTTACGGTGCCTTTCATACTCGACACGCCATGTCTGAACATTTCGTACACCGTCAAGACGTGATGATCTTGGGTCGTGGAAACCGCCAGTAAGAGCACCCTTCTTGTCTGCACGATCTCCCTCTGGCGTGATGGCAGAAACACCGTGACTACGGGCGTATTGCGAAGCAGTTGCAAGGTTTGGGCAAACAATAGTCTTGCCGAATACCTGCTCGAACGCTTTTTCGTACTTTTGGTCGTATGTGATCTTGGTGAGAAGGTGTACCGCATCGGCAGCGTTGGGAATGTTGACAGGTCTCGGTCGGAGACGGTTGAGTGGCATGAATGTTACACGTCCCGACTTTTCTCGTTGAAGATGCTCCAAAACTCTTGTGGCAGTGTCGTCGGTGTCGACCACATAGTGGAAGAGACTGTTGCCGGCAGTGACCTCAATAGCAGTCTTGTATCGTTCTGATGAAGGCTCGAACAACTCAGCAAGCGTGCCGTATACACCGGGAATGTTGTGTTGACGAGCGATACGACGAACAGCAGCAATGCCTCGACTTGTGTTGTGGTCTGTCATATGGGAAAGGAAACGCTCGGCCTTTTCGAGCTCTTGCTGTGCATTGGTGATGACTGAATCAAGCTTGGCTTCTTCACGCCACAACTCTTTGCGCTGATCCATCAGGCGGTCCCGCTCGTCCTTGGCCTTTTGTACGTCGGCAGCCATGGTTTGTGTCTCGTCACCGCGGTTGTCAATGCGGCTTCTCAGCTCTGCAATCTCGGATTCGAGGGTCGAGATCTCTTCCTCAAGTTCTGCAACATCGTCGGATGCTTGCATAGCAATCGCTTTTCTGGTAGCCAGTGCAACATTGATCTCTGAAATTTCTTTACGCAACCAAGCGTCTCTGTCCCGTTTGCTTTGGAACTGAGTCTGACGTCCTTGCTTGGCGTATAATCTCTGACGTTGACCTTCTGCCTCGACGAGCTGGTTCTTCAGGGTAGCCTCCTGCTCTTTTTGTGCATTGTACTGAGGGAGGATCTGGGCCAACTCGGCCTCACGCTGCTCGATCTGAGCACGAACTTGTTGCAAGTCGTTGGCGTGACGGGTTCTGGCAGACTGTGCGGCAGATTGACCATCTGTAAGAGTCTTGACATCGAGTTCGACCTTTGCCTTTTCACGAGAAGCTTCTTTGCGCTCGTCTTCTAGTTGTTGTCTGTCGAGCACCAGGAAGTCGATTTGCTGCTTGAGTCGGCTGATTTGGCTGTCCATCTCTTTCAGGTCTTCTTCTCCTTGGAGGAAGTCCTGGCTGTGTTCGTCTGCTCCTACCACGTCGTTTTGACGTTCCTCGTCGATCCTGGCCAACCAGTCTGCAACCTCCTCCTGCTCGTTTCGGTAGATGGCGTATTCAAGACAGCGTCGTTCGCGATCCTTTTCTTGGTATGCTCTAAGCTCCTCCTTTTCCTCCTCCAGCTCGCCCAATCGCTCGCGGATGTAGGCCAGGAGGTCGTCGATCTTTGCGCGCTTGTTGTCGGTGTCGGTGACGATTTTCAAGGACTCTGTTCTGCGTGACTCGTAGACCTGGGTTCCGGCAACTTCTTTGAGGAGGTTCAGACGCTCGCCGTCCTTCATGTTGGTGAGGGTTGTGACACGTCCTTGGGGGACAATGTAGTAAGGGTTGGAACGCGAGAAACCGGCAGATTCGAGGAGGTTCATGACATCGGCCTTGGTAGCGTTCTTGCGATCGAGCGAGTATTCGTCCTTTTTCTGGCCGATGGTTCTGCGCAGAACAAGTTCCTCCCTGCCGGTGGGGAAACGACCGTCGGTGTTGTCGAAGATGACCTCTACATAGGCCGACATGACTGCGGAGCCCGAACCTTCCTGTGTGCGTGTTAGGGCGAGGCATGAATGCTAGCGGCGCAAACATACGTGTAGAAGAGCTTGTCGCTCCTCGCGACCCATCTGGGTGTAGGCATCGCTCAGAACGAATCTGATGGCGGCGAAGAAGTTGCTCTTGCCAGAACCATTGCGACCGACGATGACATTGTGTTTCGGCGAGAAGGGCTCAATGACGGTTTGGTCCTTGTAGCTAGAGGCGCATCGTGTCAGAGCACGATTTGATGAGTGAACGAGGGAGAGCAGACGCACCTTTTGAAGCCCTGGATGATGATCTGTTTGATATGCATTCTCGCAACTCACGCAATGCCCGGCATGTAGGAGCGAACGGGCGGTGATGTATGGCGAGAAAGTGGACGGCCGACACGTTCGAGACAGTCGACGCGTCGGGACGTGTCGACTCGGTTCTGCCGCACTTGACCCGTTGATGGACTGACCAGCACACCTTCTTGCAACACACTTTCATCAGATCAGATACTTTTCATCAGATTCGGGCACAAAACAGCTACCGTCATTGACAAATACAGCATATCGATCACTCGCAATATCTGCTTGTTCCGATAACAATATGGCCGCAATTCACAGCAGCATACCGACTGCGAGCCCATGACTATGACCCTAATCATGCGTGTGTACTGCAACTGACTTGACAAAATGCAACTCCACTGCCGATACGAACAGTAGCATTCACGTCATGTAACTCGGCATTCTATCTCCCGCCGTGCTACCCTGATATCAGGTTCCATGCTCATCTTCATCTTTACCCCGCCTCCGACGATCACCTATCGTGCTTCATTTATGCTTCTTGCCCGGCGGCCAACTGATCCAGCCATGATACCCGATGCATTTAGCCATACTTCGCTGCTTCGAACATCACATATAAGCATGCAGTGCTGCCGTGCTCTTCTCTATCAATCTGTGATACCCCGTTCATCATGCCTGCTTCAGCCTCTCTGAAGCTTGCCCTGCTTGGCCTTGTCCCTTTGGCACTTGGTCAGGGAGGCCTAGTCATCAATCCAAAGAACGCAGGTCAACAAGTCGGCAATCATGCCTCATCCGTTCCAATTGACCTCTCGAGCATGGTCAATAACCGTGCCTTTGCCATGTCACCTGGCGATGCGGACTTTGACGGCATACACTCAGGCTACCCTGCTCAGTACCTGCCAGACAGAAACTTCACCTACGCAGGTGTCAACTACATATTCCCTGAGTACAAAGAATCGGGTGATGACAATGTGCTCGCCCAAGGCCAGGTCATCACCCCTCCTCAAGGACGTTACTCCAGTATTTCCATGCTCGTAGCCGCCGAGTCTGCTGTTGCTACTGGCTACGTCAATGTCACCTACACAGACAACACCACGTCTTCTGGGCCTATCCTTGTAGACCCTTTCTGGTCGTGGTGAGTAGTGAAGATACCCGCATGTTCCTCATCTAACCTTTGCCTAGGCCGTACCCCTATGGCGGTGATATCGTGTTTCCCTACTACTTGACTAATAGTAGTGTCGACTACAATCGCTCCATGATCTATCAGTCTGTCAATTGGCTCGACTCCACGAAACAAGTATCTAGTGTCACTCTTCCAAATGTCACGTCCGGAGCTGCAACTGGTCCTGGCGGCGCGGCACAAAATACTCGATTGCATATTTTTGCAGTATCTTTTGTCTCGGCAACTGGTTCGGGCATCAGCCTTCAAATACAGCAAGCACGATCAACACAACTTTGGATGGAAGGCACCAACAAGACTCAGATATTCGAAGCGGTTGTTGTGAATACAGGAGATCATTGGATTCTGGCAAACAACAGCGTCAAAGTCACTGTCGAGGCTCCAGGCATAACGACTGTGCAACCAGGCATCATCAACAGGCTTCGTCCTGGGGACAGAGCAATCGTGCGTGTTGGAGTCGTTAATGCCAATGGGACAGAGCCTGGCACCACAGGCGAAGCCACTCTGCGCGTTGCGGGCTCTGGAGTGCAAGCGAGTTCTATGTTCAATGCCACCTTCGGTATTGGAGCCTACGAAGCCACATACGAAAGCATATATACACATGAGAGTCCTGCCTGGTACACTGGCGGAAAGTATGGCATCTTTATCCACTGGGGAGTATACGCTGTTCCCGGCTGGGGCAACTCTGGCAAGAAGGGTACGTTGAAAATTTAGCCTCGTTGAAAATAGTGGCGGCTAACATGAAGCAGAACAATACGCGGAGTGGTATTGGTGGTACATGAACCAAGGCATTGACAGCTCAAACTCTGCAGGCTTCTACGAATACAACCTCGAGACTGATGGACCAGACCATGCCTATGACGACTTTATCCAGAATTTCACCACAGAGTACTATGATCCTAAAGAATGGGTCGATCTCTTCGCCGATGCAGGTGCCCAGTACTTTGTCCAAGTCTCGAAGCACCACGAAGGCTACGCTCTCTTCGACATCCCTGCTAACATCACCAACCGAACGAGTGTAGCCCAGGTACCACATAAAAATCTGCTGCAGATGCTGTTTGACGCCGCGGATCAGTATCAGCCGCACCTACACAAGGCCACCTACTTCTCGTTACCCGAATGGTTTCATCCTGACTACAAAAAGTATGGATTCGGCGATTCCAAGGGTGCTGCTTGGCCAGGCGGTCTGGCGCTAAACCCCTACACCAACGAGACACTTCCCTATACAGGTTATGTGCCAGTGGAGGACTTTGTCTCTGACCTCATCCTCCCCGAGATGCAAATTTTGGCACAAATGGGCACAGAGATCATGTGGGTGAGTAAACTTTTGGTATCTTCCACAGCCAATCGGGGTTTTCTAACTTCCGTCACAGTGCGACATTGGAGGCCCCAACCTCACAGCCGAGTTCTCGGCCGAGTATTTCAACAACATGGCCGCCCAAGGCAAACAAGTCTTGATCAACAACCGCTGTGGTCTGCCCGGCGACTTTGACACACCCGAATATGCCCGCTACGAAGCCGTCCAGATGCGAAAATGGGAGAGCAATCTAGGCATGGATCCCTTCTCATACGGCTACAACCGAGCAACCCCCATTTCCGCATACATCACGCCCGCAGAAATCGTCACCTCTCTCATCGACATTGTCAGCAAGAACGGCAATTTCCTCTTGGACATTGGGCCGCAAGCCAATGGCACAATCGTCGATGTTGAAAAGCAGAATCTGAGGGCTGCGGGCAAGTGGATCAAGTCGCATGGCGAGGCTATCTTTAACACTACTTATTGGTTTGTTACTCCTGAGGAGGGAGATACCGTTCGCTTTACGCAGACGCCTGATGCTTTTTACATCTTGACGTTGTATCCGCCCAACGCTACACTGGTGCTGGATAGCCCTGTGCCGTATATCAGTGGCGACCAAGTCACTGTTGTGGGAGGCAACATGAGTGGCAGTGTTGTGCCTTCAAGGCTGCTTAGTAATGGCAGTCTAGAGCTGACTATCAGTGATGCTGTCATGGCTAGCGATGAATACAGCTGGGTATTCAAGATTGCTTTTGGAGGTGTCGGAGCCGGCAATGCGACGTATACTGCGAGTTCTGCCCCTGCTCAACAGACTACCAGTGATGCTGGGAGTTGGTCGTACGATTGGACGATGTTGGTTCCGTCTGCTTTGCTTGGTGTTGTGCTTTGGCTTGTGTAGATAGTCGGTTTTGATAGCAGGATAGTACAGGCAATGCCAAACACTCTTTATTCATGTTCTTGAGCTGAGTGCTGTGTTGTGTATCGACCGGAACGGACAGTGGTATTGAGCAAGTTCATCGGGCTGATGATTGTTCCGTGAGGTGAAAGATCTTTTCAAGGGAAGCATCGAACGATATGCCTCTATAGCTACGCAGGCGGCGAGAACATCACATGACAAGGCATTATCGCTGGTCCAAAACCAAGATGGCAGACTGGCAGTGCGCTTCTGTGGACGTAGGTTCATATGGAGACAGATCTGAGCGAATTGTCGGACGGTGGGATGGTGCAGCGGCAAAGTTGAGCTCGTTGCTCCTTCCCCTGTGAGCCAGAGCCCACCTGTTCGAACCGGCTCGTCACCAGCCCGGTTCTCTTGAATAATGATGAAAGGAAAGCGCTTGCGTTAGTACTTACTCTTCCCCCCTGGTCGCCTGGGGGTTTTTGTTTTGCTCATCGTGTGTTCGACTAAGTGAAAGACCATCTTTCTTGTTTGCGTGTGTGACGAGAGGAATTGCGAAATGAGTGGATGGAAACCATAGTCTATGACCAGTGGGAGTCGCCATGTTATAGTGACTCTCCCTGGCTATCTATATGTCTGTTTCATAAATATATTGTGCGTTTTCATAACTCACATATCGCAATGCATTACCAGCGGATTGCGGTTTCCTGAGTCTTATCCTCGTTTCACGACTTAATCTTTCTCCACTGCTTTTTGCCTTGCGCCAGAACACATCGCGACAAGATCAACAACTTGAAGGGAGGTGCTGGATTCTGTGTACTCGAGTCTTGCCCGTGCCAAAATTTCAACAGGACATGTCTCTGCCAAGACCGCGTCCAATCGTCACAGTCAACGACGATGACGAGGAGAACTCTCTGCCATCTCAAGAGTAATCAATTCCCGCCTTACCTGCTTCTTATCCCTCGTGCTTACTGTTATGGTCAACTTCCAGCCCATGTTCGCGGCCTCGAAAGATCAGTGACGGATGGCTGGTGGGCCATCACCGAGAACAAGTGGAACGAACTCCTTCGCGCCGCCACCGGCCCTGCCAGGAACACCGCCGAGAAGAGGAAGAAGAACAGCGCCGTCGTCTGCCTCAAGAAATACTCTGACGGTCATGCCATCATGACCTCTGATGTCGGTAGTGTGGCCCCGCGCGGCCACTGTAGTGCTTGCTACGATGAGAAAAACATGGAGGCCAGGAGAGAGTTTCGGGTATACGCCAATCCAAAGGAAGATCAAAGTCTCGCTTGTGTCTACTGCAGGCTCAACAATCGTGGAGGATGCGATGCTCGGGAAATCCAGAAAGAGGCCGAGCAAGAGGTCGAGCAGGAAGACGTCGGTTTTGCGTGATGCCACCAAGAGAACAGATTGGCTAATTCTGTTTTGCAGCCTCAAGCAATTATCAAGGCTCTAGAGACACGCGTCTCTGCTTTGGAGCAGCAAATCACTAACATCAACGACATGGCCGCCGCCATCGTAGCCGCCGTGACGCCCTTTGGGCTTCTATCGGCAGCACAAGGAGCTCAATCCCCATGACCAAGTTGGTTCCAGCCCTTGTATGAGGCTCTCTTCATGTTGCGAGGACAAAGATATTGGCATCAGAGAATCCTCATAAGAAAATGGGAGAACGTGAACAGATCTGCGGCGCTCACCTTCCACGAAGAACACACCAAGATTCCACCAAGATTCCTCCCGACGTTTTGCCGCCAGAGCAACTAATCTATCCAACACCATTCTCTTTTGTCAAGCTTACAAATCTCAAAGTAACGACTTGGAATCAAGGGTTGGATTATTCAACAGAAACGCTTTCTCTGATCAGGATCCAGAAATTTACGGTGTCGAGAATAACACTGGGTTCTGCACGACGTGAAATCCGGCCGGATGTCGTTGCTGATGCTGTTTCTCCATGACAGCTCATTTTTGAGTGTTTTCTGGCTCAAGGCAGCGCATTTGACGAGTCGTGCTCACATCCTCTTCGCAACAGATGTACAAAAATCTTCAAGTGGTGGCTTGTGATATACGAGCTCCTGGCACCACTGTTTGAGGATGGTATCGAGTCTCCAAAATCATTCTTGCACGTGAGGCTACGTGAAGACAAAAATCAGGCATCTGGTAAGTACATATTTGGCGCTATCTGAAGGGTACATGAGTTGGTGGCGGCCGCGCAGTCTGCGAATCAGCTAATCAGATATCGCGTGCGGGCGGCGGGCTGACATGTCGAAGTGCAGCCACCCGGAAGGACTATCGGCTGCATTTTTTTTGTCTTCAGGTGTCGACTGTCACAAATTCTCGATAACAAAATCATTGAGTCATCAGCATCGTCGTCGTTTGAAGAAAGGCCGCTTGGATCTAATTTCGCAACGAAGTCAGAGCGATCGCTCTCTTTTCCGCTTGTGCATGCATGTACTTCATATTCATACAGTGGCCAAAGCACAAGGCTGAGATGCCGTGTCTGACTATTCGTCAAGCCTCGTGTGAGTTGAAGTAGTCAGATAAAGGAGGAGGCACTCTCCGTTTAGCAAGAAACATTTTAGCAACCTTACATCGCGAAATGGCATCTCCGAATGACGAACGCTCTTACGCTGGATTAGGGTCGGCCTCTTTTACAGCTCCTTCGTCATATGAGCTCTCTGAGGTTCGGCGTTCCTCCGAAAACGACAACCAACATGACCTGACTTCTACAAACTCGCTCATTCCGAGTGAAGTCAGTCACTCCTCCCAAGCAAATTTCGAAGCCGAGAAAGCGCCTCGAAAGGTACTCCCGAGGAAGATCTCAACTACCCTCAGGGCTTGGTGGTTAGAGATCTTTGCAATCCTGGTCAGCATCGCTTCCCTGTTCTCGATAGCTGGTATCCTGCTCGCCTATCAAAACCAGCCTCTTTCTTCATGGCCGTACCACTACCAGCCGAATTCAGTTGTGTCACAACTGACCACAGTGGCACGAAGTGCCATGATTTTGTCCGTTGCCAGCTGCATCAGTCAATCATTCTGGCTTCGCATTGAGCAGAAACCACGAAAGATTCTCGAAATCCAGGCGTTCGACAAGGCGAGCAGAGGTCCGGCAGGTGCAGCCCTGTTACTTGCTTCTGCAACCGGGACTTCTGTGATGGCTGTCCTCGGCTCTTTCGTTACTATAGCCACGCTTTTCATGGACTCGTCTACTCAGCAACTGCTGAGATATCCATTCCGGACTGATGTTGGGGTTCTGAATGGCACCTTCCCGGTCACTCAGTACTATGTACGTTATTTCTACACTCTTACATGTAAGGACGATTGGTAATCTAGCGCCAAGCTTGGCATGCCTTGTCATCTCGAGATTAGCTTACTGACAATTTTGTCGTATAGATGGCTGGAATGGCCAACTCGACGGCAGCATCCAATCGGCTATCGTTGATAGCCTGTTTGACCGTCCTTATGCCGACACCTTCTCATGCCCCACGAACTCTTGCTCGTGGGCGAACATGGCAGCAACTCTGGGCGTCTGTTCCAACTGCACTGATGTCACGAACACCACAAAGACAAATTGCAAATCCACCGTAGCGCTCGACGAAAGTTGCAACTACACAACACAAGGAGGCTTTCAGCTGAATTTCACTGCGCCCTCCAAGAAGGTGGATGCGGCTCCTTTGATCAAGACTGTGGCTCGGGATGGACAAGGTATAGTTTCTTTTGCCTCAATGATACAAGGAGATGGCAACAGTATCACACGCCCGCAGAGCATCACAGAGTGCCAGCTTTCCTATTGCGCCAAAGTGTAACGTAATGCCTCAGTCGAGTCAGGAAAGTTTACTGCCAATGTCCAGAGCTACAGCTTGACAAATAGGGGTGTAGGAGGTGAAGTCTACAGGCCTGGCAAAGACTTTCCAGCATCCTTCAATTCGACCTTCTCGGTGCAATTCGACCCAACAGAGTCGTTGACGCGCTATCTTGCCGCTATCTTGAACAGGGGCAATCTAAACATGTGCTCTGTCGCTTGCTCTTATACGCCAAAAGACACTTTCTCCTTTGGCCTCGCCATGCTGAATCAGCCCTCAATCCCGCATGTGGCAGCGAATCTGGCCAGCAGTCTAACCAACGTGATCCGAAACTCAACCACGATGAATGCGACACAAGTTGTAGGACAATCTCATGAACAAGTACAGTTCATCGGAGTCCGGTGGGAGTGGATTATCTTTCCTTCTGCCATTGTCTTGTTGAGTCTTGTCATTCTTTTCGTCACTATATTGCAGAGTCATTACTCGGGATCCATGACTTGGAGGTCTTCGCCTCTGGCCATGTTGTTTCATCCTTTGCAGGGATGGTCTGAGGATGAGTTGTACGCAAACAGTATGAGTGAGATGGAAATGCTCTCCAAGAAGATGCACGGTCAGCTTCGGGAGAATGAAGATGGCAATGTCAGGATTGTCAGGTCTTGAGTGACAATCGCAGGCGAGTATCTTCTACTTTCGTGTTCGAAGCTTCTCGCGCTGGACTATCATCACAATCGTTGGTTTATATTGCTTCAAAACAGCATTTCCTTCACGTACGGCCACAGTCAGCTGAAAACTGGGCATCCCGTCCGCTCTGCCATACATAAGCAGTTGAACGGCAGATTAGTACTACGGTGGGTGACCAC